>CAJQUW010013090.1:0-274019 GCA_907163375.1 Prostheceraeus crozeri
ATAATTGGTATATCGATGAACCTGTATACAATCTTTATATGTACCAATTATGGAAATGCACCAAATATAGATTATTGCTTGACCACACTAAATTCAGATATGTATTTTGTCTACTCTAACAATCGTCTTATCGGTGAAAACTGAAAATGTGCTTCAAAGTATTTTTCCACATACTTCCCCCAAGAGGAGATAGTTGGCTGTAGATTAAACGACGGCATTTAAGTACACTACAGGTACCTTTTGTTGTGTTTAGCATTCCTGTTGAAGTGCCGTTCATCGCTTGATATTTCACTGCAACCTTCGAATATCTGAAAACATCTGAAGCCTAGGTCTGTTTGCCTCGAATTTTCATATGCAAAGAAGACATGAGGCAAATGTCTGGCTCATGTAAATTGAGAGAGGGAGAGAGGTTTTTTATTCTCAAATGAATTCAATCACTTGTCGTTACAGACAGTCACATAAAAAATAAAAGTAAAAGTTTGCTGTTTGAATTATAAAGTTGTGTGGCATACATGACAAGGGATTTCCTTCGAACTATCGAACGATGACGTGGGATTCACAATTCGCCCCTCTCGAGTCTCGCCGACTGATGTCTTCCTGTCTGACAGGGATAAGATAGTAGAGGGTATGACGAGTCTTCTTCATTTTCATAAATTGAGTGAGGACCATTTTGTTCAAGTGCGTGATAATTTGAGGTATTTTGGTCAGATCAAGAGCCTCCTCGTAGGACAAAGCAGGATGAATGACTTTAAAAGCACATTTTTCGACTCTCTTGATGACAAGTTGTAGCATCTTCGACGTAAATGGGAACCACTCTGAGGATGCGTACTCAATAATGCTCCGAATGCACGTGTGATAGAGGCGAGTCAGTCCTTGACTACTGCCACCATGACGTGGCCAGAATATTCTCTGCATGGCCTTTTTCTACAGAGCTCGACGTGATTCTTGAAAGTTAAATGTTTAATTAGACTGTTTAAAAAGGCAATTAAGCCTATGGCAAAAATTATGGAGACCGAGGCTACTAATGGTACGCTTCATCACGAAGTAGAAGAGCAGATGTTCTGAATGCTGTCACAGAGATGTTTTGCTGCTACATTTTCTCACAAATAAGTGATGCGAGTAGAAATAGTACAGATTGTGATAGGTTTCGGCAATTAGTCGGCTATTTGAATTCCAGCACCACTGTGAGAAGAGTAGAATTTACTTTTTTTTTATAGTTGACTTATGAAGCAAAGTTGTTGATGGCTCATTTTCAAAAATAATCGTGCAGTCAAAACTCCGTCATTTCCCCGTTTACAGGCAAAATGTAGCATTAACAATTACTAAATTATCAATCTGGAATTTCATCAATCACTGCACAATAATTGGTATATTGTATATACCAATTATACGTGATTGGTTGTATAATTGGTAATATATGCTATAGAGCCTACCAATTAAATTTGTATAACGAAGCATAGTAGGAGGTCTTGATGCGAATAAAATTGGTTATACGAGTATAAAAAGGTGACATACATTTTTGGGATAAGTGTATATTTTGTACATTGAAAATTGAGATCCATTCAAAGTGTTTGGATACACACGGTTGAAGATACCAATTATCAGTAACTTATCAAATGGCTTGGCATACGGCAAAAAATGTTTTGAAGAACAAAGAATATCATTTACAAAGATCCAGCAACAATTTTTTTATAACTGTTAATGTTAAGATCATCAGTCACATGCATGACTATCAAGCTTCGATCTTCAAACTCGCATTTCAGTGGAAAGTAAATATACACAGAAGGAAACGCCGCCACTGATGATAAGATATGAGTCTAAAATCTCACAAAAAACTTCGCAGAATCCTTCTGTCGGTATTGATGCTACAAGCGATTGCCATATTTCTCTATCCGGAAACGAAGCCGCTTGAAAGAGCTCACGACTGTACAGACTCTTCTAAACATGCGTAAGGTTCAGTGCTCATAGCGAAGCGCTGTTGACATGATTATTTTAATTTGTACTCTTGACATGCATAAGCCTACTTTATCGCAGATATTTGATGCTTTCAATCAGAATAATTTCGGTGGCGATTATCAATGTCTTTTATTAATTAACTAAATCACATGCTGATTTCAGAATCTCTTCTATAGCTTCTCCTAGTTGAGGGAAAATAACACAATTCAGTCAAATAAATTTCGAAGTTAAAAATTATTACACTCTAAAATTTATTTTCTATTGCATTACTCAAGAAAAGTAGTTAACCTTGTGATAAACAGTGATATATTCAATAGGATTTTAAAATGTCAGTTGCGGAGGAGGCCTCCCGCATTAATGGTATTTCTGGCTCTTCGAGTCATAAATATTTACGTCCGTTACTATCAAGCTGTCAATTGCGCTATGAGGAATGGTTATCCTCTCTTCGACCACGATGGATTGCAAGTCATTCAAACAGTCAATGCCACATTTCTTGGATGCTCCTCTTCGCCAGATCCCATCGCACATTTTCGAAAAGATTAAGATCTGGTGATCCTGATGGCTACTCTATCTTTCGAGTATTTCCATCATAATGAAGCTCATCAACCAATGATGAGCTGTATTTCATGAAAGATGAAATCCGACAGTCTGCTAACGATGTATTAAAACCTACTCTAAGACTTTTGTAGGTAGTCACGCTTTTTGAATTTCACGAAAGATTTCAGAATTTGTAACTCGCAAAGATCATAAAGTCAAGCCGCTCCCAGAATATTAATTGAACTAACTTCCCATTCTTTGTGCACCTTATCTGGAGTTCTCAACTTTCATTCGCTCATCCGCTCTTTTGGATTTGCATCCACCTATCATTCTTTGATCTTCGAACCATTCTTGTTCTTAAATATTACCTTTCTATAAATTTCTCTCCGCATGCATTCTTTCTTAGCCAATCTTCCTCTCAATCTCACATGATCTATGCATCTGAAATGTGTACAACTTAATTCCTATACAAAATAATGTAAAAGAAATAATTGAATATTGAGGTGCATCCTCAGTTTAAAAATAGGAACAGACCTGAATAGCTGCCATTTCATCCAATATCAGGAATCATCAGAAGGCCCGGTTTACATCTCTCAACCCGGGAGAATTTTTGGATGCGCAATTAACGTAATAAGTGAAATTTTGGAGGGTATTCATTAAATGCTACTTTTAACGCATACTACTGAAATGTTGCCTACGTTAGTGCGTCTGCAATAATTTATAAATGCTGCATTTTGCAAACACGATGTAAACAGAATAAGTAAATGCTGAGTTATTGTTAAGTATTGATATGCTAATTGCGTCTCAAATTCATCCGGATATACCTGTAACTTTAAATAAGGAGTTGTATCGATGTTGAGTGATGTGAACTAGGCCTGCTGATGATTCCTATTATTGGATGAAATGACAGCTATTCAGGTCTGTTCCCATTTTTTAACAGAGGGTGCAACTCAGTATTTGCTAGTTCCATTAACATTATGCCTGCAAAAATCAGCATCTGTTCATTAGTGAACCACACTAACCTAGGCGTCATGTCAGTACTCAGTAGAGTGCTGAAAGCAATATTTAATGACTACCCGTCGAACTTACACTTGACAAGCTAATTGCGCATCTTCTAAAGTAAGTTGATTTCTATCCCTAAAATCAGAATTGAAGTATCTTTATAAAATCTTCCATTAACTTTCAATCAAGCGTCAATTAATAACGTCTTGTTGTTAACGATCCTCTGAAACATGGATGTAATAAACTATCCTGGGTTCAGCACTGAGGAAATACATTAGCGATCACACTATGTCAGATGACCACAGAATTAAATATTTTGCTTATCTGCTTCGACGACGTGCGCAGATGAATCTAATTCTGTGCAGATGACATATTCGTGATCAGTTCTCCTTCACAGTTAATAGTCAAACCTGATCATACAAAGTTAAATTGCCACCTTTCAAATACCGAAATACGGAGCTGGTGATCAGTCAAAGTATGTAAGCAAAACTATACCATGTGCAACATGACGCCATGAATGATGCTATTATCGGAAGTAAAGTCCTGCATACAGTTTCTACTGACAACAGAGCTCATTATCTGGTCAATCAAGATTTGCCTAGAAAGAACAGTGTCTGTCTTTCGGGTGATTTATCCAGACGATATGGAACAGAGTCACTGCAATGAGATATTCAGTCTTAGTTCTGCATTACGTTCTTCTTCTTCTATCGTTTGCCATTTGCCGTCGCTCAAATTTTCAGCTTCGTTGCAGCTAGCCACGCCCTCGTGTCGTCGTCCAGGATCTTGAGGCCTTGGTCGCCGGTGGGTGGTCGGTAGAGTCTGCAGTCTTGAATGACGTGGTGTCTGCTCTGGGTGGCCGCAATCATAGGCTGTGACGTTCTTAGTCCCCAGTCTTTCATGCTAGCGGCACACCTGCCTGGAGGCGTTTGAGAGTGTTCCATTTGCCTACGTAGTATTTCGGTACCTTCAATGAACTTGTACAGTCGTTGTTTTTGACTTAGCGCCCATTCTTCCTTCTATGAATGATTGAGCCATGTTAATTTGGTGCTCTCGTCTGGGACGGTATTCAAGAACTGGCGCCTACGCTGAAGCGGGTTTGTTTCCGGGGATTGTCCGATTATCTCGTGAAGCAGGTGACCTTCGTTCTTGGTCTTGCGAGACAGGGCCAGAACTGGTGCTATTCGCCGCAGTGATAGCGGTGCTATGCCGGAGAAGATCGGTAACTGGTTTACTGGAGTGGCGCGAAGGGTACCGGAGACGGTTCGCATGGCGCTGTTGAGAGCCCTGTCCAGAATGTGGGTGTGGAGCTTCTGCACCAAGCAGGGGCACAGTACCCGGCGGTGGATTACTTTGTTTGTAGGCTACATAAGAGACAAACTTCACAAAAGTTCAAGATCTCGTGATCTGAAGTTAAGACAAGTCAGACTTAGTCAATATTACTCGAAACTGTCTTACGTTTTCATGTGCAATTAACGTGCGCAACTGGTCACATTTACAATGTCTATATTTACAATATCTAGTCCGTACTCGTTGTTTTTTTCTTGCTTTGTTGCGTGTGACATAAGTAAACTCAAATCTTAATGATAAACCTGAGCAACAAAGCAATTTTACGCTTATGTGCTCCACATCTAATAAATGAATTATGAGCATCATCGAGTTTATAATTTTCTACAGAAATTGATCATAATTTAAATATATTTGCCTTAAGAATTAAGTGAATTGCATATATCATTGTTGTAAATCACTAAAGATCACTTTCTACGCTATCTCTGATCGAAAACGTGAGCTTTTTCTGGTTCATGTGTATCTTGCAAGAATTATAATTCAATCATAGATTGTTCAGCTCCACTTTTCCAAATTATTTCTCCCGCAGGTTTTACAGTTTTGTTGACAATGCAATCATTTCTATCATCAGGTTTCATGCAAACATCCTTATTTACGAACAGAATGAACTTGTGGAATAAAGACTTTGTTCTAATTAATGTCTATCATTTCTATTTTTGAAAAGCCGATGGAGATATTTTCAGAAGTACAAATATAAGAATTCAGAAATCTTATATCGTATTTTCACATGGCCGTCAATGATTTTAACAAAGCATTCACATGATTTGCCAAAGATGTCTAAATTACCGAAGGAGCAACCACGGTTCTGAAGCATGAAGTAATGAAGCCTGACAAAAAACGCTTTGAAATTGACCAATTACATAAGAGTGCAAGCTTTAGGCTATGCATTAAATGCAAAGTGTCATGCTGTCCATTAAAGCACTTTATTTTGATGCATAAAATTAAAGACCTAAGCTACATGTGGAAACAATCACTTTTTTTGTTGCCATGAGAATACTCTCAACTCTAATATAAGAACTTAAATGATTATCCAATTAGTATCATAGTTGGATAGTCATTGGGCCAAAACTGAACGACGTGTCTGTGTAAAGGCACGAAAATTCGCCTTGCACTTTCCTTTTATTATCATTAATCGGATTCGAAGAACACATATTTTTTTGATTAAAACAATATTTTAATGTTAATGAAGCAAAAACAAGGTATTGACTAATTGTCGGGAAGTGTTAGATTTTTTACTCTGTCAGAATTGTAGTGTAAAAACAATATTGCGTTTGTTGTTTTCTTCGTTAAACGCATTCTTTTTTATAGATTATGTTTCCATACGCCGAGAACAAGCGTTCACTACTCGCCGATGTAGCCTGAACTGTGAGGTACCTTTTGATGAGTTTATGCAGTCTTGGAAATGAACATCCATTTGTCCTCCATCAATCCTGCGGGTCAACTTCGAGATTCGAAGCAATTAACTCGTAATTATGTATTTCTTGAGCGCGCTTTTGTCTGACGTTTTGGATGTGAAGATCATGGATATACAACATCCTTAGTTTATAATGGATTAGTGTTAGATGCCTGGTTGAGCTTTCATAAAAGACAAATATTTCTATTTAACCGCGGTTAAGCGGTCAACGTAAATTAGCGGGTTAAGGATAGCTTAACCGGTTAACCGCTGCAATCCCTGTTAGTGAAATATTAAATTGGTTAATTCATTCCTCCTCTCACAGGTCAAATCCTAATTATAGCATCAGATTCCATCATCCGCATCAGCATGAAGTAACTGGATACGGTGTGCACCTCATCATGTGTGATTTTTGTAGCCTTGTGGTCAGAGTTGACCTTGCTTGATAGTAGTGCATTAACTTTAAAGTCCTCAGCTTTCAAATGGCTCCATATTTATATTTCATTTTTGTTCTATACCAAACAATGCACTGTTGAATATATGCATGTTAGTGATTCAGCTTTGAAATTGCCCATTGTAACAAAATGAGTGGCAAAGATAGAAGAAGTTGTACAATTAATAATATAGTTTATGAATGATTGGTGCCGTTTCTACAGCTTCAATGTAAACTTGTTTAAATCTAATGCGCGTCCATGTTCAAATAGAATATACAATAAAATTTGTGATCATTTTCTATCAAACAGTTGACTCAATTAATGCCTTGAATTTGAGCAGTTGCAAATACTCAAGTTGGACGAATCTCCGAAGAAATTTTCAAAATTTATAAATTGTAAAAATTGTAAATAAAATAAAATTCGTCAACACCATAATTTCACGCCGTTAAGAAGCAGCTAGAATAAATGCTTAACTTCACAAAGATAAATTTAAAAAATTCAACGTAGTCTCAAGATAAAATTGTTTATTCACGAATTTTCGTCTAAGACTTCATCAGGTGAACGAAGTATAAGAAGTTGTTATATATTATATTAACTTCACAGAAAATATCCGCTAACATCAGATAAACAGTGACTGTTTTGACGGACATTTTTGTTCAGACTGTAGAATACAGTGAAACGGATTTCATCAGTTCATATTAACGGATATTTGCTGTGTACAGATTACAGTGTCAATTGTAAATAAAAAATGCGTCTTTATGTTTTATGAAAGCTCTGGCTACTTATTCAAGCGATGAACTACATACACTTATAACACTAAGTGTTTGCATATGTGTCATGCGTTTGGCTCTTGAGCACACATGCCCTGTTTTTGTTGGTCTAAATCAGACAATATCTTTCTGATGTTAAACATGAAACTATATTCAAAATTCAATGTAGAAAACTGAAACTCGTGCCAATTATGAGTTGTATAGAAGTTAGAAAAGTTAGAAGTTGTAGACAAGTTAGAAATCGTCTTTGTCTCTGCGTTGACCACTCTGGCATGTTCACATTGCCTAATTCAATTGAGTGGCCCCGCCTCAAACCATATCCCAGACGGCACATTTCATGGCCTGTTTCAGAGCGAAACTTTACATATTCTGAATTCTGAATTCCTTTTCAGGGACAATAGATGGGCAATTCTTTTAATGGTTTGCTTTGCTGCTGGCCTCTCGGAAAATACGATCCACAATGGGCACATATGCATATAAATGGTTTTCACATATATTTCATATTTTCATAAAATCCAAAATATGCATGCAA
The DNA here is from genome assembly GCA_907163375.1 of Prostheceraeus crozeri. Taxonomy (NCBI): domain Eukaryota; kingdom Metazoa; phylum Platyhelminthes; order Polycladida; family Euryleptidae; genus Prostheceraeus; species Prostheceraeus crozeri. The sequence goes on from CAJQUW010013090.1 coordinate 7,969, forward strand.
ATAAACATTCTTTAATGTATCAAAACACGTAAATTTCGAATACAAATAAGAAAGTGTCAGTCATGGAAGCTCAAATGCTTATACAAAAAGTGCAAATCCAAACCTGGTATCTACACAGCAAAAGCACTGAGGTTGAAATTTTAGATAAGTTGAAGTTAAAGTTCTTATATAAGAGATAGAGCAGCAAGTTAACGTCTGATTATAACTAATACCAAAGTCGGTGAACGATTAAGTGCAATCTTCAAATGTGAGGGGCTTTACTGTTACCATTTCCGACGCCTTCTAGCATAAAATCCGTTAACAGGCCTTGTTTAGTATGTTTTTAATTGCGTCGATTGAAGTGAAGAAGCGAGTAAATGCACTTCCTAAATTCTTGAAGATCCGTTACGACGTCCAGTTGTATTGGATGAACATATCAATCGCCTGCTTGACTTAAGAAGCTTAGCCTTGCAAACATAGGTGACGCTTGTAATTTCTCCATTTACAGCTCGTTGTCTAACAGATGTAATTCAACACTAGCTATTCTGTTCATTTCTAATCGAAAGTGATGTCTGAACAGCCAGCGGAACAGGAGCTTCGTCTACCAATGGTTGCGGCGACTGTTATCCACGGTTCGACGATAGTCTTTCCAAAGCAGAGCTTCCTCATGCAACGAATATATGGTAAGTTTTGTACGCTATGAAACGGCGGAAATATCTGAAATATGCTTTCGTTCAGAGAAACATCATCTTAATCCCCCTGCAGACAATGTTTGCTAAATGGCTTGCCAATTACTCTCATTGTATATTCCTTGCACCACCAAAGGGATAGTAGGCTACATACAGTCTCTACTTCACACAGTACTACGCCATCGATCAATAACAGTATTTCCTTATTTCTGATTCGAAACAGAAAAGATCACTCCCTTCTTGAGTAAACCACGATATATTGTAATATGATAAATAGCTAAAACTTTGTACAGTGGCATGCGTTTCGCGACCCAGTCGCTGCCTCAGTGCCAAATTTCTTATTACACGAATTCGTTTACGACTACTATTTCTTAGAATCTTTTCTGTTTCGAATCATGCCTAACTACCTCCCGTACGCCACAATCAACTATATTTCCTTATTTCATTGATTAAAATCGTTGCGGCACAGGCTGTAGGCACCTGCCGTTTTTCTGAAATGTCGTCAGGAACGAGTTTTCGAGATTGTAATTGTGAGTGTAAGGGTACTCACTCGTTGATTGTAAGCCCCATTGTACCCATTTGTACATTCATATCTGGAAATCCAGCGGGATATCGCGCGCCTGCAATGGAAATTGCTGGACCGTTGAATGTTTTGGAAATTGTTTCTACAAGTTAGATGGCATTGATTTAGCACACATAATGCGTCAATCAGTCAATAAAAAATATGGTATGAGGTAGAGCTTTTGTACATATTTGGCTGCTTAGTGTGAAGCAATGGTCATGAAAAGCTAAGCAATCGAGGAAACGTGTGCTGAATGAAATAAATTCTTTGAGTCTGACGAAATCGTGAAGTGTTTTGAAGAAAGTAGCAGCAATCCGCAAGCGACAACGAATTTTCCTATCTTGGGAGGGCATTAAGAATTCAATTCAATTCACTTACTTAGTTCCTGCATGTGCCATCGCTTTGAATTAGCCTCAACTTCTAGTAAGCTGAAACACTTATACAATCTAGTTCTGCGACCGGCGCGTAATTTATTCCCACATTTTCTATGAGTATGTTAGTATACTTTAATTGTGCAACTTTAATCACTGAAATATCACACTTCAGTTACTATCCAGTTTTTGACGATTTGCAAACGATTTTTCGTCAACGACTCTGTCTGTATCGATGACAACAATGTCGCCATCTCTAATAATGACAGACCACATAATCTATCGTTAGACATGGCTGTGCGTGAGTCCGATTTTAGGACTTCCAAAAAAACGTTCAGCGCTGATTGAAGACACGGGAAATGTTATCAATAGACTACAATTTGTAGCGGAGTGCGGATTACATATTAATTGATATATTAATCAGCATCATGCAATCGAAGAGCTATCTTGCAGTCATATTCTGTCGTGACTCTTGTGAAATTATATCCATGCTGTGAACTTCTAGAACAGACATATGAAGACAATGATATTTTGAATAAATCTCCAATGCGCTCTTGTCAAACCACTCAGTGACTGCTTGCAGCTGTACTTTGACATAAACGGTATTAATATTGAAACTTTAATTTGGATCAATAAATTCGTGTTTGGAATTGAATCTCTTTTTATCACCATTTATTGGGTCAAGCAACTTGGTTTGGCCTTCTCTCACGCTGAAAGGTAATCTATAATATTAGACAGCCATAAACATTTGAGAATAAGACAGCAATAAATTAACAAAACGGCCAATGTCCTTATGTCTCCCGACATCTGGGCTATCCTGAAGCTATCGTTTGCGATCCAACGCATCTTAAGCAATATTCTGACCTTTCAATCAATGTCAAATCATCAGAACAGAGTATCCGTCAGCATATCATCCCACAACGCTTATTATTTTTTGATAAGCATAATTCTCCGCTTGTGCTGATTGCAATATAACTTTAATATACTGAAATTCTTCTGCAGGAGGACAAAAGAAGAAACCAAGAGAATGGAAACCAAAGCCACCTGAGGCGCAAAGGCCAGTGTGGGTTCAACATCTACCTTCCTATGCAGGTAACAAATGTTGCGTGTAATGAAAATTACAGAATGAGAGCAACATCTTTAATTGGTAATATTTTTCAGCATCTGTGTATTATAAGTTTATTGAGTTAAAAATCATTCATCCGGAAATCATTACTGCAAGTGCAAGCCATGCATTGCGAAGTGTTTTACAGTTCATAAAATGGATAAAGATATACGTGTATATAATCCTACACTTTCTTTCACATGAACGTTTTCAAGAATCCCATCATGCTCTGTGACAGGAGTTCTTTAACTTTTTTGTAAAGGTCCATATTGAATGTTTTGATGAACACTGGGGTCCGTCTAATTCTGCCTCTAATAAGCATGCAAATTGCCAGGAACAATGCAATATGGAATATAATGAAGACATTACAAACAGACGTGAAATTTGTTCGCTGCAATTTGAAGCTTTCTTTAAGCAACATTTGATTAAATCTCGATTCTTTTAATTTTATGTAAGCTTTAAGTGCAACCTTTGATTCAATCACGCCACACATATTTGATTTCAAAATAATTAATGATATACTACTCTTTTGTACTGATCTTTCCACCTTCGCACTGACTTTTGATTGTGATAGTAATTCAAAAGCAATTTCACATGAAGCAACGACATAGTCTAAAAAGCTAAGAAATAATTAAACATTTTTATTGCTCCATCAGGTCAGAATTAAGTGCCAGCTTCCAATATTTTGACTAGGAAAAACAATGAAATGAGACCAGCTATGAATTATTCTTTAAATTTGATCCATCAAGAAAGAATTGATGAGACACATGAAACTGGTTGTGCTTCGCAGAAATAGAACCTTAAATTTGGTTAAAGTGTGGTCTGTGACTCGCACCCTAAAGGACACATTAAGCTTGATCGATAACGATATAGACTGTATGGAAGTCATGTGTAACATGTCCATCAAGAGATCATTGCAGTCCGTGAAATTGATGCCACGGTCCGGATCCGGACTGCAGTCCGGAGTTTGTGAATCCCTTCTCTGTGAGTATTGTCAATCATGCTAAAAACCTCCGAAGCAGGTCAAACTTTCATAATTGGAAGCTTTCTCCTTCGACCGAGTGATGATTCCATAAAAGAGAGTTCGTTGTGCTTCTTTTTGACAATCGTCCGTTTCTATTATGTTTTACAGCTGTTACGTTTAATGGTGCTGTTCGTCTGTACCATCCATTTCACTTCAAGCAAACGCAAACTTTGAATAAACTATCGCGAAAAGTTCAGCAGAAATATCGTCTTCCATCTGTTCGACCAGTGGGAACTCCAATATCAAGTAAGCATGAAAAATATTGATAACTACTAATAAACGCCTCCGATATGCTTTTTCCAATTTCATTCTAACCCGACATTTAACATATCATTCTGGTTATCAGCGCTAGAAATAGCTACCCGCTCATTGGAATCATTATTTCTTGATTGATTTAGTTCAACAGCGTACTGAACTCTGCAACGCGAACTGATTTCTGAAATTATAAAAATCTTAACTGATTACTTCCATAAATTGCCACAGTAAGCTATTTTTCAGAAATGAAGGTAAATACTTCTGTATATATATATACACGTATGTATATATATATATATATATATATATATATATATATATATATATATATATATATATATATATATTTACTTTTGCGCTTCCGTGACTTGGATAAGGCAGCTAAAGGGAAGTTTGTAATTCCTTCCAAGCATCCATTTGGTTGAATGCTTATTTCTTTACAGAAGATTGTCAATTATTTCCTAACGACTTCAAGCAGTACTTGACCAGGAAAAAAATTCTGCCAATTCTGCCCGGAATTATCGTCAGCCCTCTTCACGGAAATCCATGGATGACCGACGATTATAAGATTGGAACAAAAATATTTAGTTTCTTATAAATTAGTTCTGTACAGCTGCCATACTTTTATATTTTTTATTTTATTATCCAACATCAAAGCAGCACACAGAGACATATTCGTACGTTGTTCAACATATTCTTGTTGAAGATTCGAAATGATCTTCATAAAAGGAAAGCATAGCACTAAGACTTCATTAAATAAAAATGTAGCTACTGAAAACGAGAATATCAAAATTTGCCAAGGCACTGTTGTCAGTTCAAACAAAACTTGGTAAACGAAAGCATGTTGGGCATCGTAGTCTGGGCAATAGCGAATGAACACGAGCAGTGAGCTATTGCAATCATACGGCGGTCACCGCAAAATTCACGTAGGCCTATGCACTATTTTGCGCAGATTTTGTATTCTTCTAATCTCGCTTTATCTGAAATAAAATCCTTTCATGAAAAACGCACCATTATACATGTAAAAAGGAGCTCCTTCATTTTCAGGAGATATTTCAATTTTGAAAAGACTTTATGACAAGGAGTTGGATACTCCAGCACCAAGCCAAATTCCTTTACGAAGAGCTTCAAGATTATCTGCTATCACCGCTTCGCTAGAAAAATTTGAATCTTCGCCAACTGAATCTTCTTCAAGGCAACAATTAACTCCCGGTCATGCCCTGGTTCCCCCAACTTCCCAATCAGCTATGTCTTTAGCATCTCCCGAAGTTACGCGAACTCCTACCCAACTATCAGTACATGGTCCGATCAGCGAAGGAGGAGGGTTGTCATCGCCTGTAACGGATATCAAATCATCGTCTAAAACGTCATCACGTCGAGTTAGTGGATCAGTTTTACCGAAACGTTCTGTAACCTTCGCAGAGGGAGACATAATTCTGCCAGTTGAGTTCACAACTCAAGTCGCAAGTGAAAATGAACATTCTTCGTCCACCTCAGCGACATCTCCTGAGAAAACAGAGGCGATAACAGTTGAGGGTCCGATTGAATCTGAAACAACTGAAGCTATTTGCGACAATCAATCTGAGCCAATAGTGGATGCTCCGAAAACTCCTGAGGCAGAGGAATCAAAAGCTGATGATGCTGTGGATAGCGTCAATGAAGAGCTGATAGTGAAACTGTGAACCACATACCTGTAGCCATAACTGCAGGGTTTACCACGACATATTGCTGGATTCTGAAAGGACCCTCATCCGAAATAGATTATTTTTTAGCCAACTTTGAATTTTTGGACTTCGTTTTGAAATTTTGGTTAATAAATGCTAGAATATCATTTCCTAGTCTTTCAAAATATATTAAAGCAAACCAACATCTAGAAGTCTAAATTTGAGGAAATAAAATTCATGACAAACAGAAAAATCACTCATTTCTCCCACTAATCAGCGAGTTAAAAGGAGCAGAAGCCAAAGTTAAAACTGACAACACATTTAGTTGCTTATTTCAATTGTACAGTACCAACATAGCATTACTTTCTTTTGCCTTACGTTGTCTGTTAATGTACCATGTAAACTACGTCACACTCGTTACCAAATTTATGAGTACTGGTCATTTCAACGTCCACCGTTGTTGCAATTTCATTTCAGCGTTGCACTTGAGAAGCGATGGCGAAACATGTGCTGATAAACAAAGATCAAAATAAATGCTGTCTTCATTTTTACTTTTTACATTGTAAAGGGAGCAAACTTTTTCAAATGTGACACACTCAGCTGAAGATTTATCATATAAGTCGTGAAAAGGATGTTCTTTCAAGTTAGGAAGAGCCATTTCCTGAGCCGCTTCGAAACACATACAGTGCACGTGGTTATTAGCAATTGACGATGTAATTTATGTTCACCATAACAGTAGAGTCGACACATACTTATTGTCAAATTCGTGAAAAAGGATGTTCTTTCAAGTTGGCAAGAGCCATTTACTAAGCCGCTTCGAAACACATGCGCTATTAGCAATTGATGAAGTATCAATAGAATGATGATATGTGTCATTATAGAGATATCTGTGGAGTCAACAAGTACTTTTATCATTGATGTGGTTCATTATAATTTTGCAAAGAAAAAATGTCATTTGGGATAGAGGAGCCGCAAATTTTGAGGAGAATTTTTTTGCAAACATGTTTAAGCGGCATCGTCATAGCATTACCTTGAGCGAAATAAAATCCAAAGTCAAGCAAATCAATAAAAGTTTAGAAAAAAAGATCCCGATAAAAGTTGCCATCAACACCTTGAAAAGTCAAAACTTCATAAAAAATAAAGATGAAAAATCCTTTTGACGAATGCTCTTCCCTCGTCTACAGATAACTCGTGATCTATGCAATAAAAGTTACTTCGGAGAGACTCGTCGGTATTTACACAAACGAATCAACGAACACCTAAAAGGAAGATCACCATCTGAGATTTCAATGCATGAACATGTACAGAAGAAAGAAACTTTCGAAATAATGATAAAAACGCCACATACGAAAATTGCTGAATCACTGTGCATCAAATCTTTCACCAACAAGAATCAACTACTGAACAACAATACCCAATCAGAGCCACTCCTACTATATTGATTTTTCAGTGATTGCAAATTTGTATAAAAATGAACCCATTATTGTCTTTTATCTCCATGCACTGATGATGGGGGCCATCGACACCGCTGAAACATGTTTGCGAAAAAATTCTGTTCAAAAAAAGTCAATGGATGCTTTATCTCTGACGCGCACCGAGATTGCTCCAACCACACAATTAAACAACTTGCTCGTTCAGTCTTCGCTGCCTAAAGGGGAAAAGTTGCATGTCGCAAACTATTGGAAATGGCACACACAACATAATGACAACAATAGCTGTCAGCCGGCTTTATGATAACAGCGATGACGTGTGTGTTGCAATACTTAGTCACACATCGCTGTCTACATAGAGTAAGTATATTTAGGTAGAGTGGTAACTCAGCATTTATTTAATCCCCAATGTGCATAACACTTTTGATTTCATTAAATGAACTTGACACAGAACCCAGCACCACATGTAAGATATACGAATTTTTGCACTTTTGGAGAAATGTGCATGAATTTGACTTATTATGACAGCAATCCAGAAGAAAGAAAAGTAATTTACAAATCCTCCATCATGACAACCTTGGAGAGGTAAGCAATTCGATGGCTTACCATTGCTTTAAAGCTCATGTTTACTATAATAAGATTATTTTCTTAAGCGTGATCATATCGCAAACAACCTGCCACTGAAAGAGCAAAAGCATCATTATAAAGAAAATGATCTATAAAATGTGTAAATGGGTCAACATTACTTTTCAGCACTATTCAGATTCAAGAAATGACGCCTTGTGAGTCATAAAGTCATGCCGGTGAAAATTGAATTAAAAACATGACATCTCAACCAAGAAGCTTTAAATAAAATCTCACCTTTTTCCTTGAAGACTTCCAGGGACTTGCATTATGATGCAACTCATAAAATTTCCTTATCATGAGCGTAATTTCCGCTTAATTATAATGCTTGCTAGCGTTCCTTTGATATCCACTTGTCTCACACTACTTCACAGGGGACGTCACTCGGTAGTACATAAATACAGGAATAAATTGAAAAGTTTTAGCTTTTTAAAAACTGCTCAAATAATTTTTGGACAGTATAATATAAATATAAGGACATATAAATCTCCTTAGTGGTTGGTGTTCATGATGCCAAATGTTTGAATATGCTGATAAACTACTTATGAGAGCAAAAACTCACTAACTCACTGAAATATAAATAAATAATATACATATTCACAAAAATATAACTCACTGATTGGTAAGTAATGCACCTCAAATATATACATGTAGATATATTTGAAATGTGGAAGATATTTCTTCAAAAGTCGCCATTCTGCTGCATCTGCACATTCTTCAGTTATAAGTAACTTCAAATTTGATTATAAAAAAGAAGGACGACTTCAGGTACCCAAAGAGGGAAATATATAGAGGCTGCTAGGCCTACTTAAATGTGCATTTCTGAAACTTTCAGTTGAATGGTATTTCCATAACATTCGCATTTCCAATGATCCTTTTGATTTCTACATACGATAGGTTATAATAATAATACGGTGGTCTTGGTCACTGTCAAGGTACCGAACGAAGGCATCGGCCGAAAATTTGTATTTCATCGCAGCAATAGATGTTTCGAGGCCGAGCTTGAGACTGTCGATGGGAAAAGAGAGTCACACTTAGTCACAAGTCGTTCAATTTCAGTGTTGCCGTCGCATTGTTGCATCTTGTCGCTCGGACCTGGTCCGGATCGAAGATTTTGAAAGCTGAAAGAATCTTCGGCTCAGGAAATCTGTTATTGATCTCCGAACAGGTTGTCTGGACATTCTTGTACATCAGTGTGGCCAATTGATCTTTGAGGTATTTGTGGGCATTTCCCAGATCCCGCTAGTACTTCGGCCACTCATCCACGTAGGACTTCCAGAAAAGAAAGTTCGGTCTATCTATCCAACAATTGAGACTTGCACAGATCGATGAACCAGCTAATCTGAGCGAAATTCATATCTCCTACTTGGAAGATCTTCGATAGCTGGGTAATGTGAAGCATGAAGTACAGCATGAAGCAAGTAGATGTTAATTGATAAATTTATATTCTTTGTCTTCTTCAGCAGACCGATCAAAAAAACGAACTGTAAACATGGATTGCCGGATTGAAAAGGGACTTGCATGATAGAAAGGTGTCATTGCCAACGTGTTTAACTTACACTGTTAATACACATTGGTAAAAACTGACCAGTTTTGTTCTATTTCATCTTTGTGCTATTGACTACAGAGCTGATAGAAAATGCAATCAGACTAGATTTTCATACACTTCTTTTCTAAATGTTTAAGGCCTTAGCCATACTGAAAGATAGACAAGCACGATCAAACAGGAGCTAATTGAGCGTTTAGTTGAGGATTCCACACTGCAAGCTGATACATGGCTGATGCAAGCGCTTTGATCGAATGAGGTGCTTAAACAAGATGGCCTGACTGACTGACGTCCCGAGCATGAGCGGAAGCAAAATTGAGAGCTAGCACGCACAAGCAGCTGTACGCTCCAATTGAATACAGATTGGGTAAATGATAGACTGAGAAACCGTTCTGCATGTATCATCACAATTGACTGAATAATGAAATTGCAGCAGCAGCAGCACGAGCGTCCTGAAGTTAATCGTTCTGCTTTGCTCGCTGTGTGGCTGTATTGCTGCAAAACGCTTTGCTCGGAAACGCTTGGAAAAACTTGCAGTGTGGTCGAGGCCTAGCAGATCACTGTTGGGTGTAATTGTTACACCCAAAATCGTCTTAAACGAAACTATACACAACGTTGACTAAAAGGTGTACCCCGGATGATTTTGTAAGATGACCTCAATCGCATATCCGTTGGAAGAGAAGACTCTCGGCAGTTAAACTAGAATGAGCTGAATGAAAATACGTGATGACGTCATTGGCGATATAAGCGTGAGGACAATAGCAAGGGAGGAGGATGGAAGCGTGCGAGAAAGCGTCAGATTTTAGAGGCAAGATGACTGAATAGCATCTTTATCACGTGCAGTGACGAACAGGCATCAAAATACAAGAGCATAATTACAAATAGCAGCATTCTCAACTGGAGATTCATTTTGCCGGTGAGTTTGCTTTGAAAATGGTGCAGTGCTGTGTCTTTGAAAATATAACAACAACACCAATACAGAACGTTAAAAATATTGGCTTCTATACAGATTCCTAGCAAAAGCTCCTTGCTCATTAAATGGTGTCGAAGCATAGGACGGAAAGACTTAACAATTAACTCCTAATAAATATAGTCTTGCATCTTCTGACCACCTCGCCGAAGTCGACATGACAATGAATCTGCAATATGCTATGTTGTCTGAACAATATCGAATAAATCAGCCTCTAATTTGTTTGTGATCAAGCGCGATCCCATGTCTCAAAATGATTTCAATGATTGACTTTTCTCTGAAAATGACTTCTGTCTCAATAGTGATCTCAATTCAATGATTTCGCATTAGAATAATATTCAAGACTTTATTTAGAAAAGCGGTACATTAGAACTACTATGATGCATAGAAATATTCACATTATCCTCATTTCAAACAAAGTAATATCAAATAGACCTATGTGATTATCATCATGCTGAATGATTAACAGATGACTTCAGAAATTTCAGCGGAATTTGACGGCATTTCTCACATTGTAAGAGCTTTACTTATAAAGAAATGAACTAATAATAAAAAGTCATCTGCTTAATTCAGTTATATTTGTTTTGTATGCACATTAATTTCTTTCTCGAAAAACATGCCCTCACATGAGAAAGCACTCGATCACTTTCCAAAGCTTCTTCTTACTAGCGATTGATGAAACTACCGGCTCATCGCATAGTCAGTGACTCGTAGCGGTCGTAGGAAGGTTATGCTCAATTCACTCTCATGAGAAGATCACCTATGACGTCATCAGGAACTTCTGGATCGGTCTTAATCTCTAACGATGCGGTTTGGGCGTCTTTCAGTGGACTGATTCAAATAGTTGGAGTCAGACCTTTGATTATATACAATATGATGGAAAACGAAATACCTCCGGAGTACACCTTTAATCAAGTCATTCAGCTTGATGTTTTGCTAATGCTATCATATCGACTATCAAAGCAGCAAATAGTTTTGACTAGAGATAATATCGCCAAAAGCAGACAAAGGTAGTTACCAGCGTTACCAGAGCGAGTATATTACCGAAATTTGTTGGTAATTTTGGAAAACATTTACTTATAATTCTGTCGGTGCATATTTGTCAGCCTAATGCCATCAGTTTTCATGTGAATACATGATTTACATCGCACATTTCCTCGTTATACTATTCGGGTTTTATGTGCGCAAGCACGTATAATTTTGCATGTCGAATGAAGCTAATAATTCATTCATGTCATTTGACGCTAGCTGCTAATTGTGTGGTATGAGAATATGACGTGCAATAGGATTAGGAAACTTTAAACTTTCTTTATTTATAAATTTAAAACATGAAAAATGAGACAAAACACATTACATCAATCACTCTTGTAGGCTTATTTGGATCTTCAGGATTTAATTTATCAGCTATCACTATTAATCTCATATTTACAAAGAGCAGTCTACAAAAGTTGATTTTTTACTTTCGTGAAAACATACGCTAAAAACTGAATTGACATCTTAATGAGTATTTATATGAAAGTTCATTATTTATTCAAGCAGATGTTGAATGAGACAAGAGACGTAGAAGAAACTGATGTCTGTTTCACAATTCAACCATTTTAATTACGTTCTCAGTTCGACAATTGGTGTCATGAACTGTCATTTATCGTTCTGATTTATTTGTCGACATAGACGTTTAATGAACGTGTGAATTTTGAACAAGTATACAATGATTTTCTCAATCATGAATGGTTCTGTTTATTGACCAATTAAGAGGGAAGCACGTTCATAACATTTCCAACACCCTCAATTCGTACGACAGTTATGTCTTGCAGAACTATGCAGGGTTGGGAGAGGGCATTCGAATTCACCTGAACGAATCCTGCCAAAACGCACAAATCGAAATTTGAGATTCGTCGCGCGAATCCTACATTTTATAGATAAGTCAAAAAATCTTTGTTCTGATTTTAGATTTCAGTTCATCTCATGCGTTCATTCCGTGTAAAGTCTTCGAATATCGCACTTATTAATGCAAAGGAATATGTTTTGGACTGGGTTAGAACCGGCCTATGGCCATAAATGTTGAAGACCGGCCGCTCAATACGCTGGCCGGCTAATTCAATTAGGCCTAGGTCGACCGTTCACAACATTCATTTTAGAATAGATTATGACATGGAAAGAGTATTAAATGTAGCATAATTTAAGAGTAGACCCTCCTATATAAATGCTCTGTGACATGTATGATGTGAACTTTCTTAAACGTTTCATTTATTAACTTGCATGTATTTTCAAATCCAGCTTTATCTCAAATAAAGCTTCCAGAACCCCATATTCCAGCCTATGTGAATTTTGTGAGAATTGTGCACTGCTTAGCCAGGCGATCGTAAAGTTATTCCACATACCTTCCTTGAATAACTTCTTCACATGGATGGCTTTTGATACCTATCAACATCTTTAGCTAAGGAAATGTAATGAATGATTGGCCTTCAATCAAGCCACATGTGAACCCAATAGGGCCTACTATCTTGGCATTTGGCAGTGGATTGTTGAGTATCGTTTGACGAGCTAGCGGTGTGCTACATATTTTGATTGACGTTGTACTGGCACCGCAAAAAGTTTGGAACACCTACAGAACAAAGTCGATGACATGCCGTATTTGGCGAGCTCTTTGTTCCAACCTCCTATATACGCCAGCTGAGTAACATCAATATGCATCCAAGCGACCTGAATTTATACTTCGGCAAAGAGAATTCTTAATTAACGTCGAAAATCACAAAAATTCCCTCACTAGTGAAGAAATGAATATAATTTGAGCAAATCATTTCAAATCATGCTAAGTGATACAATACATTGTACGAGTACTTTCAGAGACAAAGCATTTTGAAACATCCACACTCAGTCAGCTATTGTATTATTGTAATGTCCATTTCGGCTACTTTTTAATTCTCTGTCATCAATTTTCTTGCATATGATTGACTTTCAAATTCCTATAATTATAATATTGTAGCAAATTTTGCAGGCCTTTAACTCATCAGATTCATAAACAAGTCAATGCGTTCTATAATTTCCATCGCACAAAATAAGTTATCAAGAAACGAATGATTACATTGTAGATAATTGGGAACTCTTGCTTATCCTGAGCATTGGTAGGCCTATGTCATTGCACTTCATGCACATGGAAATTTATGTCTGACGATCAAAGCCTTAACAACACCATTTCCATGTTTATTTCAGATGTCACCATTTATATTCTTGAGCACAACATATATATTTCAGATTTTCAGTTTTTTTATTCAGAACCCTGCATTTATTAATGAGAATTGGTCATTTCATCTTAATCTATCACATCAATGTCACTTTTACTTCAGAACTTATCAACTAAATTTCAGATTCTGCTACTTATATTGTATCATTGTCACAATTTTTAAGAATGCGTCACTTCATTTTCAGACTTTATCATTTGTATTTCCGAAAATTCAGAACTTGACATTTATATTTTGGACATTTATATTTTAGAGCTGATCATTTATATTTCAACTTATTAAGAATTGACCAGTTAAAATATTTCAGATAATAACTATTTATATATCAGCATTTAACTTTATATTTGAGATTGAATCACTTATGTCATCGAATGAAGCAGAAATATTTGAGAATGTTTCATCATTTCAGAAACCATCACTTATATTTCAGAAACTCTCACATTGATTTCGGAAATCAATAGCTATATTTCATTTTGCCAGATTGATGTTCAGAAAACAAGAATTATATTCCAGAAGCCTGTTTATTAAATGTCTGACCTCATTCCCCAACTCTTAAGTCCCTCAGGGCGAAAACATCACCATGAAAGCTTGCGGAATGTTGAGGTGCTCGCACACATATCTGGTCTGTCAATGATCCCAATCCTTCTTGGACGACACTTTCCAGATATTGGGGTCTCTGCTCACCGACTCGTTGCCCAACAACTTTTGGAATCCGAAGGTTTCCTCGTACGTGCGATTTTAGAACCGACCAAACTACAGAAAAGGTTGAAGTTGGTTTCATCGATCCACTCAACTTGTTTGCCTTCCTGAATAAAACCATTCAATGAGTTGACATAATCTCTTCTCAAAGCTTTATTGATGTCATTGTTCAGGGCTATCGGTCGATTGTGCATTTTTTTGATGGTGTACATTTGTCCATCGAGATAGTTGTCGATTGTTAATACTGCCAAACCGATGTTGAATTGCCGCTGGATCATTTCACGGATCTGTCTTGGAGTAATCTCTGGATCGTCTTCGAGCCGATTCAATACGAATGTGATTTGTTCTTCAGACAGATACTACAGCTTATATCCACCACGTTTGCTGCCACTGATCTCACCAGATCTAACCCATCCGCCGGCCGTCTTGTAGTTTACGTTCAGAGAGGTTGCTAGCTGCTTCCAATCGCCTCCTCTTTGAGCACATTCAACTATTCTTTGGCGATCTTGAGGAGCATATACTTTATGCTTCTTATGTTCAACTCTCTCAATGTCTTCAATTTCAGCACAACACAACGTACACGCTGGATCATTGTTCCCCATTATCGGGTTTACACAATTTTCATGCAGAAAATGGAAGCAAGGTAGCATTCGTGATAGAGTGCCGTGAAGCATAGATTGCAGGCATATCGCACAATTGTCTGACATATTCATGATGACGGAAGGTTTGCAGAGAGGCGATTTCTCTGTATAAATACGACTGCCGGTTATTGTATATGAGCCGCTCTCAATCATAAATGACGCTTTCTGAACATCAATCTGGCAAAATGAAATATAGCTATTGATTTCCGAAATCAATGTGAGAGTTTCTGAAATATAAGTGATGGTTTCTGAAATGATGAAACATTCTCAAATATTTCTGCTTCATTCGATGACATAAGTGATTCAATCTCAAATATAAAGTTAAATGCTGATATATAAATAGTTATTATCTGAAATATAACTGGTCAATTCTTAATTAGTTGAAATATAAATGATAAGCTCAAAATATAAATGTCAAGTTCTGAATTTTCGGAAATTCAAGTAACTTTTTCCAGAATACAAATATCAATTTCTGAATTTTTGGAAATTCAAGTAGCTATTTCCAGAATATAAATATCAAATTCTGAATTTTCGGAAATACAAATGATAAAGTCTGAAAATGAAGTGACGCATTCTTAAAAATTGTGACAATGATACAATATAAGTAGCAGAATCTGAAATTTAGTTGATAAGTTCTGAAATAAAAGTGACATTGATGTGATAGATTAAGATGAAATGACCAATTCTCATCAATAAATGCAGGGTTCTGAATAAAAAAACTGAAAATCTGAAATATATATGTTGTGCTCAAGAATATAAATGGTGACATCTGAAATAAACATGGAAATGGTGTAGTTGAATACAGAGACGTGATCCCAGCACCGACCGGTAGGCTTTGCATACGCTGCCGATCTGACCGACTTCTTCCAAACATTCGTCATAAATTCGGCCGATTCCAAATCTGGTATAAGATATCGTCTACTTGTGAATTGCATTATTGAATTTGATTACAGTCTGCAAACACTTCACATCCGCATACTGCGCATCATCCCTGCTGCATATGCACGGATATGCCTGTTAAGAATTAGTTGTCCGAGAAAGCGAGCATTTTCATTTTCAGAAGCTGATCCCATGTTTTCAATAACATGTGAATATCAATGATAGCATCAATAAGCCATTTTTAAACTTACATCTACATATTATATATATGATATGTACATGTAAGTTAAAAAAGTAAGTTTTCTTCAATATAATTTATCATTGACTTTATCTTCGTTTTTAGAAAAAAATAACATAGATATGTTATTTTTTCTAAAAACGAAGACAAAGTCAATAATAAATTATACTGAAGAGCTTTCGACTACGTCTTTGTCAATTCAATACAACAACAACTAGCCTACCTATAACAGTGCATTGAAACTATACTGTCAAAAATATTTCCTTCTTTTTAATTAAAGCTCTGTTATAGGTAGTTCTTATTGTATTTAATTGATGTCGTAGTAGAAAGCATGTTGTATATGCATATTTCCTGACTGAAAATCGTTGGGGCCATTTTCTTCCTTGTTCGAGGTAAACCATAAAATGAGAGCTAACTAAATAAAATGAGAACATTGCCTAACTAGCCCAAGAAGTACGAATCTACCATTAAATTAGTAATATGCATGCTCAATCTTGCCAATGTATGGGTGGTTGTTGCAGTTGTCAATGAAAGAATTACGTTTGAGACAGTGCAAAATTTCGGTTTGCTCATGTCTTTCTTTTAGTATCATTATTTCAAATTACAATTTGCATTGATCTAGAGCAAAAATTGATTTTAATTAGTATTTTGGGAGGTTCGCAGTTTTCGGAGCTAGTTCGGAGCATATAGGCATCAATTTATATTTTCTAAAAACAAAAAAAGGTCGCAATGCAGATTGACAGCAAAGGTCTGTTGTATTGCATATATGTCATATAATGCGAGTTATGCGATAGGCCTTTTTGTCAAGATGTATTCACATATGCCTGCTTTTCAGCGTTGCAAAGAGTGTGTCAGACAATGTTGAACAACATGTTGCAAAATTACATTTGAGAATAATATACGCGTGCGTAATGACTCGTAATCTATCGAATAAGCGAATCTTTGAATTTTGGATTCGCGCCCAGCCCTGAGCCTTCGAGGTAAATTACAAGCATACACTGTATTTTTACAAGAACATGCAGATAATCTTTGATGATCATTCCGCAGCGTGTAAATCGACTGACACTTAAGCTTATTGGTCGCTCAGTTATTGCGTAATCGTTCCAATGGGAATACAAAGTGATTTCGGGCGCTACCAGAGGGATGGGGTTACGTTGACTATTATATAATCGAATCAATATCATTTCGAAAGAACATCAGAACCCAGAAGTTGCAACTTCGACATCATTTTGACTGAAATTTGACATTTCGATGCATCAAATCTAAAGTTCTCTCAATGCTTCCAAAAACTGATAATAATTCTAATCAGATCAGCGTAATCAAATTTGATCAATCTCTCTAATTGAAGAAATTAACATCCATAAATTCATGCCACCCTCTAAATTCTGTAGCCAAAATAGTTTCGTTAAAATATTTCGCTCTCCAGAATCTGGTATTGGATTTCTCTATTAGACAGAAATATTCTTCAATGATAGATTGAAAAGCATCTTAATATTCTTATTTGTGAGTGGATTTGGTTACCCACGGGTCTAGCCGGATCGGGCCTGGGAATACTACATTTGAAATATATCGTTGTTTGCTTGAAAAGTTGTGAATGTCAGAAGATATCATGGTTTGATAGCGAGGAAATCTCATAATGTAAATTTCCCTGTATAGAGGCTAATGTGACGCGTTGGGTTCTCACACACGCACACGAATCACGCGAAATATAGGCAGCACCCATCGTATTCTAGAAATAATGCGATAAAGTGCAACAACCCCTTAGACGCAAATTATGGAATACGATTATTTTCCCATTTTTGAATATACCAAAATGACCGGAGTCTCAGAGCGATAGCTATTGGTAAGCAAATTTAGAAAGATACGAGCATGTCGATAGTACTGACCTATCGCGTTTCAGTGTTAGGCTATATCTACCAGTTTTTCATCATTTGAAATAAGTCAAATCAATAATCCATCGCACAAACGAAGCACGCAAATCTAAAGAAGCCGTCGCCGGGATGCAAAGCATCATAAATATTGCAGAGTGCCGGTTCGCCTGGGTATCGAATATAAAGATGTCACTCAGACGTGAACAATTCAAGAGCAAAAAATTCATTCTCAACCGTACATGTATAAGCTGCGTTTCACCTTATCGAAATGGTCGTGCTTAAATTGTTCAAGTCGAGGACATCTTTCTATTCTGCAGGCGAACTGGTACTCTGCAATTGTCATGATTTGGACAATTTTTTATGACCGGTCATATTTTTGCAAGTTTTTGCCATATTATATTTATGTTGCGTCATATTTAGTCATATTTCCAAACTTACCTATTTTCATACATGTATGAATTATGTATTATACATTTATATAATACAGTTGTATGAATTTATACATTTATGTATAAATTACTAACTTTACAACATTGATAATGACAGCTGATGAATTACTTGTCTGCAAATAAAGTGAGGCTCTATCAAATCACTAATATTATGTATCTACAGTAATACAAGGCTCGATTCTTAAAATTTAATTCTACATCGCACCACACAACGCCTAGAGCGATACTGTGTGACATTGTGGCTTCATTCTCACTATCACACAATAAACAAAATCCTACTGCAGGAGCCACTTGTGAACACAGAATTAGATTCATCTGCGCGCGCCTGCCTTAACCGAAGCAGATAAACAAAATATTTAATTATGTGCTTGTGAATATAAAGCGATCACACGCAAACGTCCCAGATTTGATATCCAAGCTGGAAAGTGCAAAGTCGACTATGCATTAAGCGCAGAGTGAGCTGTTGAAGCTATAAGAAGTTTTATCCAATGATGTCATCGGTATTCGCGGTTATACATAGAAACCCTTTCAATTACATGTAGATACAGGAATTTTGCATCTATCATGGAACCAACAACTTCATCTGTTGACCGATCATTCTTTATGTTAGGAAAGCTATTGGCAGAAGATCGACAGTTTCGGCCTGACAACATAGAAAAATACTTCATAATGAGCACCAGCAAAAATACATTCATATTATTTAATGCACGATGTTTCGTGCAGCATCATTTTGTTGATACTTGGTTTTGTTGGGAATTATAGATACTGTAGGTCATACTTTAGCATATTTTCGCATGCAAAGTCATATTTCAAATTTTTTTAGGTCATAAAAAATCGCCCTAGTTCTGATCATCAGCTGCAAGACGAAAACATGATAAATATACGCATAGTAACTTCTCCTGCTCTCCTTCAACTTGTTCAAACATTCTGTGTATTTCAAGCAAGATCGAGCCATTCCAAGACGCGCTGACGAACCTTTGAACGGCGAAGCTCATCGCCTACGGCTGGCAAGGATTTTTGTTCTTAAATTGTTCACGTCTGAGGACATTTTGTCATTGTGACATAAAAGCAATCCGGGAAAAGAATACAATGTCTAAAACATAAGTTATGAATTCAATTGCTTTCCTTTTATTGTAATTAATGCAAGAAGCTTAAAATCCACTGAAGCGGAAATAGCAAGTTAAATCGCATTTTCTTCTAAGTGGTAGGCTATGACTTATAATTTTGTAATACTTACTTTAGTGCTACAATTTGTTTAAGCACTTTCATAGACCGTATTCTATATAACTTGCTTGTGCCTCTCACTCAAACAATTACTTTCCAAGCATCACTTTTAGCTCCGAAAATTTTAAGTGCTGTTTTCGAATTTTGAGGTGCCTGTCCAGTTAATAATTTGAATGTAATTAAATGCACATTTAATAAAATTAAAAATTGAGATATTTAGTTGCACCTGATCAGAAAATGTTCTTGCAACTTACAGTAACTAAAGCACCAGTCACATTAGCATGCCTTATGCCAAAATCCTTGCATTTTTCATCGAGATCGATAAATCCTGAATACACCTCAGAATTAGCCGTATGAGTGGTCACATTTTTAATCAAGTATGCATTTCCTGTAATATATATGGGTGAAAATTTGGGCTCAAGTAACAGTGTTGAATTGCATCATATGCATGCACTTGTGCACTGTTTGAGTATTTATGCAAAACGATAATCCGTAAACGCATGCACTAAATTAACACTAAAAAGCAGCGCAAGAGCATGTTCTTGCATGCATCTTTGCAAATAAGTTGTGAATAGACAATTACGAGAAGGTACCTTCTGCGTGAGGTTTTATTACCGATAAGGATGCTACTATATTTATTACAAAAGATGAACAATATGAAGCTTTTGAAGATAACCGTAATTGTAAGTGTTGCAACAAACATATAGCACTATGACAGGACTTATCCTACTTTCATAACAGGAGTAAACCTAGATGAAATTTAAGCGTCCTCAATCCAGCTATAAGGCTTGATTTCATTTCATTTTATTCTAGGAAATAGAAGGACAGGAAACATTTGCAACCAATGAAGTTCTTTTAAGAAAAGAGACTTACAATTAAGACTTAGGTTTTCATTAAATCTTGGGAGTTAAGTCAATGAAATTATTAATAAAGCTTCTACTATACGAGTTTCAAATTCTTTGCGTCCTGTGTATTTAGCTGAAAAACAATTATTAATGTCATGACTACAATTTGCACATATGGCCTGTGGTCAGATGGCTCAGCTGAGTTACCTCGTCTGTGTTCCTTTATTCCTTGATGTAATTTGTGTTTTCTTTGTCCCAAGTAATGGGCATCGGAATCAACTCGACATTCAAAATTATGCACAGTTCACGATTGCAGCAGATTACTTGTTTTATCTTTCAGACTGAAATACTCGCCTGTTTTACAAGTATTTATTATAGGTGTTAAACACCTTGGTCTTAATGGTAAGTCTCTTTTCTTAAAAGTATTCGAATAATTGTTTTTGATCATTATTATTGTTTTTCTGATGTTATTAATCATTGGTGTGATTGTCAGCTGATGAACTTATTGTATTTTTTGTCATATTGCCCAGGCGAGATGTCACTCTGCAATATTGTGTTATTACAATCAAGACTCGCCATAACGAACCTCGCGGGATCCATCTGTAAAAGGTTCGTTATGACGAGGGGCTTGTTATAGCGAGGAAGGGGTTCCAAAATATGTTTTTGAGCTTAAATATCCTGCTGATTTTGAATATCGTCGTCTAAAATGCATCGGATATATTATTTTGATCATTTATCTTGCAGACTTTAGAAATTGAACAACTTACGTTTTTGCCATTTTTAATGTAAATAATACATAAATACCTTTCAAACATCAAGTGATCGAATGAGTGAAAAACACACATTGTAATTAGTGTAATGTGCATTATATGGTAAGATTTTCCATTACAGAGCAATTTCTGCACATGACTTCCCGTTGCATTCGTGCAGACGTAACTCTTGATAATTTAAATCTAGTATTGTTTTGCGAGTGTTCGATCTGACTTCCAGTAAAATCCAGCTTTATGGGCTTTATTTTGATCACGAGAGTAGCATTCGATCATGATGATGCGAGTCAGTTCGGGAATATAAAATTCAAGCGCTTCATTTTCACATAATCTGGATATTTTCCCCTTGCTTGATTTCTATTGAAAATAATAAAAAAAATTGGGGTCCATGGATGAGGTTCGTCATAGAAGGGTTCGTTCATAGAGTAAGTATATAGGTAGAGTGTCGACTCAAAAAAGTATCTGTATGCAGTGAAAATTTTTATATGGAAAGATTCAGCTTTTTGCGGAGATTACATTCCCGTGGTCCATAAAATTATTTGAGCAATTTTTAAAAAGCTAAAATTTTGCAAATATTTTTGCAAATACTACCGACACAGTTTCTTCAAAACTGCAAAAATTTGCATATCTCACATTTGGTAACAATACCAACTGTATTCCCCTTGAGTTCATTTAATAAAATCGAAAGTGTATACACATTGGAGATATAATAAATGCAGAGTTACCACTCTACCTAATATGCTTACTCTATAGGTTCGTTACAGCGAGTCTCGACTGTACTTTAATAATGAAGTTATACTGCATCAGCACATCAATCACACTGCACTTTTCAAATAAAACACATATATTGAAGAAAAATACTGATGCAAAAAAATACAAAAATTTAGAAGTTTGATATGAAAGACTGAGCAGCAAAGTTCCGAGCCCCCTGAGGCTGACTCGGCACGCAAAAAAAGAACTCGAGCATTCGACGTCTTTAGGCAGAAACTCAGGCGACCGAAGATTCCCTTGTCCACTCAGTCCTGCGAAGAGAGGGTTTGTGGGGACAATCAACAGCAGATACGTCGAAAGGTGTTGCAAGCAATTTTGCCCACCCACCGTAAACGGACACCGCAAGGGGAGCCCAATGCCAGCCGAGTTCTTCACACTTGGCCATGTTCTCTCCGAACTTCCTCTGCTCAGCATTGACGGTCACAGATCCCTCGTCCACGTTCGCTGCTAAAAGTGAATCTGGGCTCCGCGGATGCGCAACGGTCAGGTCTAAAGCAGGGCTCCGTACGTCCTAGATGTCATGATGGCAGAGGAATGCCTGCTGGTCTGCGATTATCATGTCCAAGATATCCACCTGTCTCAAGCTATGGGGCCAAATATCAGCGTTGGCAGTGCTGGAATATACAATCTCGTGAAGTATTAAGTCGATGAACGACTCCAGTTCCAGATCTACAAGAGAGAGTGTGATATTCAGCCTGATCAAGGATGCCACGATTTTCTGATGGGCAAGTTGAGCAAAGAACATCTGGCCACTTCTTGAGGAACATCTGCATTTCATGAGCATCCAAGTGAAACTGTTCTATCAGAATGTTTGCAATCTTTTCTTTTGACAGAGCATCAGATGCTTTTACTGCTTCTTTCCAGAGATGCATTTCATTGCCATCTTTCCATACCTGACAAAACTTGTTGATTTCAGGCAGTTTATGATTTTTACCAGCGTGTTTGAAAGAAGGTAAAACTGATTTTGGAATCATAAACAAACGTTTCCAAGAATCTTCGTCATTCAACCAGATGACCTTTTCTAAAGTTTCTGGAAAAAATTGTGCAAATAATTGTCTAGCTGAAGCATGAATAGCAATCAATGTTGGACGATTCAAGAGAAATATCTCATTCCAAGTCGGTAAAGTTTTCGCTTTCAAGACTTGATCTTGAATGTGTGGCCTCATCTCCATCATATCCGTTTTTCAGTCAGAGGAACTAGATGCTGAACACCACTCGTCATGTCTAGTTCGCCGTGATAGAGCAACGAAACGATGACAGGTGCATATGTAGGGCCTACTTCGAATTTTGAGTAAGCCACCAATCAGGAATTAATCCAGGATAAATACCCTGTGCATGTCGTTCTAAGTGTTGATTCAACATGGTTGGTGGTGAGCGCTGCAAACAATTTGGCACATGACACGCAACACCTTTCATCCTTTTGGAGTTACTTGAATTAGATAGTCGAATCGGCAGATCAGGCGAGCTAGAATTAGAGGCCATATCAGATTTCATCATGACAGAAATCTATGGAGAATGAAAATACATGTAAATGTGTGGTGTGAAACTATGAATTACTGTTGGAACCCGAAAGAAAATCAATGCTCTCTTAATATTGCATCTTGAAATTGGCATGCCAGAATAATAGCAGTAATCAAAAGTCAAAAGTCAAAAGTTGTTTATTTCCAAAAACATTGGAAAACAATATTACAATGTTGAGGTACATATATTGGTTGAATATATTCCAATACAGCGTGCGGTCAGTGCTGTAGAAAAAAATTAAGCAGATCAGGAAGGAGAGGAATCAATAATTGAGCATTTATTTAGATTTCAGATTCTTTTTGGTGAATTCTTTCTTTTATGACCATGCGTAACTCGTTGGCTTTTTTTAGAAATCTTGCGATGGATAATATATGAATCACTGCAAATCGCTGGATTCGAAAATTGTAAATGTATCCAAATTAATACCAAATTCAGTAACAAATTGAAACTAACAATTGATACGAGATTTTATGCGATGTAACCATCCTTCGTACTTCTTTGGTAGTGAGCGATTTGCAGCATAATGGAATATTGGCAGTAAATTGAGTGTGAAGATAGTGTATAAAGTAATATTTGATGGCTATGAAGACTATGCACCAAAATGAACTTGCGATAGGATACGCTGTGCGGTGTGATTGTCATTATACCTATTTCGGCTGTGCGGAATGTTTCTGTACTTACAGTGTCTAATTGAACAGAAATCAATAGCGAAAAATGCTGACAATCTTCGTGAACTGATGAGAAAATACATTCGTTCAGCTTTCAACTTTCGAATCGGAGTTTTGATATTTTCTTTCATGGTTCATGGAAATATTCACTAACCGGTAAGGTCAATTTTCCAATCTTGGGTCATTAATATAATATTGGACTCTACTAAGATTGATCAATCCAAACATTATCCAACTTTGATTAGGGCAATTGAAGACCATCTTCGGAAATTTGAAAGCTCACACTTCAAATAGATATGAGGTGATTTTCATGAAATTTCAGCTATGATTTTAAAAGCAAGCAAGGGCATCGCCACTCATCCCCCCTCTCACCCCTAAGATTTCAATGATCTTCACAACCAACGTGCACTGATGTTTTGTTGGAAAGTAGGGCTGTGCGCTAGCCGAACCTGTTCGACCGGCACACCAAAAATTTTAAAACGTTCCACTGAAGTACATATTAAAGTACAGGGGAAATATGATTTGCTTCGCGCTCTAGATTGTTGTGTAAAAGTGAATCAAAATATGAAAATCTTGAAGGTCAGTCTTTCGTAATAACTGTTCATAATTTTCAGTATTCAGTGCACATTGCATTGAGTACTAGTAAAAGAATTTTCATAGTTTTCAATCCGTAAGCCAACATACTCTTTTATTTTTATTTTGCAAATACTTACAAGTGACTTTCATCATACTTGACCGACACGTCTCTATGATGATTTTCATAGAAATCTTGAAAACTAGATGAAAATAGAAATGCGCAACAAAAAATGACAGTGACTAAATTGGTAATTCAGTGACGCACGAAAAGGCGGGGAATATAGTGAAAATTCAAAAATTATATTCAATATTCAAAATATTGAATATTGTGAAGTTCTATTTCTGATCACTCTTCAGTCTATCTCTGAAACTCTTCGGTTCAATTGAATGAAACAGACTGACATAAAGGAAATAGAAATGGCAGAGCCTAAAATAATTACTGATTAATGAGCCAACATTTTGCAATATGCCTTCTAAAATTACTTTTACCATTTCCAACTGATTGAATATAATTCATCATTTCAAGAACAAATTCGTCAAATTGTAAATGATGCAAAGCTTTGTAGCGCATTCAATCTTATTAATAATTTTCAAGGACAAGATAAACATACGCATCGTTTCTTAAATTGTAAAATTTGATATGAAAAGAGTCTTTCATATGAATTTTGATTATTCATCTACCGGACAATGTGGAATTGTCAAATATTGAGTAATTTTATTCTTAGTAAGAAATTGATCGAATCTCTGAATTGTTGTCTCAGACGTTGTCTGTACTCACTAGCAGACAAATTCCACATCCCTCTATCAATTCAATTCTCTATTTAATTATGCGAACTTATTGTAGAAAAAGTTAAAGAAATATTATCTGAGTTGCTCCAGTGCACAAATATATCCGTTTTCATGCATCTATAATTAATACATGAAATATTCTAGAAAGTGATTAAGCTGCAAGCGCATAATAAAATGTATGAGCGCATAGTTATCATGCGAGCGTATGAACTACATTTTCATAAAATTTATAGTTTTCCTTGAACATGAATTCTCTATCTACATGGACATGAATATGTATTCTCCGCTTAAAATAAACATGAAATCTCCTAGAAGCAAATTGGATGCATCCTAAAATGTCCCAAACTACAATATTCCATAAGAAAATGCTGATATAAATTGGCTCATAGCACCTTACACGGAACTAAGAGAGTAAAACTTGGAACTTGACTCAGTAATTTGTGAAACATACCACTGTTCTTTCACAGTCCAAATCTCCTTTTAGTCAATTAATACCCGTTTAAATATCGCATCAAAATGATAGCGATGTTTTCTTATTGATCAGTCATTTTTTGCACTAACCGATCATAATGCTTGGAAATTCTTGACATCATTTAACTGAAAAGCGAATTCAAAATTCAAGAACTTAATTCCATAGCAATGTTTTGTCTAAGAGTAAACTTGATTTAATGCCTGTATATTACTCAAAAATGACACTAAAATATCTACCAGCATATGTGGAATCCTACAATTGCTGCCCGAGGATCGTCTGGTCAGTGTTTCAATGCATTGGGTCACACACACTATGAAAAATAATCTGTAATCTTAAGGAGCTGAAACAAGTCAAAATTTTCATAAGAAGCCAGCTTACACTGCTAGGCAAAATGGTCTTTATTAAGGGTATGGAAGTATTAAGGGTATAACAAGGGTCCGAAATTCCACACATTTTCTGAATTGCATATTCTCTGTAAATTATTTGTCCAGATAAGACAGGAGAATAATGTAGAGTAATACTAAGTGTATAAAATATGTATAAGGTCTGTATTTAAGTGGCACAAACATAGGTGCAAAGTAACAAATTCAGTCCGTATTCTGGATGGGTACATTTGAAGCATAAAAAAGAGAAAACAGGTCCGAAGAAATCATAAGTAGTGTTGTGAGCATAGTTCACAGGTGCCAAAATACCTCCTTTGAAAATTGAAATGACAGACAAAGTCATCTGAGGCTCATTTTATTAAGGACAAAAATGCATAATTATCAAATGATTATTTTAATTGGAAAAATCTGTAGAAAAAATAAACAGCTATTGATTTCACTGAAAATTTTAGTTGCAAACATTTTGCGAAGTATTTTATGTAAATTGACAAACCAACCGAGGAATTGTAAGACAAAATGTGCTATTGGCGAAGTGGTGGAACGTGATGAATGGGGTTAATGCGCTATGGGTAAGTATCTGAAGGGAAGTAGAAAATAGTGGGACCATTTAACCAGCCATAAACCATTTCATCATATAAGTCACTAAATAAACCCTTTTGGACCTTCAAGATGGACCCTATAATAATACGAACCCCTGCTAAATACGAACCACGTGTATAGTGATTCTCCAGACCTATGGATACGGGCCCTCCGTACTTTCAATACGGACCATCAGAATATCATTCTTTTAGAACATTTATTTTCAGCTGAAGTTACGTTTTTCGGTGATAAAATGTTGACAATGGAAGTCGCAAGTCAATGAGGGTTTTGAAAAATATATTGGTTGAAGCCCTAATAATATTTTTATGTAATATATGCGGTACTGCTATACTTCAGTAATTCTCAACTGTGGTGCCGCCGTAAATAGGACTTTGAAGGGTGCTGCGATGTGAAAAGAGTTGAAAAACATTGATTTATTTCATGGGTAAATCCATTTTATACGACATTTCTCAAAAACCGTGTCATCCGTCTGTAAAATCCTCCGTTCAGAACTGATTTTTATTTTTTTTTCGATCCTCAGGATCTCCTCTTTTCGGTCGGTCATGATAAATTCAAATCAATCCAAAAAGTGTTTTTGGATTGATTTGATTATTTAAAAAAAATTATGAAAAATTCAGCTCAAGACAGAAAAAGTGCCAAAAAAGCATGTCCCAGCATAGGTACTCTATTTAGGGATGAAATTTCGTTGTGATCTACTTGAATTTTACATGTAAAGTTATGTATCACGTGAAAGTGCATGAATCGTATTTTCACCCAGACTATAATTCAAGATTGCATTTACATTTATTTGGGATTTTTTTTCAATTAGCCTTTGTCCCCAAACATTGTCTTCTGACTGATACCATTTTCTTTTGTCTTCTGACCGGTGCACATTTCACAACCTAGAAATGCGACTCTAATTTCCTTATACGACAAAATACATCATTTGGGAGTCTAGTTGTCGCATCAAAAGGAAAAAGACAACTATCGATCATCACAATTGAGCAATTGTGAATTTAAAAAATGTCCTACATTCTTTTGACCAGACTTTTCTGATTTTTCTAAAAATTTCAAATTGTTGCAGAAACAAATTTTTTTATCCGGTTATCATGAAAACTCACAGAATTATCAGGAACCATAATGTAATCATGGATGCGAAATTTTGTTTTGAAAAGACAATGATTATCACTTTCAAAATTTCGCAAAGCGGCCAAAATGTCCGTCTGACCGAGACCACAAAATTATCGGTCAGAAGACACCTGGTAATATATAGTGAAAATACAAAACTTGTAAAAATGTTCATTTGGTGTTGTCGCCACTATGATTTTCGGATTCAGTGTGAATAAATGGCCATGTATGCAAATTTTCAAAGAAAACGAAATTGCAAAGTAGAAAAGACAAAAATTGCCGAAAATTTTGTTAGATGAAATGGATTTACCGTCGTAATATATATTAAAATACTTCAAAAGGGATATTTTGATTCGTCGGAGAATATATACACTGTAGAGATTCAGATATTGAGCTCCGCAGTTACTGTCATTGAGTTAACTATTTCAACAACACTAATTAGGATTGACTCTCAGGCAACGTGCAGTGTAAGGGAAAGGAGAAGTGGAAACCACTATTTCACTAGAATATGTTAACTCATGAAATATTACTGTGTTGTGATGCGTTTTTCGACTGATGAATGTAGGTGAAATGACCTGTCGAAGTCAGTCCAGCGGCTTAAGCAGCATGTTCTAAAGCAACTCTTTGTACCAGTCCTGGCGCGTAATTATTACGATAAGAAGCGGAAGACCAGAGAAGGACCGCTTCACGAGGATCTTACAACGATGCGATTAGCTTGGACAGGTCTTACACGAGCTGCCGGTAAATCAAGACAATTCGTCGATCGAAAAACATGTCATTGAAACTCTAAAGCAAGATATTATGCTCAGCTATCAGGGATTCTTGGTTTTTGGACTTAGTGAAATTTGGCTTACATTGGCTAATTTTCTAAATTTAGCCCGCATTGACGTTGGATGCATCCGGATGCATTCCATAGTGCTAATAATGCATTATTTGTATACTTCCTAAAGCGAACTTTGTATTTGATTTGGCGATAGTAATGCATTGATGATTTTACTTTTTGCTTGCATTGAATTGATTCGTATATTGACAAATTAGATGCAATTTGATGAATCTTCATGTGATGTTTTAGTTGTATCAATTCAATATCTACATTTCTGCAAGATGATGTACATTTGTCACATGTCAAGACTGGCTGTTTGAAAGCGTAATGCTTGATGTCACTGCCGGCACATTGTCGTAAGAGCGGAATTTTTCAACAACATGCAATGTTTTATTCTAAAATTCTCTTTATAGCATGAAAACCTGTGATTCTGAAAAATCGTGACCAACACTTATTTCATCATGCACGAAATGCATTAAACCATTGGCTTCGCTGTTTAGCTAAGGAGATCTAAATGGGCGTGAAATCTGGCCCCAAATTTGAATTAGGAAAATACCCCAACTCGTGAGAAGGTTAATGATAATCGGTTGCTTGGCTCTATCCATTTTTACCATATGATAATTGTTTTTTCATTCGATAAGATGTCTCAAACGGTGACAAAGCAGGCACAGGGACAGAATTCACAATTTACATTTATTGTAGTATACAAAGGACAGAGATTCGCAAGTAATGAATCTAAAACAACTGAAATTTTTATGATGAAAGCTAGAGACTTAATGAAAGGATGTGTGCAAGATGGAACTCATATTTTCTTCAAATCATTTTCACTCTTGCATGTCTATAGCAATGTGAATGAAGTGCTGATGATCTAACTAACCCAAAAATAGTCTAAACCATAAATTTGTTGTCTGAATATTCTTTACTTAGCTTAATACGATACCCCTGATTTCATAGTATATTTGAGACATACAGGAGTTTGCATTCCTTTTTTATGCCTGTTAAATATTTCATTAAAACCCGATTTCTGCTAAAAAAAATATTGATTAAAATGCTACTACTTATAAAGCACATTATGTGTAGCTTCAAACTACAATCAAAATGAATAAAAGTTGTAAAATAAGAAATTGAGATTTTCGATGAAAGTTTATCAAATGTCGCTTTCAGTTATATGCATACGACTCGGCTCCTCCCATCTTGTTGATGTGTGCTTCACACGGGTTTTCTCCAGTCTCTATCAGGCAGGAAAATCCCACATCCTTCGTCAAATATAAACTTCAAAATCAGTTAGAATTATGTAACTAATTATCTTTCCACGCACATACCAGCAAATAACGATAATGCTTTTTTTAATCTTTAACAGCAATTTCATGAATGTGAGTAGAAATACGTACAAAAGCGGAAAAATGACACTTAGTGCCCCAGAACAGGAGAATATGTGTATTCATTTGATGGAAAACAATAAGCCCATGAAAATGTTTCTCAGCCTCCTTAAGTAAGGACAGGAGAACTTCAGTTCAAAAAAGTGAGAAAGTTGTAATGAAATGAAACAAAGTTAAAGAGCTAACGCGGATGATACAGCATCATAATGTCAGGAAGTACCAATAAACCGTTCGAACATATCCCTTTGCGAGTCAATGATAACATCAGAAGAAGAAAACGTGGCTAATTGGTGCTCCGGAAATGGCTTGAATCTGAATACTGGCAAAAACAAGCGAATGTACGTCAGAAAGGGCAATATTAATAATTTTGTATCATCGTCGAATATCGCTTTTGTAAGGAATTGAAATTCCTCGGTGTAGTATTCAACGAATTATTCAACTGGGACAGTCATATTTCTGTTACTTGTAAGACTGCCAGCAAAATAGTATGTGCCCTTGGAAGACCGAAATGGTTTGGTGTCTCAAAGAACGAACTGATATTAGTGTACAATGCTTACATCCGATCTATCCTTGAGTACAATTCTGCCATCTATGTCGGTACTAACAAGAAAAACAGCAAAAATTTCAAAAGCTAAATCGTCTATGTCATCGCATCATTTGCGGAAACGAATGTCTGGAAAAATGTCTCGGAGTTTTGAAAGTTCGCCGTGATGAAAGAGCCATGAGCTGTTTTAAAGAAGCAATGCAAGAGAATAGGCCTAATATTCTTTTTCCTTTAATGTCACGCCGCCTGAAATATAGCAACCACCTTGAAATTCCATTCTCCAAAATCATCGACGATCATCATCCTTTGTTCCTTTTTGCACATCTGCTTATAACGAGAAACTACAACATAAGTAACAATTATTTTTGCGTTCATGCACGTCTGTAAATCAGTGTATGACTCATGTAACTTTGAAAGTCGCATACTATGTAATAACCTGATTTTCATTTTCCGAATAAACGTTATCATTATTATGAAAAGCCGCTTTCACGTCATATTTTCATACTATTTCATGGTCTTAAGTTTCCTTGTAGCAATATTGGATTTGGGTGGCTGCTGCTCTACCAGAATTAATGGTCTTCTTTGACTATCATTATCGAATAAAATAATTGAAGTTGCCACTAATCAGAGAATAGACTGACCATCCTCATCCACATTGATGCATTCAAAAGTTGTTTGCTGACAAGAATGCGGCAAGATATTTTAATTCATCAAATTTACATGGCTCTATTTACTCGAGCGTAATCGAATTCATTTTGAACAATAATACAAACAAATTTAATGAGTCAATTTTACACATGAATTCTTCAAATTCGCGAGATAAGGAACACTCAATTATGACAGTACGCGAAAAGCATTGTTTTGTTGACTCTTTAAGTGGAGATGTTATTCATAATTTCACATTGGAATGGTGGTTGTGATGCAACGGCGACGTTAAGGGAATTGCATCTACCAGCAGTCATCTCCTGTACATTTAGAGTATGTTGCCGAAAGGTTGAATACCACAGTTTCATGGACTTTTCATTTTATATAATTGAATTTTTAGAACTCCGTGAATTCTGCTTCGAATCAGGACTCGAAGTTGGGCGGACGTTGTGCAGCGGTTCGCCATACCACAAAACAGGGGATACAAAAACTTAACTGCATTGCAATTAAAGGTCACAATTCATTGATTTCTGCTATCAAAAGATATTGATTGGTGCCATCGAGCAATTGGAATTAATTGATTGGTGTCAGTTAATAATTTCAAGTAATTGATTGATTCGTGTTGTAGTGGGAAAGGTAACCAATTCATTGATTTGCTTGCAATGCTGTCACCGCTCACCATGGTAGGAAGAACATTCCCCATTGAGTGATTTATTTAAATACTAAGCTTTTAAATATCTTCACAAGCTGATCGTCTTCGGGATTCTAATTAGGAACTATTTGGTGCATAACGTGTCTCTATGTTACAATACTTTTATGATAATTTTTGAAACTCTATTCTGTGTTCTATTGTAGGCACGTGTGATTACTCATTTACTTATTTCAATAGTAGAGTATCAATACAATAATGATGCATGAACTTAAGCATGTAATAAAATTTATCAATGATTAAATCCAGTTGAGAATGTATTTCATGTAGTGGGTCTACCAAAGTATGTAACTAGTCAAATTGATAACAAGCTATTATGCAACTTGTACAGTATGCAAGACCATATATCCGAGTTCGTTAAAGTGAAATTCTAGTCCTTTCAAGCGGTAATGACAAGCAATTGCACTTAATGGATTGCCTCTGGATGCAATTAAAATTAATTGATTGTTTGCTCAATATTAAATGCAATTGATGTTTTGCTACCTCATGCCACCAAAGCTTTCCTCAATCAGGTGGCATGTGAATTAATCAGAAAGAATTTAGGTAGATGAATGGTTACATTGACTACCAAAATGAATTCCATTGTGTTGTAAGCTTTTAACACAAGATTCCCACATCAATTTATATCAAGCAAGTTATGAGAAATGCCTTTATCATGAATACCACAACTTAATGCATTAGACGTGATATCATTCACAATGAACAGCCTAATGAAACCTATCTGATCTATGACGATGTAATTTCATTGGAGTCCTGGTGTTAAGCAATTTTGCTCTTAACTTCGTGCTGTGCATGGAATACAACTCCAGTATGCATGAATGAATTCCTCCAAAAGTAGAGACTCCAAAGCATCTATGAAGTGGCATTCCACAGTTCAAAAAATACTTCAAATTTGATTATAAAGAAGAAGGACGACTTGTAAATACCCAAAGAGTTCAAATGATCAGGAAAAGACACAAAACTGACGACTAAATGATCTATTATTGGCACTAGAACTTTCAAAAAATGTTTTTCAAAGTTCAAGGGTCTATTGCATAAAAGTTCAGAAGTTAGTAGCCGCTATTGCAAACCGATGCCTTGATTATTGTGAGCAACTGATTAGCCATTTGACAGCATGTTAACTCAGGCACAGAAGCTGATATTCCTGAAAGAATTAAAAGAGAGAAGGGACATAATTTTCGGTAAATTCGATGACTTTAAAGCATACATATATTTTGGAACTTGACATAAGAATACTTGACAATAGAAAAAGCATAAGAATGCCATTCTAAAAGAACGAAGAGAGCGATTTAAGAATGAGAGTAGGGTAAGTGAAACTCGGCAACATGGAAGAAAGGCTCCTCGCCTAATGCGCTTCCGATCGAGTATAAATAACGTTCATTTACTTAATTTTATTTTGGATCAAAAACTGAGTTGATAAATTTTGCATATCAGCTGGATAGCAAACCAATTGTTCAAAGAGCACTTCATTGACTGTGTGTGCTACATCATAAATACATGTACATCGACAGACCGAGCTCTTGTGGACTCCATGCGCGTCACCCGTTTCCTGTCTTTGTTGTTCATTTCGTAGTAGCTGTCACGAGAATCAACGTGCAATGCAAAAACAAGAGTGTGTCTTGACTTATAGAATTTATCAATGAAATCCGATATCTTAGTAGCTGCTAAACTGAATGAGCAGTTTTATGCAACTGATAATTTAGAAGCTCATAAAATTTTAGTAGCTCCTAAGATTTTATCAGTGAGTCCGTAGTAGCAGCTGATAAAATTCTTTATGCAACAGATAATCTCGTAGTAGCTATTATTATTAGCTGCTAAACTTTTATGCAATAGACCCCAGACTGTACGAAAAGTCACCGTACTCCTGGTTAGTTTTGACAGAAAGCAAATATGACAATAGGTAGAATTTAATTTTAACATGTATTTACATGTATTGTTTTAACAGACATCCGTTTTAGCAATTCATGATAGATAGTCGAGAAAGCATCTTCCATTGTTCTTCGAAAATCTTCATTCCTGGGGCCTATTGCACCAGATGTGAAGAGTGAAGAATGAAGGGTGAAGAGTAAAACTGCTGATGCTAATGAGTGATGGGTGAGAGTGTTGCACCAACTGTTCTTCGCACTCTACTATCACTCTTCAAGTTGACCAGTTAAAATCTATTTCGAGTTGATTAAGTGACGTCAAATAACGTCAGTAACCAATGAAATAATCTTAACTTTGACTGTCATTTGCATTGAAATCAGAAAGCCGATAATGTCAGAAGGAAAATGATGCATCGAGCTGCTCAAAGCGATTGAAGAAAGATCAGAAAAATTATTTGGGCAGCTTTCTGCTGAACTAACAGCAGCTGACAAAGAAGATTTATGGAAAGAGATTCATAGTGAAATGATAGCGATGGGATGCGATTTTGTCTCGCCGACTACAAAACTTTCAAGGTGGAGGTATCTCCGAGACACAGTTTGGTCCACCAATTTGAAAACAAGAGCGATATTGAAAATTTGCGGGTTGAAAATTTATTCTTAGACTTTCCTGAAAACATTAGAATTTAGACTTTCCTTCTTATCGTAATGGGGTGCAAATTATCATCATCACTGTTGTCAAAATTCATCGTTCTATTGCAGTCAAGTTGGAAATGAACTATACACGTAAATGTACGTGCAGTAGCATTAAAACTACAAGGTTGCGTACTATACACCGTCAATAAATCAATATCAGTGTTAAATCTAAGACTAAGATAGCAAAAACGCCTCCGGAGATATTCGTCGAATGTATTAACACTGTGCTGAATAGAGACATAACCGCTCTTCAGCACTATCACGGAGATAATCTTCAAAAAAGGGAATTTCTAATCTTCACTCTATTTGATGCAACACTATGTTGAAGATTAACATAAAATTTCACTCTTACTCTTCATTCTTCATCCATCACTTTCCAACTTCTGGTGGAACAACATCAACATGCACTCTTCATATTCACCCTTCACTCTTCATGTCTAGTGCAATAGGCCCTGGACTTCGAGGTGGACATATCAGAGGTGCCGCCAATCCAGGAGAGCTACGGCCGATCCAACGCCTTTCCTCTTCTGAGGAGATCAATCAACAGAAGCCGCAGTCTCCACGCAAGTCTCACCACGAGATATTTGCCTTCCACCAGTCGGTCTATCCAAAATCAACCCAAGTCGGAATGCCGATTTTCCCATTTTGCGAGGCTCAGCCTTCTAAAATCTGCTTGAAAACATCACCATGATATCTGGCATGGTTAACTCGGTGTGAGGTCCTTCGTAAACTCAAACACCTGCAACTAGCCTTTCTTCAATCGAATGCGCACTTTATCAGTCATATGGAATGTGATTAATGCTAGTTGAAAAGTCAGTATTACAACATGTTGCGAACTTGATTGCACATCTATGCCGTTGCCTGGACAACACCGTCTAATGCTTCATATCTTCTCGATTCAACATGCTCACTTAAAAAAGCTTATTTGCCACTGCTTCTTTCTAATAATTCATACTTACTTAATCTGGCAATCAGGGGTACGGTGACTTCTCGGACAGTCTGAAGGTCATCCAAGGACATCAAAGGTAATGGAAGGTCATGAATTTGACCTTCCAGTCAGCCAAATCAAGCGATTTTTGGTGAAAAGTTTGAAAATACCCTGAAGCTGAAAACCACTTAAGTGCAGTTTGAGAGGCTGAGTTTTGCGAGATCCACCGTAAAACTGCGACAGGAGGCATATTCGAGTTTTTTCAATGTGCTTTTCATCCTTGTCATCGCATGATATGCAGGGCAAACCTGTGTTTCAAACATAGACCTTGTTAATGCGTCCTGTTATTTAAACACTCCTGTTATGGTGACCTTTTGTTTAATCATGTCTTCTCTTACTGGAAGCGATTTTCCGGCTGGTTTCGTGCAACGGGCTGATGAGAGTCCCTTCACAATCTCTTTAATTTTATACTTAACCATGGACTATCATTGTCTGCTAAGTCAGGCATTCCTCAAGGTTTGATTTTTTACCCACATTTTTCATCCTTGTCCATTTCTTTTCCTGATGGTGATCGACCACTGCATCAGGCCAGCGACTCAGGATCAGCCAGGACGCTCCATCTGGACGACATTGCGCTCCTCGGATCGAATCGACTTGCTCTGCAGGAGCTGGTGGATGCAGTGTGGGAACAATCGGCCAGAGTGGGACTCGCGATGAACGTGCAGAAGACGAAAGTCATGGCCGTATCGAGGGAGTCTCGGCGGCCCGACAGCGACGCGATTCCACCTGTCAACATCGACTGTGAGCCAATCGAGGACGTTGAGGATTTCGCTTAGGCTATATTGGTGTGGCACTCAGTGTGAAAGGAGACCACATGAAGGAGTTTAAACCCCGGCTCGGTAAGGTGTTCGGTGCCTTCAAGACACTGACAAATTTGACCGCTAAAAAAAGAATTCAAATGCGAAAATTACAAATAATAATATATACAAAAAGACAAATTTGTGGAAAAACAAGAGCCCTTTACTGAAGTTGAAAGTGCTCATCTACAACTCAAACGTTCTTTCCGTCTTGCTACATGGTACGGACATTCTGGCACTGAAGCAACACATGATGAAACGCCTCGATGGATTTGACAGTCGCAAAGCCGAGCGGACTGGAATCGCCTCATGGGCCACCTGTCCTGAAGACTGAAGAGAGAGAGAGAGAGAGATAAGCTCCTCCTTCTCTGTTCATGATTCCACGAAGATCATTAAGCACTTAGATGATTGTACAATCTTCATCCCCATGACAGATGAGAGCTCGTTTTCGAGAGTTCTAGAAGAACAATGCAAAAATGCTAGCTTAGGCATTGAATATTGACTCACATCTGAGCGATAGTAAACTTTGCCAAATTTGGATTCCTAAATCGGCAACACTTTTGCCTCAAGTTATCCCAGATGTACATTGTGTTAGTAATCTAAATTCTAATAATTCCATTTATAATAGTGTAACTTTCTGACAAGCATTAGCATATGAATTATATAATGTACATGTAGGCCTATGTGCCAGAACTTTGTACTCCAATGATCAATTGTAAAATTGTTGAGATTCTAATCGCCTGCATTTGTAGTGTGATAACGCTGTGTTCTCACGTTGTTTATCTTTGCAAATGATGTTTCAACAAGTGTCCACTTGTCTCAAAACGAGGATATGACAATGCTGGACTATGCATCATGGATCATAATGACATTTACAAGCATTCTGAAGTATTCACGATATCAGCAATATTGCGATATTGTTAGGTTGCGAGAGTATATGAAATTGATCAGGTCATTTTCATTTTTTTTTGTCAAATTGCTTTGCACCCAAGAATGCTATAAACAGCTTGAATTTCTGCATGAAGGTCGGATAAATCTGTGACCCATTTAAATTTGAATTTTTTTGATTTGCTTCCATATTTTAATCTGCTGAAAAACCTCCAGTTTTTATGCTGTGTGTATTCAGAACACCAATATTTTATTCAATGCGATGCATCTCCGTAAAGCCGCTATACGAAAAATGTGTTTTGTTAAGAAAGCGTGGACGTGGGAGCCACGTTGCCAGATTGCATCGCATTGAATGGAACATTGTTGGTCTGAATTATACTCAGGGCAGACCATAAGAAACACAGCGAATTTTAATCCTTCCACCTATTGAAAATTCAGTCTTAAACCCTTTTAGTAAAGCACCGCCGAGTGATCTACATGTGCACTGCATACTTTATCGCAATAATCACACTAAATTTTATTAACATGTAAGCATATGCCTCTAAGTAGCAGAAAAGTTAAGAAGCTGTCAAAATATTCATTTGATTTGCTTTGATTTCATTGAGAATCAAAGTAATAAAGCCAATCAATCTCATTTTTCATGCAACTGTGGCATTTTTCATAAATCTCGTGTTATAAAGCAGATGTCTACTCATTATGAAATGGCAGTAATGTCAGAAGATCCAATTGTGAATCATAATAATGGTAATAGATGAAACGAAATTCGAGAGTTGAGCAGTGTTATTAAAATAACAGCATGAAATGGCATGATATGCAATGAATTGCAATGTGATTTTAGCTGAAAACATTTTCCAGTAGGAGATCCGCTATAAAATTTTGCACCAAATAATAGAGCAAAACAGTCACTATGTTTACAAAGTTGCGGAGGTTTTCTTCATATAGAACACAATCTTAGTCTCCACGAGATGAACACGATCTTGAAGCCGTTGCAATTTGTAGTGGGCAAAATATGCATTGGGACATATTAACAGAAAATATGTCAAGATTGTTGGCTTCTAGGAGACTTTATTTAGTTTCACTTACGATCGTGATGAGATTCAAACTGAAAGTTTACTCAGAATAACACATAAACAAGACTGGAACATTAGTAAGGAAACATATATGGTGTCGAGCGAAACTACTCTATCCAGATGTATGCACACATAAAACCCACGCGCAAATGAATCTTATCTGTATGCCCTATCCAGGGGCTTACATAGGATTTACTTGACGCATTTTCGAGGGGAGGAATGTCGACTATTTATGTATGCATATTTTATATATCATTGTATTATATATTATTACAATATTAATTATTACATGATATAAATAATTTTTTTAATTTTAGATTCAAGATTGCTGTCCGAGACTTTTATTGAACGTGTGACAGAACGCGGCAGTGCATTGTTTTACGCATTGAACTTTTTTTAATTTTTGTGATATGACTTTGAAGCTTTGGAGCATAATGTAATTTGTAATAAAAATTCGTCGTCATCATCATCATCATCATCATTTTATAATAGTATTTATGTGCATTATTATATTATTACTATGCTTCTTATATGCATTATATATCTTATATCACATATGCACACCAATTCTCAATTGATCCATATCTTGTTGTTGACAAGTTTGTAGAAAGTAGTAGGCGCTTGGGTTTTGTCCGGCAGCCAGAACGAGTTTCTGCAGGGAACGAGGACGAAAGTGAGACTTTCACAGATTGATGCTACACCCTATGCCTACTACG
The DNA here is from genome assembly GCA_907163375.1 of Prostheceraeus crozeri. NCBI lineage: Eukaryota > Metazoa > Platyhelminthes > Polycladida > Euryleptidae > Prostheceraeus > Prostheceraeus crozeri. The sequence continues at coordinate 47,047 of CAJQUW010013090.1, forward strand.
AATCGGCACGTCTGCTGAGTTCTAGTGAGTTCCTCTTCTTGTCAGACCAGGTCAAAGAAAAACACATGTAAATCTAATGGGACGCAGATTGCATTTTTTGGCTAAAATGAAATGTTGCATGTTTTCTCTAATTAAACGAAAAGTACTATGCCCACAGTCATAATTTTTGGCATGGAATGTCTTCAGGTCATTTCCTTTCATTTTCATGCACCCCTGTCTATATAGCGAAACGCATTTAGATTTGGCGAGCCTCTTAATGTCGGCAAACACAAGCATTTTGAGCTACTTTATCCACATTCAACCACATTCTCATCTACATGGCCGATTAGATGCATGATCAAAGCACATGCACATCATATGAAACTCTTCGGCTAGTCATCGCACCAGCATCACACAGCAGGAAATTTCCTTTCATCACATAATAAAATGTACTTAGTGTAAGCACAGTCTAGCTACGACAGCCCGTTAAAAAATGTATAGGTTTTCACGAATTTGGACCCACCAATTCCAACAAACATCATTTTTGAAAAGTGAAGCCTGAAATGACAACTTTAGGGCATTGCCCGAAGGCAAGATCTCGTGACTGTGATCTAACACGAAGTGTCTCTAAATTCAAGAAAGAGTTGGAAAATACGCGGTCATGTTTTATGGCCAACCGTATATTGCCATTGCTAGAGATTTTAATAAGAGGTATTTACATGGCATTTGAATTTCAACTATTCTGCTCGATGTCCGTCGCAAAATGGATAACCAGGATGCGATTCATTGACAGAGCTGCTATCCATCACGTACAAGGCAAGAATCTACAACAATTGCATATTCTAATTGATATTGATATTCTAATGACAATTGATATTCTAATGACAAATGTTTATGAATTAATATCATTCTTTAAATATGTACCGGTACTACCATATATGCTATCATAGTTAATTGAGTGACTAATTTTTACCCTTCCGGCATGTTGATTAAAAAATGTGCGCATGAAAACTGCTTGTTTTTGCTTGCCTTCATGACCTGTGGGGTAAATTGGTGACCTAACTGAATTGTTTGACAGTTTAACTTTCACACATGCATTTTAAGGCCGTCTTGTTATTGCGGAAACGGTCATTCGCAGCGACGTGTCTATTTATTGTGAGTAATGAAGACACAATGGACACCATTTCAAAACAAAATTAATTGTCGCTCAATTTGTCTTTGAAGTTAATTGAGGCAATAACTGTCACTCTGCCTGATTGTAAACAAAAACTTGGAGACAAGCTGTGTCTTCATAAAGCAAACAATACGCTGTTAAAGCCGGTTAAAACAACAACAACAACAAGAGCGCGTCTTCATTGTTATTTGTGCATTGAACAACTTTGCTTTAACATTTAACAGATATTTTAACGTTTTTTCGATCTGCATTGAATTTAGATATCTCACACACCTCAATTGCAGGAATTATTATGCGAAAATTTCTTTCTGATGTCAAATGTATATGGTACGCAATGACCTCGCCATCAAAGAAGTCAGGGTGAGGCACTGTGAGCCATGCGACGCGAGCCGTCATGAGAAGGCTCATCGTGCGCGACAATTGTCAAAGTAACTTCCATTTCTTGCCAGTGTTCATTAAACAAGACCTTAGTTGTGTCTTTAAACGATGGAAGTCCAGGGGTCTCATCTCGCACTTCGCCAAGACTCCAACCAAAAAGCTTAGTTGAACTACTCAACAATAATCCATGAGATATATGCAAATGAAAACTGCAAATATCTAACTCATTTTTGTTGTGTAGCCTGCCAATTGCTGGCTGAACTTCCGGAGTATAATAATTATTATTTCCGAAACTATATTATGTTATATTTGTTATCATTGCTTAATATTTACTCATATCTGAAGTAGCCTTATAATAAGTGGTAAAGCTCCTTAAAGACATTGATTGAACTGCTAAATTGTTAATTTTTACTTTTTGAGAAATTGATAACATTTATTTTTTTCATGGTCATTTTTATACGCAAAAATTAATTTCTTGCATAAGGACATTCTTTTGTGATTAACCATTTGTGATAGGCGAGATGAGTTTAATCAAAGCTATTGAATGAATGCTCTTTCCTCTACAAGCCTGGTCCTGACGTTTCTTTTGGGTTACAAGGGAATGATTTTATGCGTAAATAAAAAGAAGACATGTGATTTCGTTTCAGTTTTAGTCGACAGTACTTATCCAAGAAGTACTTGCCAGTACTTGCTATAATTCGATTAAAGCCTAAATAAACAAACATTTCGAAATTTTTATGCATGGTCAAAAATGACTTCTGAAATATTTTTCAATGTCCCCACTAAGATCCCTATTAAACTGTGTGCTCTACAGTTGGTTTTCTAAATAAGTAAAAATTTTCGTGTTGTCTACTAATTGTGCGCAAATGTTTTGTGTGAAAGAGTAATGGTAATGCAGCATTGGCTAATAAAACCTCAAAAATCTATTTTATAATTTTCCATTTCATAGAATCATTAAGAGATTCATCAATTTATCCATTCATAGATTGATTTGGAATGTTTGGATTGTAATTGGATTTTAAATATCGTATATATATATATATATATATATATATATATATATATATTGAAATTCAAAACAAGATTGTTAGGAGCGCACAACATGTTTCAGCAAATCATTTGCCATCCTCAGGTGAAATCAAGCAAACAAAGTTAAAACAATCTTTAAATACAAAATTGCAAGTCATTAGGTCACCGAGATAAAATCACTGAAGTCACAAAATGAAGTCAATTCTGAAGGTCACTTGCATTGGAAGTAGCTACGCAATAAAATACACAATAGAGCAATGAATTACAAATCTAACAGCGTATTAATGGAGCTTGCCCTTTCATTCATGCATAGAAATAAACTGTTTATCTGAAGTTGACTAGAATGGAAATTGACTCAAGGTCGCGGCACATCCGGGGGAACTAAGTTGGGGCATGAACCACCAATGAAAAGCTTCGATTTACTCATGTGACTGATTCTAACCCAATCATACAGACGTTGGCAGGTGCATCTAAGTGAAAATGCGTGCGATTTATGTGCCGTTATTGTGCATTGCATGAAGCTTAATTTCCATTCTAGAGGTTTTATTGTTGTCAATTTCTATGCATTCATGAGAGTGCTAAAGTCAGACTTCTTTATTATAATTGATTCCAGAAATCTAGGGTATTCAGTACAGGCAATGATATCGAAATTTTCTTTCTTTGGTGGATGTACATGCATGCTTATTTCGGTTGGTGTTGGATACGCTTTCAAATGTTCGTTGATTCTGGTAGCAAAATGGCGGATAGAGCTGCCCACGTAACACTTTTCACAGTGATCACATGTGTATTTGTACACAACATTAGATTTTAATTCGGGCACAACTTTATCCTTATTAGAGAAAAAATTGCTAGTTTTCAAGGTTTTAAAAACGGGGCGAACTTTCATGTCAGGCGGTAAAAGCTTATTGATGTCTTTGACACGAGAAAGAAGATTTTGTTCACTCTCCGAAATGTAGGGGAAGCTCCATGTTATAAATTTAAAGTCGTCATGAGCGTTTGGTCGAGCAAGGTTGGCTTTGTGTCTTGCCTCAACTTTTTCTTGCATGCGCAAAATAGTTCTTTCAGAAAATCCGTTTTTTTAAAAAGAGCTTGAATAGCAGAAACGGAGTTTTGATAATTATTAGGATTGGAATTCAATTTCAAGGCACGATAAAAGAGTGAATTCATAGCAGCCAAGCGTTAACGTTTGGGAGCATAAGCAGAATTAGGGATGTAAATGCCAGTATTTGTTTCTTTGAGGTGCCAAGCGATATCGAAGGCATTCTCACTTTTGGTAACTTTGGTATCTAAAAACACAAGACTTTCACAAGACAATGAAAGTCTTGTGTTTTTAGATACCAAAGTTGTAATACTTGTAATTTTGTATTTAAAGATTGTTTTAACTTTGTTTGCTTGATTTCACCTGAGGATGGCAAATGATTTGCTGAAACATGTTGTGCGCTCCTAACAATCTTGTTTGGAATTTCAATAATTTTGGGCTATTTCCGGAATATATATATATATATATATATATATATATATATATATATATATATATATATATCACAATTTTTCACGATAGATTATTTTCACAAAATATGATGAAGGCATATATTTCTTATTTATATTCTTATATGATAAATCAAAACGAATTGATTTCTGATGCACTACATGTTTCAGCATGTGCACATGTCATCTTCAGGTGAACAAAAAGACTGTTTGACATTTAATCACTTAAATACAAAATCGAGACATATCGGATGATGATCACTTTTCATACAATTCAACATTTATGGCGTCACGTTGTCTGGTCTCTTGCGTCAAGTCAAACAATAAAAGCAGTGAAATACAATAAAAAAAACTATTTACAGCTATTTACAGATTCAGGCATAGAGATATGGAGCTTCCCCGTTCATTCATCAGGTGGTCAATATTTGATTTCTTCAACAGGATAGATTCTAGAATTCTTGGATAGTACGTGCTAGAGACAATTTTGAAATTTCCTTTATGAGGAGGATGAATGTGCATACTGATTTCAGTGGGCGTTGAATAGCCCTTCAGATGCTCATTCATTCTCGTCACCAGATGCCGAACTGAACTACCGATGTAGCACTTGTCACACTGCTCACACATGTATTTGTAGACAATGTTAGATTTAACTTCGGACGGCACTTTGTCTTTATTGGAGAAAAACATGCTAGTTTTCATAGTTTTGAAGACAGGACGAATTTTGACATTCGGAGGAATAATTTTGTTGATCTCTTTGATATGATTCAATAAATTATTCTCGCCTTCAGCAATGAAGGGGAAGCTCCAATTGAGTAGCGACACTCTAGTGGATCTGAATTTTGAGTGAGAGCAAAGGCCTGATTTCCGAGTCTATTTTCAAAATTACCAAACCGGTCGGTTCTCAACCGGCTCGGCTGTATGGACTCCCAAAAGTCCACAAGAACCAAAATGATCCTCCGTATCGCCCAATCCTTAGTATGATAAATGCTTATCCATCCAATTTAGCAAAATGGTTGGATAATATTTTAAAGCCATTGATTCCGAAAAATTTCACTTTGAAGGATTCTTTTGAGTTTGTTGATCTTCTCAAAGGTCAGCAATCTTCCAAAAATCGGAAAATGGTCAGTTTTGATGTGAAGAATTTGTTCACCAGTATCCCGGTCGACGATACTATTAATCTTATCATTTCCATGATATCTGAAGATGAAATTCCAATCGGAAATTCTATTTCCATAGATCCTCATTTTATCTGGATGCCCTGAGGATGTATCAATAAAAGATACGAAGTCGATCGATAATTATCCCAGTGTTCTTCCAATTAACTTAATATTGGTCGGACAGTGTACAAAGTATATCTACCAAAGTAAAGCAGCTAAGAGAGAAAATGAGCTGCTTTTGGATACGCAAAGTAGGATGTCTGTACCTATTTTGTGTGACCAGAAGATACTCATCTTTCTCTCTTGCTTTACCCTGGTAGCTATAATGGAACGCTAAAAACCTTGCTGCAAAATCCAAAATTATTATTCTTGAAGAATGTGCATTTGAAAATGATATAGTTTATTATGCATGAACCAAATGTTCGGCTGCTCAGCCTGTGTCACTCAACATAATGACTAGGGTTCGGAAAAATATTTAGTCAAAAGCATCAAAGTATTTAAATATCTATTTATCTCAAAGCCTCGGAATATTTAAGAAAATCGTCAAAATGTTAAAACTGTTTAGAAATCAAATTACACTATGAATTCTAGAAATGACTCCGCAGGGATCAGTAAGTTGTTCAGTTCACCCCAACACATTTATATACATTCAACAGAAGCTAAACCCACCCTCTGCAATTCTCTTCTGCTAGAGAAGAAAATCTCGTCTGCGAAGCTTCATGAACAGAGATCAACCATCTAGCAATCGGTGGCTGTCAGAGACGCACACGACGCATGTCAAATGAACTAATTAGACTCTTTGTTGGTCTTATTCGCATGTTAATATTCAACATCAAAGGTCAATTGATGTCTAATTAACAGATTTATAAATGAAATCAATCAGCTTGATCAAACTGGTCTTGGTCTTGACTCTTGAGTTGATCATGGTGCGTCACATGACTAAAGACATAGAAATAAACTGTTTATCTAAAGTTGACTAAAATGGAAATTGACTCAAGGTCACGGCACATCCAGGGGAACTAAGTTGGGGCATGAATGACCAATTCAGAGCTTAGATTTACACATGTGACTGATTCTAGTCCAATGATAAAGACGTTGACAGGTGTATCTAAGTGAAAATGCGTGCGATTTTTGTGCCACAATTGTGTATTGCATGAAAATTAACTTCCATTCTAGAGGTTTTATTGTTGTAAATTTCTATGACTAAAGATGAAAGGTTACGGGCAGTTGGGATGGCTGAAGCAGGGCGCTCTTGTAAAGCCATTGCCCGTTACTTTGGTCGAGCTCTGAAAACAATTCGTGAGCTTCTTGCAAAGTGGAGGAGAACTGCGGCTGTTCTTCATGGCAACTGTGAGAGAGTTTGACGGCAGACTACGCAAAGGGCCGACCGACGCCTACCACAGGAGAATCGAACTCTTCCGGCCACTCTACTCAAGTTAATGTAGAATGAGAAGGGCCACCTCGCCCAGAAACTCAGCTGGGACACGATCAGAGCGCGTCTCCGAGAGTCCGGTTTGCGATCCAAAAGGATGAGGAAGCGGCTGTAACTTAGCCCTGCCCACGTAGCAGCTAGGGAGCGATGGGCTATGTAACGAGCCCACTGGCGTATCCAGCAGTGGAGAAAGGTCGTCTTCACGAAGAAAGGTCGCTTCTGCCTCTTCAAAAGCGACGGCAGAGTACTTGTTTGGAGAGGCCCCGGTCAAGCATTCCAGTCGGATTGTGTCAAGATACACTAATCACAAGGCATCTCCGTCCATGTCTTGGCTGGAATCGCGTTGAACAGGAGGACGGAACTCGTGCTGGACAAGAGCGTGTCGGGCGAGACGTATGCGGAGATACTGCAACAACATTTCGTCCCCTTCGCCAATTCAAAGTTCGGTGGGGTGCAGCATTACACCCTACAAGACGACAATGCGCCACCGCACTGAGAGGCTTCTGTTCGTGAGCTAAAGGAGGAGCTGGACATCCCAACTCTCTGATGGTACTCACAAAAAACTAATGATAGAATTCCTTGCATGAATCAGATAACGGAATCCTAAATTACATGCATAATATGGAATAACATGATTTTAGACGATAGATATTCATGCAGACATGTGTTACCTTCAGATGTTTTATTGAATTGCTTAATCATAGCCTAATACATTTGATGTATTGACCTTTGATGTTCAATATTAACATGCGAATAAGACCAACAAAGGGTCTAATTAGTTCATTTGACATGCGTCGTGTGCGTCTCTGACAGCCACCGATCGCTAGATGGTTGATCTCTGTTCATGAAGCTTCGCAGACGAGATTTTCTTCTCTAGCAGAAGAGAATTGCAGAGGGGGGGTTTAGCTTCTGTTGAGTGTACTCAAAATTCTAAACAATATATACAAAAAATATACGTAGTATCTGATTCGATTTATTGGTGAAAGCAGTTGCAGACTAATATTTTAGAGAACTTTTCTGGAGTAAGTCTCCGGCGATCTTCAGATAAAACCGTTTTGCGTCGAAACGTGATATAGGTGCTAGGTGGCAGCCTGTTGAGGAGAAATGTTGTCCGGGAGTGACAGCACCAATTCAATACAGCGCAGGATTTGAATATTCGGATTTTTTTGATAAACTTTATCATATTCCTTACATTGATCGCCTTACATTGATCCCTGGCAATTTTTTGATGGCATTCTCTGCATCGGTGACAATGCGAAAACGTCAATCAGACTCAATCATTGGGTATTGAGTAATTTCATGAGGTCAGACAGAAAGTGCAAGTTAGCTGCGATATTCAGTATGCTAGTCTTGATTTTAAGTCCCTGTCACCGATGATCACCTTACATTGTCTGATTCATGCTGCATCCTGGAGTCAACTGAATCAATAACAGCTCGCACGGAGTCCAAATTTTGGCGTAAAATAGGGCAGAGTTTGCCCCCAGGTGGTAGCGGAAGTGTTGGATTTGACTTTTTTCCAAGAAGCTTTTCTTGACGGAGCCTTAAAGTGCTAAATTTTTGATATGGTGACTGCCGATGTCAAGTAAATATTTCGACCTCAGAAATATTTAAAAAATGTTTGAAAAGTTTAAAAATTTAAAATCCCCCAAAAATTGAAAAATATTTAAAAAATATTTTTCCGAACCATGATAATGACCGTAACGCAGGCTCGTTCGTACTTCAAGTCATTTTCAAATGCACATTTTTCAAGAATAATAATTTTGGATTTTGCAGCAAGGCTTTTAGGGCTCAGTTACTTCGATTTAGCATGATGCTAGCACGGAGTTAGTAGCTATGTTTGTTCCATCCATCCATCCTCTTGAATTGGTGTCATCTCGTGGTGTCAATGTTGATTTAATTACAGTCAGTCACCGGCACTCTCAGCTCTCAGCTTTTCTCACCTCTAACTCAATTGGCCATATTTAAGTTTTGTCAAACCCGATGCTCGAAATTGAGCTAGATGCCAAAAAAGTTTCATAAGTTCGCCTGCTTCATGTAGCTGATAGATTATCTGCCATTGAATGACCATAACAATGCTTCAAATTGACTAAAGAAAACTGAACACAACTATTGCTTTTCTATTTCACTTACTGAATATTGACAATCTCAACTAAGCTCATACAAACAATAACTTCCAAATGTACACAATCATCATCATACTAAGGAAATTTCTTTTTTCAAGATGTAGGAAAACATGCCTTTAATTAATGTTACACTTTCACAGATCAAAGAAGAGAGATGAAATTCATAAAGCAGACTAAATGCGATGGGCGTCATGCGGGATTTTCAAAAGCATCAAATATACAATTAATAGAAATAATTGCAATTAATAGTTGCAGGAGACATTGCGAAAATGCATCATTGGTTGCCTAACAACACTTGCGTGTCGGCCACAAAACACTATCATGTGCAAAGAACTAAATATGAAGAAATCAACGTTGCTCACAAGGACGAGATGATGTGCCATTTAGTTCTATAAACAGTAATTATGAATTATGACAAACTTGGCTAAAGAGTAGCATGCACTTACAACATGAGTGAATAACATCGTAGAGAAGTTCAACCAAAAGAACACTGAAAGATTACACTGCATGCTTCCCAGTTAAAACCTGACACAGATGGCTTTTTCACGAATGTTTGTCCTCAGGCAATCAAAGCCGTTTTTGTCCAAGTTTGACTTAGTCGTTATTTACAACTCATATATTCGTAGTATATTGGAGTACGCGGCGGTGTTGTTTGTAAACTTGAACTCTGCAAATTCAAATGTGCTAGAAAAAGTGCAGAGAAGGTCACACCACATCATTTGCGGTTCCTCCTCGCAGTGTGACTGTATCAAATTTTTCCCTCTTGACTACAGAAGAATACTCATTGGCATGACTATGTTTTACTCTATACTGAATGACAGTAATCATCCACTGTTTCATCTTATCCCTGAAAAATTACCGTTTTCACAAAAACCTTGTACGAGCATGCCCAAGTGCTTATCTGCTTTACGTAGTCATAGTTATATTCTAACTATGACACGTCTTGTCAATAACAGCTTCACTGTTTGATTCAAATATACGTCTATTCTAGCTTTCATAGTTTGTCAGTCTCCGCAATTTTTTCACTTTCTTGTTACTTAACTTTGTTATCTCTCTCATTTTGTGTGTGTAATGCCTCTCGATTCTCATTACTGAGACTTTCAGAAGTAAACTTTATTATCATCATATTATTATAATGTGCAATGCCTGTGTGAATGAATTTTCATACCTTATGTAATAAGTAATATAGCTTTTCGTTGAAGCTGCTTCAATGTACCATAAAGAATGCTGCCACATCTTGGCACTTCTATTGGTCACAGTTCTCAGATCCTAGCCTTCCCCAAACCGCGTACTGAAACTGAAAGGCATGGAACACCCAGGGCTCGATTCTCTCCCCCTCCTTTGTTTTCAATCAATTGTTCCAAATTTCATGAAATTAACTATTTTAGCATTTTAGTGTGTGTGAACTCTCCAATGGTGCTTAGCAATTCAAAATGACCAATTTGTCACATTTTTGCCGCATTTTGACTATTTTAAAGATTATTATTAAGAATGCCAAACTGGTTGAATGTACCACAAATTTGCTTTTGAGTACAAAAAGAGTTGACAAGTTTGTTCTGTAGATGGAATACAACTAAAACATGCGTAAATCAACTGTAGAAGATTTCCTCCAGAAGTTCTACACTTTGATTTCAAACGTGATTATAAAGAAGAATATATCATGACATGCGCTTATTTGATTAACTGAATAAAACTCATTCAAATTCACATGAACATGGTCAGAACTGCCCGAGATATTCCCAAAGAATTCAAATGATCAAAAAATGCACAAGTTGCTTAAATGTGCACTATATGTTGTCATTTTAATAAGTTATCAGAAGTCAGAAACATTCATTTTTCAAAACTGAAATCGAGTTGATTATTACAATGAATACAAATTATGAATAATTACAAATTACAGTGAACATGACAATTCGTGATGTCTATCTACAATTTCGAGAATGAGAAAATGAAATGCTAGCTGATGAGATGAAAAAATAATGAGTCATGCTGGAAAGAGAAGACCTGCAAATGCACAATTGTTCATTATTGGATGTATCGATGTCTAATAATGGTCACGAAATATTAGTTGAATAACATAATCGGCAAGATGAAGTTTATGTGTGCTATATTAAAATATCAAGTTTGGTAAATACCTTTTCTGTCCGATTGGTGCTTGATCATAATTATTTATTGAACATTAGGTCCGGAGCAAAAAAAGTATCTTATTTATCACACATAGTCTTATAAAGTCAATCAAGTTGCATCAATAAATTGGTCACCTTTCTATCGTTCGAACTCTGACTTTCTGACTTGGACACTAAATGCGATTTTTTCTTGAATTGTTTTAAATATGATGTTCTCGATAATATTATCGAAAAATGATTATTTTACGTCGCTGTGTATGTCCAGCCTACTGATCATTGATCAGGGTAAAAGTGATCTCATCAACAAGCTGATTCGAATGATCACGAACTTTTATGTACGCGTACTTTTGCTACGCTATGGGAAACTGTCCCATGAGAAGCAGATTTTCTTTAATACCAGTCAGCTGAGACAAGAAGCAACGAAACTCTTTCTTTTTTTCGAGGGAAATAGATCTTTCTTTGAGAATGACATTGTTTTGATATAAATGACATTCATGTGCTTTAAACTTTAGTCAGTGAAGAAATGTGTACATGCCGGCCATTTCATTAAATACAAATAACATATCCACAATAAATTATTAATTCATCATGCCTTGGTAGCATAGATTGTAATCTATATGAGTGTCAAACAGTCCTTTCATTAACGGCCACGCGTCCCCCGTCTCGCGCCCGCTTGTCTGAGAGAGAGGCTTCACCAGTTTAGGGAAGTCCGCTTTGCTGTTTGCTCCTACATCGATGCCAACGATAGAGCATTTGATGCAAACAACCTGCCATCTGTTGAAAATGATAACCCATGGAATGTAAATATAACCGTATCTGAAATTGAAGAAGAACTGCGGAAGTTAAAAACAAGCAAACCAATGGGTAATGATGGTATACCTGTTGTACAAAGTTTCTGCTGAAGCTTTAGCTGGTCCCTTGGCTCACATTTTTAGCTTGTCAACTTCAGAAAGGCGATATCCGAGAAGGTGGAAGATGGCACACATCTGTCCAGTTCCAAAGACATCAGCCATCAATGTTGACAATTTGTGACCCATATCAATACTTCCGGTTCCTTCAAAGATTTTTTCGCCTTGCGACTTTTAAAGGCGATCATGTCATTAGATTAACTTCTCGTCGTTTACAACGTTTTTATCCGACCGGTTTTGGAGTATGACTGTTTTGGAGCGCTTGTAATGCTAGCTAAACATCTAAGCTCGGGGCTTGATTGACTTCAGAAAAGATGTTATATGTTCATCTGTTGTTTACCGTTTAGAAGACATTGTTATTACGCTCGTTTTTCTGCTCTGTCGACCAAGCTAAAAGTTGCGGCTATGAAACTGTTCGCCTCTGCTGCTTATGACGAGAATCACATTCTCAATGATGTTCTTCCACCAAAATTTAGCAGATCTCATCGATTTTTGCATCCTTTCTCTTCTACGACTAGGCATTTGAACACTTTCATACCGTACAATACAAATTTTATGAGAGCCGCACATGACATTTTTCTCCTTCCTGACGCCTTTTGTCATAATTGTTGCCTGTAACTTACTATTCTGCAAGGTGATTTTCAGCATTTTGAAATATACCATCCTTACTTACTTGCTATAAGTAGCCTTTACATACCAGTTGATTCCCCAGTACTCAGATTCGATATCTATAGTATGATAGATTATCATAATATGATTCAAAGACTCATATTCATAAAATAGTTTCCCATCTGGTGTGGTTGGAGTTTTGAAAACAGAATACATACGTTGTATTTTTATCACCTGTGTTTTTGTCATCACATGTTCGTTCTTGCATTTCAATGTTTGATATTATGAAGTTTAGAATCGCTAACCTTTCTAAAAGAATGCAAAATTCCAATGTAGAAAAAAAGTAGTAAGTTATTTCATGACTGAATTTGTTATCTACAATACTTGTGACTCATTTGCAAATTTGTCTTAAACTCAGAAATTAATGTGTGCCACCTAATAATCCGGAACGTCACCCTGTAGATGCTTGGAAAGCTAAGCACGGTCGGACTCAAATGCTCGTAGCGAAAGCATACATACCACTGATAGAGAATACACTATTCATTACTTGATTGGAAAGTTTCAGAAAGCCAAATAGAGTTGTTATATTATTAATATCATTACTATACAGTTCATGTTTTTCGACTATAAAATCCACGGTCATTTTCAAGAGAAGTTCAAGAAGCAAGTTGAAAAAGACCTACATGAACAGGGTTAGGAAATTCAATTTTATGATGTCCAGTCATTATGGACCAGACAGTACATAACTACAAACTAACCCCATCCGCCCATCAAAAGTCAAAGAAATTTTGTACGTGGCTGGTTGTTCTGTGCAATGTGATGTCTGGTTTATGTATATAGGCTTAATGACTGGATATCATAAACTTGAATTTCCTAACCAAGTTCTTATAAGTCTTTTCCCCACTTGCTTTTCGAACTTCTCTTGAAAATGACTGCGGATTTTATAGTCGAAATATATTGAATTGTTTAATATTAATAATATAACAACTTAATTTGTTTTTCCCAAATTCTTCAATCAATTATGACTAACAGCCAATGCATAGGTACTTGACCACTATTCATCACTGTTTATAAAACTTGATTCCCGAAGTTTTTAAAAGACAACAAAAAAGTTAGACCGACAATCGTAGGCATGGAAAGGTATTTTAGACCCACCGCAAATTTGTCATAATGCTTTAATGGTCTCCGCGTACATATTTTTGAGATAAGTCGATGCAAATGTATTAATTTGATCGATGGAAAATGTTTTTCATTGGACTAAATAAACATCATTTTCCACGAAATATGACTGAAATATTCTAGCTCTGACAGTATTCAGTGAAGAGAAAAGTATTTCGGCAAAATTCGAGGCTAGTAGGCTCCGGGGAATCATAGCACCTATTTCATTTTGTTTTCCTGCCTAAATATTTTGACTTGCGATTTTGAAAAATGCTCCTAAAATCTTATTCATCTCACCTGTGACGAAGTTATGATGTCGTTTGTGATTCGGCTTCAACTTCAAGGCAAGTCATTGGAAACGATCTGTCAAAATGCGTTTCGATGTCAGGTCGTTATCAATGTTGATGTGAATAAAAACCCGAGAATAAGTTCTGAACTAACGACTCACTGACACGAAATTTAAACATTACTTCACTCTGAAATAGGCATGCTTGTAATTTTGTAATTTCGCTTGGCAATAAGTTTACTTCTTTTTCCAAATTAAATATGAGACCAACCATGGCCAACTACATGTAAAGGACAACTAGAGGACAACTACATACTTGGCCGTGGACCAACTTACCCTAAACAATACATACTAAAGAACTTTTGCCGATGTCATTATCAAGCTTAAGACCTTCGCAATAAACATTTTCGATCTCGTTGTTGCAGCTCTATCCGATTGATTCACATACATATAGATTATTAACGATAATTGAAATAATCCTTGCATGTACGTAAAAATCACAAACTTTCATGCATCAGGCTCCCCACGAAAATTTGGCTGATCTGCAGCTATGACTTTTCATCCGTTTTTTTGCCTATATTGAGACATCGTTCAGAACAAAAAGTGTCAGTGCCTCACTGTCACAAACATATTGACTATACAATGTTTTGCTGATTTTATATAGGACGTTTAAGATGGTTTAACTTACTTTGAACAAAAATTAGAATCGCAAAAATATTTATCGATTTTTACTAACTTAAAAGTTGGCAAATGCCATAAAATTATGCATACAGTATTTTATGATTTTTATACTAATAAAAGGTTTTTAAGTAGTTTGACAAATAATTCAATTTTTATATCACCTATTCTGAAATAGACAGTATGCTTTCAGTGGTGATGATTTTTCTAAAGTTTGTCTGATTTTAACAAGTTGATGATAAAAATGCAGTGGGAGCCTATGATTATCTTAAATGCCTAGTCAAATTAACAGTGACAGAAATAGAAATGCCAAAGCTTCTTATGAAGCCTGCAGTTATATTTGAATATGATGTCTGCAATGTAGATGTCTGTTTGCATTGATGGAGCGTGTAATAAAGTCTCTACAAAATATTTGATCTCACTGTATGCAAGTCTTGGGTCCCAAAATTACTCTTAAATACATGTATCCCTGTTTTTCCCATTCAGATACAAGTATTGCTGAGACATGTGGCTCAGTTTATCCATGGACAGCTAAAAATCTATGGACTGATCGCAGATATCCAGGCAATACCACTGGAGGTCTACTATACTAAAAATCAAGTAATCAAAAACAATTCTACTTTATCAAACTTTTTCAAAGATATATGTACAAAGAAAGTCAAAAATACCACCCAGCTTTTATGCTAGATTCCAAAGATTCCATGGAGAGGTTCTTTGCTACACTGTAAACCAGCACCTCCTAAAATCGAAGAAATCTGCATATGCTGACATACTAGAGAGAACAATAACACTAGTGCGCTAGCCTCCTAAAACGCTTTGCTTTAGGATTTTTTTATTAGTTACGAATAGTGTCTCGCTTCAGTGTGTGATTTAGGAGGTGCTGGTTAAAACAGTTAAATTTTACACAGTTAAAAACAGACGAAAACTCTCACAAAAGTGTACTTACAACATAATGCATTCCCTGAAGTTACTTCATTTATCGATTCGACAGTAATACACTCGTCTTAGAAATTTCACAAAAATACATCTCAATGCCTATCGAGGGCTAAAATCTCAGAGAGCAGCATTTGGCTATTTTTTCATTTCAGCAAAAAAAACCAATATTTCAAAGAAATGCAGTGACGCACTCCTCCCCTATTGACTGCATGCATCCTGATACTGTGCAACAGTTTTATCTACAGCATCAAACTGCGGAAATGGAGCTTCAGAATCAGAAGCAAGAAGGCGATTGTATTCTGCGCATTGTTTGCCGACACTTCTTGCAACGCAACCCGGAATATAGCACAGAATACGGTTGCTGCTTGAATCAATAGACCTATATGTATCGGGCTCTTCATTTCATTTAGATATCATCATATTCGACACTTGATTTGTGTCTTTGTCACATGGAAGTGATTTAGCATCGAGACATTCATGCATCTCGTCAAAATTAAATTCGAGTACTTCTTTAAAGAAACAGCTTTAATTCGTTTCTTATTCTGCAATTATTGATCGTTTGACTGCTCTACGACAAAATTCAATGCTACGATGTCTGTCAGAATCAGGATGAGATCAACACAAATATTCTTTCATTGTCGATGCATTTATGTGTCAATATTTTTCAATATATTTCAATAAACGATTCGGGATTACTGTAATTCCAAATTAGTGACATGAGGAATGCCTTCTGATTGACAACCTGAGAAAAGAGCGATGCCTTGCCCGATGAAGAAATGTGAAAATTCGCTCTTCTTTGGGATGGCTACTATATAGGCAACGTACATCTCATCGTTGATAGTGATGGAACCAAGAAGTTTTGATATCTTTTCAACGGCGATCACGTAAGTCACAACACCGTCTGGTATAGTGGATAAAACCCACTAGGGATTTCAGTAGATGACTTGAGAGCTTCAACATCAAGTCAGATGTTAACGAAGTACCGTCATCCTTTAGGACTGATTTAACCGATTCTTCGCTAGCCTGCAACACTGCTACCCTACGCTTCTCAGCTGTAAGTGGATTATCTCTACGATGTGTTCTATAGTAAGCAAGGTCATAGGAGAGTTGAGTACACTGATGGAAAAGCACCGGATTTCAGCAGTCTTCGCTTTGAGGTTGAGTCTATCTCAGAATTTCGCGACATATTACAGTCATTTCCCTGCTCTATAAAATCACCATTATCGAAATGATTGGAGTATAGCTGACCGTGAAGAAAATCGCTCCGATTTTTGCGACTCAGCCAATTCTCAAAAATGCAGGGATCTTTCGGAAATCGATGGAAACCAATGCACTGTCAGTCGAATTCAATGAGGCATAACCGCCATCACAGACCACTGCTAAGCACTTGTTAACCATTTCTGCAATGTTCTACTGATTGTGTTTGTTATGAAAGCTACGTTTCTCAAATTCAAAATTTCACAGCAGAATTTGTCTATGGACAGGCACGTGGGAACGATTTTTCGGTAGTAGGGGCTAAAGTTTTAGGCACTGCAAAACGAATTTTAGGCGGTTATCGGATACATTCTATACTACTCACTCTGGTGGATACAATCCAAATTAAAACACGCGTTTCATAACAACATGCATGTCAATTCACATTTTGTTATGCCAGTAATACTGTATATTTTGATTTTATTGTATGCATTCAAATTGGCTTGTGCTTTGACAAGTTTAATTATGATTATTGCAATTGTTAGGAAAACGGGAGTTTTTCCCGCCAATCCTTCAGCTTTGGATTTTTTAGGACGCTTGTTTATCAATGATGCTGTATATCTATATTACTGTGTTGCTGCATATTACATTATATTACTATGCTGTTGGATATGACACTCGAAGGTTGGAATAAGAAGACAATTCATTCAAGCTGGATTTTTTATGATATGTAGTTGACTTCTACCACGTATTCGACCTTTATTACGAGGGAAAGATTAATATCAAAAGATTCCGATTAACTGCACCAAAAAAACGATTGATGAAACTAGACCAAGTTGATGTAGAAAAGCTTCAAATTGATTTAGGGCCTCCGTGTCAAACACTTAAAAATGATATTCATTAATCATGTTCACTTAAGGGTGAAACCTTTTATCGCGTATGCAAACTTATAACAACGATTACGGCATCCAATATCAGCACTACCATTTATTATTCCATGTGTAACTAGAATTATACTATTTAAATTCATTATCATAATATGTTATTTTACTTGCCTGAAATTGGAGGCGCTTCGGTGTCATTCATTATTTTTGTGGTTGCAGCAGATTTGTAATGCTTTAGCGCAGACCGTTCAGAGGGAAGTGATATTAATTTGAGCACGTTCTGCACAGGCGACTGCAGATCAGTTAAAATCTAGACAAAATTCTCTAAATGCTCGACTGAAACTATGTAGGCCTACATGCATTTAAGTCACATTAGCCAAAATTGGACGTAAATTAACATACAAGAGGACTTACAGTATTGAATATACATGTTGTCTTTTGCAATCATAATTATCATATAGCCTACCTTTACGAGCGGGATTTTTTAAATGATATAATATTCAATTGCCGGCAGGCTAACGACCAATTATGTTATTTTGTGAATATAGAAGTTGGCTAGCATGCATCAGACTTTTAATAACATTAGATGAATAATTTGCAAACATTACTCAGACTCAGTCCATCTTCTACATACTGCATCTGAATGAAAGTAGATTGCTTGAGTCAGGCTGATGTCATTGAAGTCAATACTGCAGGGAATGAGTTATTCAAAAAATTCAAATTTCCAAAATTTAAGGAAGTGCTGTTGAATTTCATCTTTTGCCGGGTATAGATTTTAAATGCTGATAGTAAGAATCGTTGACCTCGATCAGATGCGCGCAAAATTCCTGTGATACGTGCAACAAGAAAAAAGAGTTCCATTTGCAATATTTATGCTTTAAATTAGCATAAAAAAGGAAATCATTCTGAAATGTTTAGGAAATATTCGTTTTTCATTGTTCGACGTAGCCTCTCGATGAATTAGACTATGGTCTGACTGAATGCTTCGGAGCTTCTGCCAGTAAGTGAAATTTTAGGGGGAGCTAGACCTCCGTAGCCCCCCCCCCTCCTATTCCCGCGTGCCTGTCTATGGATCTCCATAGCTTGATCATCGTAGCTTTTCACATTGCATTATAGCCATAGAAAGTCTACTTACATGATTATAGATTATAGCAGGCTTTGCTTTGACATTTTACAACCAGGGATGTCTATGAAACATAGAAAGGGTTTTCCTTCTGTGTTTCATAGACATCCTTGTTACAACTTACAACTTTCTTTCCCATACAAATCAGGTCGATGTTTGATTTGGGATGTCTTTGATTCTGTCAGTCTAACATCAACAGCACGTATCTTCCCTCGGGATCTGCTGGAGCAACAGCTGAGGGAAACAAGCGCCAAAAATACGCGTCCCTATCTAATGACTATCTTTTCGAGTCTCTTGGTTTTGAGACGTTGGGGGCCTGGGGTCCAAATTCAACCCGCGTCATAGGGGATATTGGAAATCGCCTGATGATATCCACTGGTGATCAACGTCAGAAGGCGTGGTTGGCGCAACGAATATCTCTCGTCATTATTCGAGGCAACGCAACGGCCGTAACAACTTCCGTAAAGCGTACCTCTGTAGGCCTATTTTTTGAAAATTTTTCTAACTAATTTACCAAGTTTTTTACTCCTTTTTTACCTCGTGATAACTTTTGTGTCATTTTATTATTTCTTGGTTCATTTGTAAAAGACTTATAAGATGTCTATGTTTAAGATGAAATCATACTCGCTAAATAATTTATAGGAAGCTTTGTGAAACTATCTTTGCCAGATCATAGACCTCCAGTGGTATTGGAAATTTGATAAATTGCCTTAGTGATCAGTCCAGGTGATAGTATTCTAGTTGTCCATGGTTTATTGCAACATGTCGAAACGAAAGCATCACAATGAAAAGTTCAAACAGAATGCAAGTACCGTAAAATGCCCTGTGTCAAAATCACCAATTCGCATTTTGATTGGCTGCCTGAAACAATCAGCGTGAATCTATGAAAATAGAGCATTGCTGTCCCGATCATATCAATCAAATCGAGAGACAACTTTGACGCATGTAGTGCTCGGTGATAATGTCGGATATCATGGCATGTTGGAAGAAATAATTATCAATAATTTCTTCGACCAATTACGTTGGAATCACTGAAATTCTGTGTTGAATTTTATCTTTTAGTTACCTTTTCGTTTTTGTAATTTAGACTTGTTTTGTAAAGCACACTCAACAAAATGATTCCTCGTATTATATTCGCCGTTTTGTTATCCGTCGTTTGTGTGACAGCTGTTGACATTGGACGCTTACTTTTGATATGGAATCCCCCTCCATTAGATGTGACAATCGGACAAAGTACTTTTCTGACTAATCGTCATCTTGTAATTCAACAGAAAGTCAAAAATGGTGATGTTTGTCGAGTGGAAGTGGATGACAATGAACCTGCCAGTCTGATGGTTGGACGCCTCGAACCAAAGGTAAATTTCTTTGAATTATAACTTTATTTCTAACAGGCAAGCATTTTACAAATGTCATACATGATATATTTTTTACGTTCAGTTTAACCACGCTTACAAGTAGTGTGAGTTCCATCAAAATGCAAATTTCAGGCAAATTAATGATAAAATTCAAGCAAGTGCAATATTCAAATCAAAGTGTCTGAAATGCTCAAACCAACAGAAGAGTTATCAAACTCGAAAGAATACGAAAGTCGGATGGCCTTGGGTCAAAGTTAAAGAACCTAGAAATAATCCGAATTGAAGTCGGTATTTTGTTGGGGTTATTTTAAAATTAAAGTCGGTGATAATTTGCAATGCATTACATGCAATTACAATGCACATGCATTTTTTACGTCATAGCCAATTTATGTCAGTCACTTTAATTTCGGAATTTTATAGTGCGCTTGCCTTTCATGCCGGATTTCGTCTGCTTTCATTCAACTAGGTGATCGGGAGTTATTTCGTCTATCAATTAACGATGTCGCGAAAGCATATGACAATAAACGCGCATGTATTTTAGACAAAAATTGAATATTCTTATCTAGTCTACTGCTTTAGTATTTCAACAGAATTACCTTTACGAGAGTATAGAAATCGATCATGACCAGAATGGACCGATGTATCACCCTCTAAAAACTATACATTTGTTGGTCTTAGCGTTTTATTGATGATCTTCAACTGCAATGCTGATCAAATGGATCGTATGTTAACTCTGCTTGCTTACGCTTTCTTCAATTCACGAAATACATGATCATGCTGATTTGGCTTAGGCTATAATGTACTGCGTCTAATAGTAAGTATTATTGCAATGTATTCTCCATTGGGAAACATAAGCGTCCGATTCGATAGTATTTGGAATCAGCTTGCTTGAAGTGTTTCATTGCTGCGGATAAAGTCTGTTTTCCATTGGTACGAAAATATTTATTTCCATTTATCTGAATTCGGCTATTTTCTCAATGAGCGGTGCTTGCTCATCAAAATCGAGATTTCTGTGATTGTCACAAACTTCAAGATGTCTGCTTATTGATCTGTTTGTCGTCCGCGATTAAAATTTCTGCATTATGCAGTTTTGTTATTTATTGAAGACGATAATTTCTCATAATCGGCTTGCTTGTCTGTTATGTGCACCTGTTATCACCCGTGTCTGCACCCGTTATGTGCACCCTTTGTGCTTGCTTGTTATTCTAAAATGACCAGATTATGTGGCACTTTTATCGCAAAATGTTCAACAGAAATTTGAAATGACGTGTTTAAACAATAGAATGATACTTGAACCTTCCAAGTTTTGCGTGAATGTCGGTTTGCTTTTAAATTTTAAGTTTGCGATTGATGGACAAGTAATTCAAAAGAGAATCAAAGCACTGTTTGTGTCTGTGATCTGACTCTTCTGTGGGGTCATTTATCAGCAATGTAAACACATGGTAGGTGGTAAAATATCATCACATCAACCAGCTTTACCAAGCATCCATGCGTTGCGGTCAAAACAAATTTCTCGTATTATTTTGAGATATCCACTGATCGGAAAGAGAGAGAGAGAAAGAGGCAGTGGGGTGTTTGTCTATACCTATTTTATCTCAGACATTTGGTCTTCAAATTTAGAGAATAATTGATAAAGAAAGCAAGTTGGTGACCGCATTTTCGTATGTCATTTTTATTCTATCAATTCCGATGCTTACATGTAAGAGGAATAGAGATTGAGAGAGAGCAAGAAGCAGATGATTAATTAATATTCACAAACCTTCCCTTTTATTACTGAGCATCTATAGTTCAAAATTAAAAAAAACATACATGCCATTAGTCAACTATACATAGCCACAAAATCCTGGATAGGGAAGAATTGGTATTTGCAGCTTGCCTTCTAAGGAAATGCTCAGGATTGACGAATATTACGGTAATCACATTCCATACTTGAAAAGCAAATATGTCGGTCTACTGTGTTTTGCTTGGTTGCGAAGAGACCAGCCGTCGGGACCTCCCGGTTCCGCTTCAGCTTGACCTGACATTTGAACACTCATTTACATTCATCATTTATTTAAGGATTACTGATGAAATTTGACCTACAATTCTTTCTCTTTTAATAAATTTAAGTCCTTGAAAAACGATATATTTGCAGTGTCCATGGCTTAACATGACTCATAGTAAACAAATGACACATGTTTTTTTTTCTCAGATTCTCTCTGTACTCTTTTGTTTATTAGGTAATCTTGAGGACAACCTAAAATCACGTGAAGAAACCGTGCTGTAGACGTTGAAAGCTCATGGGTAGAACAAATTTGTCGCAATTTACTTTCTTTTTTTTACTTTTAGTGCTTATGTCATCTGATTTTCATCGATTTTATGAAGTCAAGAATTTGTAGACACATCATGTTTTTCAATGTACATTTGATATGAAAAATAAAGCATGACATAGAGCCCTGAATGTTTCACATGTTAGTTACAACTGTTGCACTTTATATTGACATGCCACGCAAATAGAATCCATATAGATAGTGAAGTGGTCAAATAGATAATTTTATCAATATCAATCCTTCTTCACAATGGTTCAAGTTCAAAATAAACTAAATTTGGCCTCAACAGTTACCAGTCCAAGTCACGTTCAAGTAATCGAAAATGCTTTTACGCGTCACTACTACTCGATTAGTCTCTATTTGTCTGACTATCAATTTGTCTGCCTGAATTGGTATTTCATATCGTTGTCATTATTGATAAAGTGACTCTCTGGTAACTGAATATCATTTCAGTAGATTTTCTGACTTACATGTATTCAGTAGACATATGAATCCCGCAACTAAAAATCCAACGAAACGCCTTTCAAATTCCTGACAACTAAGGTTTTATAGAATTGATAAAATTAATAGAATCAATTAATCAAATTTGCGGGCAATCTATCAGACTCTAGTCTCAGTATAATGCGACTGTCCCCTTAATTGTTTTCTGGCGTTCATATCAATGTTGAAGACAAAAGCATGGGTTTATATGACACAAGACCATGTAACCCTTGTCCTAAGTTAATTAGTTTGCTAACTTATTGGTCGATTATCAACCACTCAGAAGATATCCATACATGTATTATTACCAATAATCGGTAGAGCGGTACCACTAGCTGAAAATGATGGCATTTCAAGCTCCGTGTTGTCAGGCATGGGTCAGAGGTCAGATGCTTTATTTTTTTATCTGAATTATCTTACAGACAACGTTCTTATGTACGTTGAATTATTGAATGTTCAAATTCAATGTTAGAAGCATGAAATCATGGATGAATTCACTTCTGCTTTTGTGAATAAATGTTCGATTGGTTGCTACGGAGGGTAGGGGGTGGATTGGAATTATCGATAGCTTGTGACAAATTAGCACAGATGTCTTTTATATAGACTTATAACTATATACAATACAAAAGCTTTTTTCGGCAGATTTGATTATTTAGATACATCTAATGGTTGTTTCATCAATGTTTTCCTTATCGATAAACATTTTATCTCAAATTATATGCACAGTCATTCGGAATCATGACATTTAAGCGATTGCGATATTCTTGCTATGGAATTGTTGTTAAAGGTTGAGTGCAGGTGAAGTATGAGACTGATTGTGCTGATCTTTCTATCTTTCCGTCATTACACAGAGAACTTGTGGAATAATAATATAATGCAAGTACTGACACTTCAAGGCAGAATGATGATTATTCGCAGCGCGGATGACATATATAGTGATTATTATGTGGATATCAAGAATTCTAGACCCCTAGATATTCCAAGTATCTTTGATATTAGAAGTTTAAAACCGGCGTCTACTTCAAATATGAAGTCGGTTTAGCGCCATTACATATTTTGAGTGTTTTTTCACGCTGATATACAGCGATAAATCACAATCGTAACTTATCTTGAAGCGAATGTAAAATGATTGAATCAATCGAACAGAATATCATACTTGAATAATAGTGTGGAAAACAGTAAAGTGCTTGCTCCAAGTACATGTAGGCCTGTGTGATACACCAGCGATGACTCTGCGAAAATGAATGAGTTTAGTGCACGAATTAAATGCGAAATTGTTGATGTAGGCCAGCTGTACATCTTCTGACTTGTCGATTGTTTATATGTTTCAAGTGAACATTTCTTTTCCGCAGCAGTATTACATACAAACAACTTTATTGGAGACACTTTGATTAATGCACTCAAAATCCTCCTTTCCGGACATCGTATGAACAAGCATTGCCCGTATCTTAGGACATTAATAGCCCATGATCCATCACTACTATTCATTATTTTTTCATATCATTACTTCTACAAAATGCGTGAAATCGCTATATGAGTGAAGCATTCATAGAAACGACAATATTATTTTTATGTCTGTAGTTATCGAACTAATTTAGATTCATTCGTTGTCATGCTTTTTGTTTGCACGCTAATCGTGGCATAAGGGTAGAAATGTGCTTGCATGGCTCGAAGCAATGCATGTATGCTTCATTGAGTTTCGCATCTTCACCCCGTGGTCCCACCAACCTTCTTTGCAAAAGACAAATTAACAGCTTCAACACTCTTCAACTCCACCAATCACATAGTAGATGTCTAAGGCTTTAAATGCAGCAGCCGGTGATACTGATCATTAATAAGAAGTGGCTTACTTACTGTTCATCATCAATTTGTGAATAAAACAACGAAAGTTGAGATTGTAAATCAGTATCCGGTATAAACAGGGTTGACCGCAAATCAGGGGTCCGTAACTCAAGAGTTTGACTGTAACATTAATTGATAAATGGATTTTAAATATTCAGTGATCTTATGATTATCACATCAATTAATTGATTATGCTGGATATTGATTTACTTCTACTACAAACATAATTTTCTTCAAGAAATTAATTTTGATATGTCATAATTTAGTTGAATAATATTAGAGAGAACATCAAAACAAGTAAACGAAGCGACATCACGTACAATGAAAGAATGTAATCAGCGGCACTACTTTGATTCCTATCACGCATTTTGAAAGGTGAGCCCATAACCTTATAAATGGTTTGTTTATGCTGAGTCTACTGCAGGGCGTTAAATAACTGACACTATACCGAGATTCGGTCATCATGACTTCATTATGTGCTTTAGAAAGCAGTTTGAACGACATTAATCATTAGTATGAATGAATACGTTAAGAGTAAATTTGAAAAATTGCTTAACGTAATGCATACAATTCTGTGATAGACTTCTGACTCGTAAGTGTTGAATGATGTCGAATATTGTCTTACAGTGAATTTATCGTTGTTCGCCGAAATTATTAGATCAGAAATTGCAATGATGCTCTAAGGCGCCAAATCCATGATTGTATCACACTTGACTTCAAGGCTTGCTGAAATGATTCCACAAACTCAAGCAAGACATTTGACGCCATCAAGCACAAACCTAAACAACAGAAATTTCGTAGCAAGAGCTATTGATATACTATATATAGAGTGTCATACTATTGATTACGCTAATGCAATTAGGAGGATCGGGGGCCTATTTTTAGGGACTGAGTTGCTATCTATAGATATTATCTATCCATTATATTCCTTTGCACGATTTATTCTATTCACAATCAAGGAGAAACGTTTACTTTCTTTTTAACATCAGTGGATTGAAATAATACTCGGTTACACCCGGGAGTGGACGAAAATGGTACATAAATTATTATATATAAATCACACAATGAATGGCAGAGGTGCGAGTAAAAACTGTTTTTAATCCTTTTACTCCAGAAGACTAATGATCAGGTTCAACAAAATGAATTACTGAGTTATGAACCAGCATTTTGTCTTACAGTGTAATGGACCAGATAACTCAAGATCTCCTCATGACTCTTGTGGTGCACCATCTTCCGTCCAAATATGATTATAAAATAAATAATAGGAATCTTACCTTTTGACTTAAAAGCGCATGGAATCCCGTTGTGCCAAAGGTTAAGAAATTGCAATTTTGAAACATATTTAAGACGATGTGCGACATGCGACATGGTTTTTGTTCATGCAAACGAATATTTTGTCTACCAGCTTTCACAAGTGTCATTCGTTGCAATTAAGATGGATTTGATAGCAGTCATTAATTGTTCATCCATGCAAAAATGTCCATGACCTTTGACAGTTGATTTGAGAAACGAAGCTTCCTCATTTTGTATTTTTTCTAAATGGGACAAGGTTTCTAATATGATTTGAATAGGTACATTGTCATAGGAAGAAGAAAAGAACAACTTCAAGACCATGCATTGGAATTACTTTAAAATCAATTGGTTCTAAAACTCAGTTTTGTAATGGCGTTTGTACTTGGTTTTGAAGCCGTTTTTTCATTTTTATCGTGTTTTTCTTAAATCTTGTAATCAGCATTGTTTTTAATATGCCTTTTAAACAGGCATGTTTTTCAATCCGAGTATAACATTCAATACGAGTATCGAACAGCTTTTTAGATTGTCAATCAATTATATTTAGCGCAACTGAAGGAAATGATGCAAAATGATCGAATTAAAAAATGCATCTATATTCCATGAGCATTGTTTTAGACATTGTGGAATCTCATGGAACTAACAATTATTTTTCATTAATCGACCTGGGTCGAGAGAAGTCGTCCCTGCTGTTGACAAGTTAGATGTTTGCATGAAATTCCACATTTATTGCATCATCACTAATTGCATCAATTTACCATAATTGAGACTACATGCACTATGAAAGAAAGCACTCTTGCTTCAGCAATTTGATCTTACCTTATCTAATTAGCGCTATTGTGTGTGCAATACTCGTCTCAAGCTTCACGATGAGTGTAATTTTAAATGAAAGTGAGTGTGGGACATTTTGTTGTCTTTAAACGGTTTCAGAGCTGTTGCATTTTGTATAGAATGCTTCCGGCACATCATGATAATTACAAGAGTTTCCATATTCATTTTTCTAACCTCAGTCATGCTGACAACTTGGTGTCAAATTCGGAAATTGTGTAGGTTGTGATCATGTGAGATATGAAAGTTCGAATGTGGTTTCAATGAATTGTATCACCATCCGAAACTTATTTTTCACATTCGTACAAAAGAATTTAATGATGGCATGATTTCATGAATGATTCACACACTAAAGAATTTGATATTTCATTTTACGATGGAAGAAGAAAACTTTGTTATGTTTTACAATAATTGTTTAAACATGTTATTGATACTATTTGAATGAATTGACAGCGGAAGTTGTTATCATTAATTAAGCATCATTTACCAGGGTTGGAACCGGCCGCCAGTCGGGCCAGCCTTTGCCGGCCCACCGGCCTGCCGGTTTTTCTAACGCCGGCCGGTTAGTTTAATTAGACCCATGTCGACCGCTAAAGACATTCAGTCTAGAATAAATTGCTTAGTCAATCAATGCAACATCACGAGCATGTAAATGTAGCATAATTTGAGAGTATCTACACGCATGTTTTGTGACATATATATATATTGCGAATTGTTTTTTCCCTAAACAGTTAAAAATTGATTAATGGCAATTTCTACTGCTTCTACTGCTGCACATGTAGCTCAAACCCCGCTTTATCTCAAATATATTTCCAGAATAATATATTTTAGCCTGTATGAATTATGGAAGCATTGTGCATTCCTCAGCCTATCTATTGTAAAATTATTCCAGATCTTGAATAATTTCACTACATAGTATAATATGACACGTGGAGCTAAGAGCTGCAATGAATAATGGATTTCAATGCAGCATGGAGTTTACTGCCCGAACATTTGGCAGCGGATCGTGGATAATTGTTTGATAAGCTAACTGCACACGATAAATTGATTAACGTAGGCACAGCAACACTCCCGCTCTGTCTTGGGACACTCACTGAAATGAAAAGTTGATGGCCAGTTTGTCGAGCTCATTGTTCCAGACTCTTGCACGTCAGTTCGAGGTCATCAATGTATACTCAAAAGATAGGAAATTAAACTGCAGTGGAGAGAGTCCGGACGTCGCAAATAACTGGAATCCCCTCACAAGTAAAGAAGTAAATCTCACTTCAGTGAATCACTTTAAATCAAGTTTGCACGTCAGACAAAGCATTTCGCACTATCAGTACTCAATCAGAGATCAAATTGTTCATCACAGAACTTTTGTCTTTAGAAAAACTTTTATTAAATCGGAACATAGAATTTTCTGACCTCTCAAAGCTTAAACCCCGGCCGACTTTTCGAAACGCCGACCCCGGCCGGCTGGATCCAACTTTGTCATTTACTACAGAGATTTCAAAGTAAAACCGCGACTACAAAGCTTCACCTTGACTTGCATGTTAGACTATACCACAACATCTTCAACAAAAGTTTCAATGTGACAGCAATACATGCACTTTATACATACAGCAACTAAAATGAGACAATGTTCTTGTAGTTTTATGACAAAACCAGCGCCCTTGCACTCTTAATAAATGATGGAATTGATCCTCTAAAAATCTTAAAAAGTCTGTTTTATACTTCTTTGAATAATAATTTTTGAGGGCGATAGTTGATCTTATTTTATTTTTGCGTTTTGCTGCAGCCTCTATAGCTTATTCAAATTTTTCTGCAGGCTACGGGCTTTCATGTTACTTAGTCAGAAATTCAGAAATTATTCGAGCAGCTTTAATGTAATCTCTGTTTGATATTTAATGCACAAAAAATCAAACCCCAATAAGCATAAGCAATACCTGTATGGTCCGAAAAGGTCCTAAGAGTAACTGCATGCAGGGACCATGAAGTCCACATTTTACGGGAGCCTTTATTAGTACATGGTCCGGTTTGAAAGTGTCCGAATGGATCCGTATCCTTACAGTGACTTATGAGGTTGAAATTGAATGACAATCAGTTGTGTCATTATCTAGCTTCAATACCCCATCCTTACTTCATTAATTTGCTACAATCTGTAAATTTTCACAAATGAGAAGTAACTTAAAATGACTTACATAATGCTTGCGACTAAAACTATCAGAGAAAATACGAATTTTTGAATTTTCTCCAGGATTTTCCGGATTCTTATACTCAGATGACAATCGTCTATTTTATCCCAATAAAGATGAACCCTAGGTTCAAAAATCTATCCGTTCAGTTTTCAAGGGAAGCATTTTGGTATCCATGAAATGCGCTTGCATTTATTAATCACCAATTGTCTTTTCCTGTACATCCAATGCGTACTCTTACCATGGACTGAGACCACTTACCACATTTGTTATTTGGACATTCATTTCTACCATATAAATAAGAACCTTATCCAGATTTTAAGCAAAAATGGATATTTTTAGAAATATTTTTAGTGTAAAACATCATTATTAGCTTCTCTTCTGTTATATAAAGGAGATACAATTCAAATGAATTGTCTAACAAATCACGACCTTAGTTATGCGGTTATCTTCATACCCCACATGCAGAGCATTTTGCTTAACAGAGTATTATATTCTGCAGTGGGAGAGGCCCATGATCTCTTACTTGAAACACAACTGATTGATGATAAAATGAACAAATTCAGAAATTATGGTTAATAACGGAGAGACCTACCCTGAGAGTGAAATTAGAAGGAATCATCTGTACAATATATTTTCCACGGCGACATCAAGCATTTGGCCTTCGAAAATTAAATTTTGCTGTCATTGAATCAGTGAAATAGACCTATTTGGCATCGTTTGTTATGTTTATCTAATTGAAAGTTTGCATCATAAAGATAGCTGGTAAATCATGCTGATTCTACAAGTAGTATTTGCAAATTTGATAATTACATTCAAATTGAAACAATAGCGCAAATGAAGAGCTCGTCAGTAACTCTTTGTGAAAGCATTACATATTCATAAGATTGAAGCAATTGAAGTGCCGATGAAGTGAGTGGCTGATGAGGTATTTAGTTGCAGAAATTGCAATTCAAGCGACTTAATAGGGGGCTCCAAAATCTAACGCCTCTTGACAAAGGGCACAATGAATAATAACGGTGATAATAAATGGTGGACTGAAGCATAAAAAGCAAATTGTTAATTATATTGTTCATCACAAATCGTCCTTTCATGTACATTAAGTGTATTATTGGATTCTAAGATAACAACCTTTAACTGCGACGAGAATGCGTCAGAATTTGCCTTGAACATGAGCTAAAAGCTTGTCAAATGACTATTGGTTAGCGGAAAGTAACTTTTAAATTGAAAATCATTTACTTATTCAATGCAATCATAAACAGTGATTTTGTGTGTTAATTACTGGAATAGGAAAGTCACTAATAGTCTAAGTCTAAGGAGCAAATTTAAGCCAGACTCAGATACAGACAGAGATTTTCAGGAAGATCCGGTACTTGGGTCAGTGTGATTACTTATAGCAGGCCGGTTCCAGATTTTTCAATTTTCTAAATGAAACTTGATATTCTCGGACATAAGACAGATTATTTGAAAGATTTCTGAAAGATCAGAATTCTTTTTGCGTGCTAATACCCTTTTTGTCTATGACCATGGGACGAATTTTGGGATCCGTATAGTATGTGCATCATTGGTGCGAGTACACAAAGATTGCAAAAAAGGCAGGGCCTAAATACGATGCACATGTGTCAATTGCATAGTCTAATGAATGTTTTTGTATCGAGAGAAACGTGTATTTGAATGAAAATCGCTCATATATGTACATTGTACATAAACTTATCATTTGCATGCAAGATTGTTCAGTGGTTAGTTCATCATGTCAGTCTTCAAGTTCTGTTATGATATAGCAAAACAAGCATTTCAAGCATGCTAATTGCATTGCATAAAATGAAAGCAATAGAGAAGTAAGCTCAATCCATTAAAAATAGATGAAATGCATTTTCCCTACAATCCATCGGATTTGGCGCACCGGATGATCATATTTTTAAACTACTGCTACAAAAGTACTTTTTCAAATGCCTGAATTTCGTCTCTTCTTGAAAACAGTTCGCATAACTTTTAATCAAAATCATCGGTTGATTTTCAATGTAGGAACAATGTCTTCTTTATATGAGTCTTTATATCCTAATATAACATTTGTTCATAAACATTGAACCATGGCTAGGAAATCAGAAAATTGTGCAAATACTACTTATTTAATATTCTATTATTAATGACACACCTAAATGGTTTTTACGTACAGTTTCCTGATCATTTGAAATCTTTGGGTATGTTCGACCACACCAATGACTGATTCAGAGGGCATTGCCACTATTGTTGCACAACAAGTTGAGAATCTGCTTGAGCCTCTAGTTGTTCAAATAAGAGACCTCTTGAGTTGCTACAGCAGATTGAAAGAGGACTATGATAAACTTCAGAACGAGTTTAGTCTCTTTAAATAGAACTTTAACGATGAGATTTTTGATGAATTTCAAGAGAGAAACAGAAGACGAAAGTATTTGATATTTTCCGGCCTGCCACAATCTTCAGATGGCAATGTAGAGCAAAGAAAAGAGTCAGATATCGGCAAGGTGAATTCCATTCTTGAGATGATAAACTGTTCTGGGGTGAATGTCTCTAATGTCACCAGAGTTGGCAGCAAATTGTCATCAGACAGAACGAAACCAAGGCTGCTCCGACTGAGGTGTAGTGATGATGAAGATCGCAGTAAAATTTTGAGAAATGCCAAGTATCTCAAAGATTATAGCTCACAGGATGTTAGAAAAGTCTACATCAACCCAGACCGCACAAAGAAGAAAGGGAGAAAAGGAAGGAACTTCAACTGGAGCTGAAAAGACGCAGAGAGGCTGGTGAACAAGTAATCATACGATACGGCAAAGTTGTCAAGTCCGTACCGGTCCCTCAGAATTTTCGGTAGACCTTTTATCGCGGAGCGTGTTCCCATCTGTTTCCCTGATAAATGCCCGCTCGCTCTTTCATAAAATGGAATATCTGAAAATTTTCAAAGAAATTAGGAAGTCAACTATCATTTGCGTGACTGAAACTTGGCTGGATCCTTCTATATCATCCTCCCTAATTTCTTTACCTGATTGTGTGCGTCCGTACCGACCGTCTACACCGCAAAGGTGGAGGCACAGCTATTTTTGTACATAAATCAGTTGAATTTGAAGTTATCACTCCTGCTAAAGATTTTCCTGATTTTCAGTATTGTGTGATTACTATACGTCCCTTCAATTTACTTTTGATCTGTATGTATGTACCCCCGAATTTTAAAGCTAACCAATTGAAGTCCATTATTGACATTATCACTACCCTTGTCGATTCATTCTTGATTTCCAACCCGCACTACCATGTTCTTATTTGTGGTGACCTAAATTCACTCAAATATTGTAGATCTATGTAGTGACGTGTGTCTCTCTGACTTGATCTGTGAACCTACACGCGGGAATAAAACTCTAGATCATATTTTGGTTTCACTTGAATTGTCTCATATTTACAATAAAAATGCCGTTGTGTTTGACGCTCCTCTGGGGAACTCCGATCATGCTATTGTCACCGCTGTACCGGTACCTAAAAAACAATTCCACTCCCCTATTGATGTTAATTACCATTTTCTGTATGATTTCCGACAATCGAATTTACAAGCTGTATTCAGTGCTCTTTCTCTGATAAGATGGTCTTCGGTGCTAGAATTTGATAACGTCGACGATCAATGGGAATGGTTCCACTCAGTTCTTTTACATGTTCTCCGTCAAACACTCCCACACCGTGTAGTTCTCTTAAAAAGTACAGACAAAAAATGGATGTCACCGCTTGTCAAGAGTTTAATCAATGATCGCTGGGCGGCATATCGTTCTCGGAATTGGAAATTATTTAACTACTTGAAGGCAAAGTGCAAAGATGAAATTTTCAAAGCGAAATCGAATTGGGCCTCCAAAATGAAGAACTCAACAAATGGGCTATGGCAGTTGGTCAAGCAAGAGACTGCACCATCGCAAGGAAATGCCATTTCTAAGTTAGTGAAGTAGTGTGGCTACAAGGAAAATCTTATGAACATCATTTGTAGAGATATCGGCGACAGCTGTCAGAACAATCGTTTGGTCAACGATAAACAATGTCTTGAAGCTAACGACTGGTCTCCACAAGTGGAAGAATACGAGGTCTACAATCTTCTGTCCAACTTGTCAACGAAGAAAGGTTCTGGCTCAGATGACATACCAACAAGAATTTATAAAGAGATGGCTGTTATTCTGTCGGAGCCTCTTACAGTGATATTTAATTCTTCACTGAGGTCAAAAGTTGTGCCACGGAAATGGAAGGAAGGACTGCTAATTCCTATTCCGAAGTCCTCTCCACCGGATGTCAACAAACTTCGTTACATCACAAGGTCTCCAGTTCCTATGAAGCTCCTCGAGAGAATTGTATTGAAGTCGGCACAGCGATTCTTCCATTCAACATATGGTCTACACCAACATGGGTCTTGCCATTCGCACTCGACAACCACAGCAGTCATTGACGTTGTTGAAAACATGAGTGCAATCAACGATGATAAATCAAATTTTGGATGTGCTTTGCTGAGCTTTGACCTATCTCGAGCCTTCGACAATGTGGATCACGGACTACTTCTCCAGAAACTTAGGAACAAACAATTCCCTGAAGGGCTTCTCCTTTGGCTCCAGAGTTTCCTTGAGAATCGTACCGGAATTGTTAAGTTAGGGACTGATTTATCAGGACCAATTTCCTTAAATTTGGGAGTCCCTCAAGGATCCGTATTGGCACCAATCCTTTTTTGTGCCTTCGTAGAGGATTTGGTATCTCCAACAATTGGAGTGTCCACCGTCAAATATGCTGATGATCTAAACATCATCGTCCCTCTTATCTCTGGTGATGTATGTGACATAAGAGTTTCAGTCGTCAACGAAATCGACTTCGTGTCCGATTGGTGTGCCAACAACCGATTGACATTGAATATCCAAAAGTCCAAATTAATGTTACTCACGAAATCGGAAATAAGTGAATCTACTACAATGCCTCTTCCAAGGCTTCGCGAAATGAATGTACTCGGTGTTATGCTCGATGACCGCCTGAGTTGGAAGGCTCATACAAGGTATGTTATCACCAAGGCAAACCAGCGCTTCCACATCCTTCGTCGTCTGAGATCTTTATTATCGGACTCGGATCTACACAAAATCTATGTTTCGTTGATCCGCTCACTTTTTGAATATGCTGCTCCAGCGTTTGTTGGCATGAATAAGGCTCTCTCAAAGCAGCTTCAGCGTGTCGACAACAGAGCCCATCGAATGATTTACAGGACGTACTATGGGAGCGGGAACACACCAAAATGCGCTTGTCTCAAGAACGAGATCCAAACGAGGAGATTAGTCCAAAGCAAGAAACTGTTTCACCGTATTGCTGGACATACTGAGCACTGCCTAAAGGTTTACATACCGAAACGTCTACGTAGCCAGTATTCTGTGACATTGTGTCGTACATATAAAAATAAAAACACATTTTTCCCATTTGTAACAGCTTTAATCAACTCTGATTTGTGTATGGGTTCTCAACAGTTTTAATTGATGTATATGTAAAGGTATATTTTTGTCACTTCTTGTATGCATCACTCGATACCATATTTTATGAATGTCATGATTTTCATTTTTCCTTCAAATATACGCTCATTATTATTAAATCGTCCATATTCTTTATGATCTCATTTGAAGTTGATCAGACATGTAGAATATCATTTCACAGACATATTAGAGCGGTTACTTTTCCACACTTCTTACACATGTTCTTGAGTGCATCTCAATATTAATATTTCTTTCTACCCAAATGTGACTGCTCAGTGCATATAATCATTAAAGACATCATAATTAGCGATCAAATGACGTACCATCTCGAAATATTCATAAAATAGCTAAAATTGAGAATTTAAAATTCTGAGTTTCTATGCGAACAAGTGCGTACCGTCATAAGAAAGTTCATACGCCAAATACGTTGCACAGTACTTTTCATGTAATTTCAAGCAACATTTTATGAGTTAAACAGCTGAAATTGAATCGATCTGCATTCAGACCCCGGTGTGGTTCACGGTGTGTCAATGGCATGTGTGTCAAATGACATCACATCGATGGTCGTTCTCCACACATGGTCAGTAACTGTAACACTACCTGCAGCTCTTCAAGAAAATTCAAATCATGAACAAATGATGTAAAACCATCAAAAATAAGCAATTTTCATAGAATAATCATGCGTATATACATTTGAATTGTTCAATACATTAATGTTTATTGAATTTCATGTAATAAAATCTAGCCCATTTACTTCGCGCGTTTGCAACTGCACTTACACATATCACAATTTGTTCTGTAAATTAAATTACCATGGAGTAGAAAGCTGTGCATTAATTTTTGTGATGGTCAAATATGCAGATCAGGTGCACAGTCACGAGCAGCGCGCAACAGCGAATCTACATGTATCCGCATTCTGGACAACTTATACGAACGGCTATTTACTCTAGATATAGACGTCCTATTTTAAGTTGATAAATCACGTGTGATATGTCTCAGCTCAGTGTATGAATTATAAGTATTTTTCTTAAGAATCTGAATAATGAACCATCAAACGGGATGGGAAAATACGAGAACGATACACGAGTGGATGACTTAAATTAATAATTGAGCGATTGAACGAACGGCCTGTCGAATTTGTCTCCTTTCGAATGCTCCTATATGTAAACGTAATGACTATTTGAGGACCGGTCACGAAACTGATCGCGGAGGAAAAGATTGGATGAGTGATTATACGTATATATTTACACGAGTTTATTTGAGATTCCTTATGTCTCATTCATTTTTTAGCTACATTTTATTTAATGGCATTTAGAGTAAAATTCAGGAGGTTCTCCCATCAGAAAGTCAGGTGTCACAACTTTTGGGACGTGTACCAATGTTTGCGGAACCCTGGTCTACAATCAAATAATGGATGCAGTTAACCATGCTAAATCACCGCTGTCATGGACAGGCTACCGTGAATTCACTTTATTCCTAACGTAGAACTATCACGTTCAACTCTGATTTTGGGTTACTTTCCAATTTCATTGCAAGCATTTCATATTTAATGCAACTTAAGTAATCTACAGCAAATATTGCCACCAAAATTGAAATGTCATTTTCGAGGCATTAAGAAAACTATAGATCTATCACAGTTCGCTATAAGACTGAAACGCAGATATAAGGTCTGCCGAAATGCGAAGAAAAAGGTCATATAAAGTTGAACCTTATCGTTTACTTAGATAAGATCAGATTTCAATTTTGTTTTTCCGATGAAAATTCTGTGATGCGAATAAGTTTAAGTCTCACTTTGAAAAATATTGCAGGCACATCACTCTGAATCACCTAATCCATTAGCTATCTAAGTTCAGTGAATAATTCAACTTTGAATTCTGATATATGATATGCGCATTAGTAAACCTTTTAATCCTGCCTTTGTTGAAAAAATAACGGAGTATGATGTTTTGTCTACATCTAAGACTGCAATTGTAAACTACTCATATTTCATTACGTAATCGAATAAGTATTCTTTATACAAATTACCCTACTCTATGTGTCATTCAGTGGCTCTGCTATCTACTGCAAAAATATAGTTTGCTTTCAGGGACCTGTGCGTGAGAATTAATAATGATAAGGAAATTATGAAGATACTATGCCTATCAAATGACAGCTTCGTGATTTTTTGAGATATTTTCAAGTGCTTAATGTGACAGCAGTCGCAGTATTTTAGATTGCCTTTGAAATTTCCGCTTGTTTCAATTCTAGAGCTACGCAATATGTAATGCGCTGATCATTTCAATCATTTCAAATGCACATGGGTTTGGAGAATGCATAGTTTTTAATACTTGTGGATTCTGAACATTCATTTCCCGAAATCAGCGGGATCATTTACACAATAATTTATCCTTCATTTCTGTTCCATGCTTAGATGTCTACGTGTTTTGACGATCGATTTTCATTTGACATTCTAAGATAATGCGTGTATTGATTGCATTCTACATTCAAAAAAGACCGTCTGTCGATCGAAGTGTGGCGAGCTTGATGCATATTGAGTCCGATAAAGCATAAATATCTTCTTCTCATGAACGAGAATGAAGCGAGATATTAATCATCTCCTTTACAAAGTGTTTGCATCCACACTGAATTTGTTGTTATGTGATTTTGATTAATCTATACAATTTTATCAATGCACGCACATTACACTAAGCAACATAGAAAAGATTCCACCATGGAAATCTAAAGTTTCATCACTCTTAATTCACTGACAGACACAGCACTGCACATGGCACCGCAGACCGTATGATGATCGCTCATGCTGTTGTCCATTGTTATTTCCTCACACATCAGATTGATAATCTGTCATAGGCTACTTTAAGCTACAATGATGACAGATCCAGAGAGCCAGTGAGCAAAAGGAAAAAATGGAAGACGATTCACAACAAAATTGAATAACAATGGACACAGCATGAAGGATCATCATACGGTCTGCGGTGCCATGTGCGGCGCTGTCTCTGTCAGCGAATTAAGAGTGAAAACGGTAGATTTCCATACTGGAAACTTTTCGATCTTGCGTAGTGTATTTCAATCCTAACAAGCCATTAATGCTGCGGAAAACTTAAAACATACCAAACGGCAAATTAAACGGAGTCTTATTATTATGCAAATCCCCATTTATTTCTCTATGATAAAATTGCTGCAAATATTGCAATATCAAAGGAGTGGGAAATGAAAAAAAACCACAAGAGCAAAGAATCGCCTGCGCATTTCATTCAATTCATTTTTAAGCAGCTTGATTAATCGCTCAGGTCATTATTTGCGTTTTGTTGAACTTGTCATCGATATCCAAATTGCTTATATCACAGCACTCCGTGGCATGCCGTCAACTCGAAATATTTATGCCTTTGAAAAACGTTTAGCTTCAATTTCCAACACCTCAATCATATGACTCACATGAAAACATTCGGTAGAATGGTCTAAAACGAGTCTACAATCAGTTGGCCGTCAAAAGTACAAAAAGTTTGAGTCATATTTTGCCTCAATCACGGAGCAAACAAACTACAGCAAGCTTCCTCTTGTAATCGCTTTTGCAAGAGATATCTGTATTGTTTGAACTAATGGCTCATCATTGCCAACAGAGTCAACAAAGCTATGATTTCATGAAAAAATGATGCATCGCGACGTGAGTGGAAAACAAATGCATTCGTAACAGAAAATTAATTTCGAAAATAAATGGAAAATGAACATAAAAAGCAACGATTGTAAGTGCACTATTGTATGGTGCAAATCATCAAAAATTCAGTCTGATATTGTTTTCATAAGCATGAATATTGTTCAATTTCTTCAGCCAGAATATTCATTCCAGTTTCAAGTAGAGCCTATGCTTTGATGACGAGTACAATCAGTTTATTCAATAGATTGAAACACTCCTTTTATTTCTTTGTGTCGCATTTATTTCTTGTGTCATACCCTTTCGTTTGTCCAATATCTTGTTATTCTCCCTGACAGGGTATAAAGAATGTGCGTGCATAGATATATTCATGTCACTACATTTAAACATGCATTTCGTATGAGTGGTGAAAGTCAATTGCTGAAAATGAATCTGCTTTCTTTTAGCTTATTCTGATAAGCGACTTCAATAATTTTTCATAATTGATGATTTAATCACTATAACAACAAACTAGATGTGATAGTCAAAATGGGTGAGTAGGTGAAAACATGAATAGCTGAAATCGAATTTTGTCAACGATGACACATAAATTTGAAAAATGACGGGTTACGAATATATGGCGACATATATTGAATGAGATCGATGAGATCGAAAGCTCTACCGATCTTTTCGCATACTAAAGTGTTACGTTGATATATAAGGGTTCTTTATGCAAAGTTTGCACAGAGATTAGAAAAAGCATAATGCATTGATAATAATTTAATGTATACATGCATTATTTTACACCCCAAAAGCAATTCATATCGAAGAGAACTTAGTGAAGAAATTGTGCATGTAAATTTACTATAAATTCATCGTTTGATGATTTGAAGCAACCCTCATCAAATTGAATTGATTAAATGGAGCTAGATTCCATTGTTAAGAAAATATGTAGAGAAACAAATTGCACATTATGCCTGTTAAATGAAGAATACACAACGATGCGTCATTCTTTGCAGATTCTTGTGTCAATTTAGCTCAATAAAGTGATGATTTTTACATGAATTTCCACATTCCTGGCAACGTAAATTCATGTTTTTACATATTAGGTAGATAGCCTATCTGCATAATGAATATCCAAGTTCTGATGATGCATGGTTTCAGCAGCTGTGCCATCGCGATCTTCCATGAGTCAGTAAGTGTGATAGTTCGAAGGTCATTGGATCACTTTGGATTCATTTTGGCCATTATTGAGCTCACGCAGAAAGCATTGTCAATAGTTCTCATGACAATGACTAATTACAATTGGTGTGCAGTGAATCACCGGTTAACAGTGTTGGATCTTTTGCACTCGTTATTGTTTGCTGCTATTATTTGACTATGTTGACATTAGTAACAATAATATTGAAAGAAATGTACAGAAATATCAGAAGATCTGGACACTTACCAATAGCATGTTACAGGATGCGGAAAAGAATCTGACAAATTGTCAAGAGAGTATCCACAACAAAAATATCAATTCTTTTGTATAGGTAACTCAATGACATGAGAAACTTTAAATAGCAGTTGGATACCATAGAAATCCGAATAGCATAAGCAAATTGAAGAATTTTAGAATTGAGGTCAAAGCTTTGAAATAGCAAAGATGCATGACAAGCCTACTTGTTCCGCAGGCAGAACGAGTTTCTGCAGGCAAAGGGGGCGAAAATGAGACTTTCGCAGAATGATGTACACTCTATATCCACTACGAATCTGAGCGTCTGCCGAGTTCTACTTGGTTCCTCTTCTTGTCAGACAGGATGAAAGAAAAACACGTGTTTATCCAATGGGAAGCAGATTGCAATTTTTGGTTAAAAATGAAATGTTCTATGTTTTCTTTGATTAAGGGAAAATGACTAAACCAAGAATCATAATTTTTGACATAGAATTTCTTTAGGTCATGTCATATGATGTACGCTATATGTTATTATCATGTTTCTGATGAGCAATGCACGCGAGAACATGGTTAAACGTGGATTGAATTGCTCAAAATGTCTATGTTTGCCGAGATTAGGAGGTGTGCCAAATCTGAATGTGTTTAGCTTCATAGACAGGGTTGCATGAACATGATAAAATTGACCTGAAGACTTTCTATGTCGAAAATTATGACTCTGGGATCAGTACTTTTCACTTAATCATAGAAAGCACAGAACATTTTATTTCAACCAAAAACTGCAATCTGCGTCTATGTGTTTTTTCTTTGGCCGTGTTTGACAAAAAGAGGAACCAGGTAGAACTCGGCAGACCCGCAGATTCGTAGGATGGGCATAGGGTGTACATCATTCTGTGAAAGTCTTACTTTTGGCCTCGTTCCCTGCAGAAAATCGTTCTGGTTGCCGGACTATATATGTACATACATGACTCATTAGGCAATTTTTCTGCAAACGCTATGAACTAAAGACCGGTTGCAATTTGTCAGACCCGAGCCGACCGGTCGACCGGTGTCAATTCGTAATGCAAATGCTTATACCATCGAATTCGGCAGATTCCGTGAACGCTGAATTACATAAAGATTTACGAAGTAACAAAGCAATCATCTCCTGAAAAATTCATCTATTGTGACTCGAAAAAATTCGCCTAAATTAATGTGCCTGCAATGATTAACAAATGCTGCTTTTGCAAGCACAATGTTAATAGAAAATGAAATATTGAGTCTCGGCCTCAGTACTTAATTCAGAGTAATTGAACAAGTTAAAAAGTTGTGATGAATAGATTTTGTGTTTTATTTGAAATTGAATTTCTGATTACCTTAGGTATGTATTGAGGTACAAATTTTTTCCTTTTCCTTACAGAAATTCAACTGCTTCTTCAAAGACAACGAAGTGATATATCATCACGAAGGATCTCCGCTGACTTCTAAAGATCGAATCAAATTAACTGTATATTATTTTTGGCGGAATAACTCTGTAGTGGAAAGTGTGACGATAAATGTGAACATTAATTTGAAACCCAGCTACAAAATCTTCGACGTTCGCTCAGACCTCATCGTGAAAACTTCAAAAGCGATCACTTCACCGATTAGCTCCGATATACTGCGATTTCGCTACAATCCTTTCACTGAGAAATGCACTGTGTCGTATGCCACTCTGCGAGCAAGGGCAAGACGAGGCGATCGAGGACTATGGATGACAACGAGAAAATGGCCAGCAATAGGCAGAGTCGTCGACTATCGGAAGCGAGTTGTCAACAGTTTTGAACACGACTGCCAGAAGATGATTCTGATGGGCTACCGATACGAACATCGCAAACCTGGTTCCCCCAACACAGATTTCATTCCTTTATCAGTCCGCATACAGAAGAAGGGAAGTGGGCCTCCATTTCATGAGCGGCAGGAAAAGCTGTTTTTAAAATTGGTTGTTAGAAATGCAGCACCAAATATTCCACCAAAGATCACTGTAAAATCTGTGACTTTAAACAATATCGGAGGTGTGCTTGAGCCCCTTCCTAAAGATGCCATAACAATTGATAAAGACGAATCAAGAAAACGCTTTATCATCGTAAATGTCACTTCAATAACATACAAAGTTCCCGGCAGACTTGTTAATTTAAGAGACTCTTCGAAAGCGATTACAAGCTTTACATACGAAGACTTTAAAGACGGGAAAATATACTTCCAAATACAGAAAAGAACTAATGATCGCTTGAAGGAGTATATCATCGGACTACAAGCAATCGATGGATATTTGGCTAAAAGTAACATACAATACTTGGCTGTAAGATCATATCTGATGAAGGGCAATGTGTGTCAGTATTTTGAAACACCAGTGATCACTTACACAAAGTCAGCAACATTGATCAAAGATCGTCATCTTCAAGCCCTCAGCTGTAGGAGACGTGGTTTATTTCGCTTTAGCATTATTGGTGGCACTGGAAATGGAGCAGGTCCGTTGTTTGGTGAGGTATCTGTCAGAGGACTGCCTTTATCAAAATTCACCAAGTTGGATGTCAATGCAAGCAAAGTAGTTTACACACATCGCAATTTCGCGGCTGAATCTGATTCCATATCAGTCAAAGGAAATTATGTGAATCAAACGGTTCGTCTACTTGTCCCAGTTCACATTGTAAAATTACATGATCGCCAAGCCTTGCTTCGTAGCAACAGGCCTAAATGGTCTGTCGACCCGAAAGGATATGTCTGTTTCAATGATCAAATGATTGTAAGGGGAGCAAGTCAGTTGCTGATACGAGACAATGTTAATCTAAAGTTCAACATCATCAGGCATCCCACTCAGGGCTTTCTAGTTCGCACGGTTGGAAAACCTCCTTTGGTGGCTCCTAAGAAAAAGATAAATTCATTTACCTTTAAAGATCTCCTCTTGGGGCGCTTCTGTTATCGACATACAGGATGGGAACGCGATGAGTTCTCAATTACTCAGGACTCAGAACTCGATATAATTAGACTTCAGGCTGTTACTTTCCGCATCGTGTCTAAGAAAGCTCCTTTAACAAAGATAACAAAGATGACTCCAAGTACAAATAAACTCGAAGTAGCCGAAAATGCAAATTCGGCTAAACTTTCTAAAGAATATCTTATGTATGCAGTATTGACTAAGCGGACATTTGATACAAAGACTATTCAGTACACTATCACTTCGTTTCCGAGATTTGTCAACACCAGTGAAACTATTGATGCGGGAAGATTAATAAATGTCAAAGATTTGATTCGAACCGGTCATACAGGTGATATGCAGATCACATCAGTTGTGAAAGATTTGAAAAAAGCTCAGATTGGCACAGTTTCAAGATTTACTCAGAAACAGATCAACTCAGGAGACATTGTCTATGTCCCACCTATCAATGATATCGGAATATCAGATCGTGATGTGATTTTCAATTTCACCGTGTCGAGTGAAATGGGTCATCGCGTTCCCAATCAGCAGTTACTGATCAAAGTAAAGGCACTTGATGACAAAGCACCAACGATAGAACTGGAGACAGTAAATGTTAAAAGAGGAAGCTCCTACATTCTGAAAAGTGAACATTTGAAAATCAGTGACATTGATACTCCATTGAGCAAAGTTATCGTGGAAGTTACCAAATTACCAAAACACGGAAAACTAAAAGATGAGAAATACCGGGATATGATTACTGGTTACCGGTTCCCTGCAACGGCTATTACAGAAGGAAATATCAGGTAAGCTAACTATTATTGAATATCTCTCATTACCATTTCAGCTAGTGTTTTATAGTTTGCTGCGGCCGGACATTAATGGTGTCCAGAGTGCTTCTTATTTATACTTCCATTTTCTGATTGATGTCAATCAATTCTCTTCTTGATTATAGGGTTGCACCTGAGTGACATGTTTCAATATTCTTTCACATGTGGCCGTCTTAGTGGCCTTCACTCTGCGTTCAGGAGACCTGGGTTCAAACTTTGGTTGGGTAAAACCAAAAGATCATCAAAATAGGTAGTACTCTCTGTATTCTTGATAAACAGATATTACAAAAGAGCGAGAGTGGAATAAATAAAAAAGCTCCGTTCATGGAAGATAGGCGCTTGCCTAATATGCTTTCGAGCATAAACAAGATATATTTATTTATTTTGTTTTTTTAAGTTATCATGCATGTCTTTTTATGCGAGTGGTAATATGACTCGGTACACAATGAATACATAGTGAATATGTTATTACTCGAAAGTTGACTTCCGTCGACAACATCGTACTGGAGAAAAATACATCTATGACTCCGTTCAACTTTTAATTACTTGTGTTTTTTGTCTTCTTTGTCATTTCCATCTTTCTTCACTTTTAGACTTCTTTACTTATGATCTTTAACCGTGAAACACCTTTGGTAGATATCAACTCCCCCAAAATTTGATTTAGTTTTTTACAACTTAAATTGACAGTTTAATAACTGAAGTAAAATATAACAAGTATTATACGTACATGTATATCCGCCGCTTTCATCTCTAAGAAGAATATGAAAAATGAAATTAAGATATTATCTGCTCTTTCTAAAAACGGATTAATTTTCTCTTCGTCTAAAATCTTTTCTTATGTGACATTGGCATTGATCTTTTACTCTACGTCACCCGACCCGAGGCGCAACATTATCATAGCAAGTAAGGGTTGATCATTCTTCATTCAGTCGCCGTTCACCAGGTTAGAGTTTGCAAGTTGTAATATGAGCGGTGGT
Organism: Prostheceraeus crozeri; assembly: GCA_907163375.1. Taxonomy (NCBI): domain Eukaryota; kingdom Metazoa; phylum Platyhelminthes; order Polycladida; family Euryleptidae; genus Prostheceraeus; species Prostheceraeus crozeri. Next base: position 91,296 of record CAJQUW010013090.1, read on the forward strand.
ACCTCCCCACACGGATAGACTCAAACCATGGACTTTCTTCACTTCCGTGCCAAAGTGCGGTCTTACGTAACTGAGCTATCTTGCCAACTTGAATTCATCAAATGTTGATTTGCTTCTCAGTTAAGGCAAGGAGTACTGAAAAGATGTGCTTCAAAATCAAATAAATGAACAAAGCTTCTTATTTAAATCGAACAGCCCATTCATTGTTCTTTGAACTGAAAACATTAAATCATTAATCAAGTTTAAGATTGAAAGTGTAAAGGAAATGACTGCAAGTAGTGCGTGCCATATCTACATGATTAGACCAGGAGATGATAACGGCCACATTAATACCTTATGTATATATCATGTTCTAATCATGTGACAATGACAAGTAGGATCATAGTATCATTTCATGACCATCATAACATTCTGAAGCAGCCAAATTCGCATGCCTAGATCAAATTACAACTTGAGATTAAGTTGTTAAGAAGGTGACTGCATATTTCTTTTGCTGAAGCGTAAGACAAAAGAATTCACATGTTTTCATATGATGATGCAGGTAATGAGGCAAAAGTGATGGTAACCAGAAATATGTGTTGTAATTAAAATGTATAAAGTGGCATCCTCTAAATGATAGAGGGATAGTAGTGTTTTCTTTTGCTGCGGAGACATGGATCTGGAAGTGAAAAAGCTAACCACCGGAATAAGTTGAATTTTTATATATAAATGTAATTGCGCATATAATCCACCGTTCAGTTGGATTTTTGAGATCAGTATACAAAGAAGATAAGAAATCACAATCTTTGAAAACGGCAGAAAATGCTTTACACCAGGGAGAGGATCAAAGTGAGATGGCAAGGGCACTTTATGGAGACAGAATACAGAGGATATCAGAAAAAAGAATAATGAGAGGGCCAACATTGAGAAGGGGCGATAAGGGTGCAGTGCGCATGTGAGTCTGTGAGAACAATTCGATAGTAGAAAATGGTAGAAACAAATCAAGTCAGAATCAAATACATTTTTCGTCATCGTTTTGTTAAATCATTATAAACTTTGGTATTTAGCTACATTTGGAGAATTACATTCAATTACATTTAGTATGAAACAATGGTCTAAAAATGTAGTTTTGATGATTTGAAGTCAAATCAAGCAATCTATATATTCGTCGATAAAGTAGCTTGAGATTTCCTGACTGAGTGAGACGCAGTATTTTTACAAGACGATGATGACAATAGTTTCCAAGCTCAAACAGAATTCAAGCATGAAACATAGACGATATACACGTGGACGATAGCAAAACATCAAATAACCAAACTTTTATTTTCTAGCAACAATTCTAAGGAGAACTTAAAAATATGAAATAAGAAGAATTTCGCTTTCATGCAGATAGCTTGAACTGTCAGATATAATGAGCATTCGTCTTCGATTGAAAATGCGGGATATGGCATCCAATTCTATATTTAACTAACTGAGAATTCAGTCTAATCACTTATGGTAAGTTTATTGTGTAAGTCGATTCAAAATAGTAACATTTAAGGTTTTTGAAATGCTATTCAAAGTGATATCGACTTCTGAAGGCTCAAGACTCCGAGTGCCATTGCGCCTGTTTCTGGGGAGCTTTATGAACTGTCTTAATGGAACAACATGATTATCTCGGAGTCTGGCGGATTCGGTGATTCAAAATGCAAGAAATGTTTCCAACTCGAGGACAATATCGAAATATTCATAGAATAATTAATGACATATTTGTTTCATTCTGTAAACTGGATTTGCATCAAGGGATGCCTGATGCATTGCTATAGTCTGCATTTTTCAATTCTTCACTATATTTAGAGATGAATTTAGGAGCATACAATGAAACGGATGGAAGGAATAATAATTCGGTTTGCTATATTCCGTCCCAGCAACAATTGATTTCAGTGAAACATAATTCGGCAACATTGAACGGTAGTTTGCCTCTGATCAAATGATAGATAATTTCTATGCCATTGCACCTGAATGACCGTTCGTCATTAGTGACCTGCTTTTGCAGTCAATCAATGTTCGAATTGCCTCATAATTTTTGTAAGATTCGCCGTTCACTGACTGTAAATCAAGATTGACAATTGAAGTAGAAGTAAACTATTTTAAAAGACAGAATGCAGTAGATTTTGACACCATTCATTAAGTATTCAGGTCGCCAATTTAAGCTCCTTGAGGCACACTTTTAGCGTACTTGACACGAGCTGTTGAACATTAACTTTAAGTCAATGTTGTTGACCATTAATTTCAAGCGCAGATTATTTAGCAGAGAAAAGCCTTCCTGAATGTATTATTTGGTCACTTTGAATTAATGTCGCGCTTTGAAATTCATAAATAATTATCATGCCATACAGGATAATATTGACGCGCTATTTACAATCAATTCCAGAAATTAAAATTATTTACAGTTTTCTGGAATTCAAGGAATTCGAAGTATGAGACATAAAGGCCTGCAACTGCTGCATCTGAATGTGTGTAATTGTGTATGTTTTGCAACATTATCAGTCCTATCTTAACTAAACTAACAGAAAGAACTTCGCAGGCGCACCTGGTGGAATCGAACCACTGGTTATGCCTTTGCTCTATGTACTGAGCTGTCACAAGATAGGCAAATCGGTAGAAAAATCCAATAAGGACGACTGTTGAAACTTTCGTATTTGATGAAAAAACATAAGTCTTAATAGAAAAATCGAACTTTAACCTTCAATAGAAAAAATAAAAACATGACAGAAAGCAAAACATGCATTTGCATAAAGTTCAAGAAATTGACTTACAAGTGTAATAAGATGCTCCATAACAACCCTCTGTTCTCGATCAAAATGTTCATGACTATACCTCTGGAATCCCCCCATGGAATTTCAAATATGCAACTGGTGCCTCTACAGGCCATCGTCAACTCTGTCACTCGACTCGTGGCATGTCTTACCCGCTCAGCCCACGTTACGCCCACTTTAAAAGATCTGGAATGGCTGACCGCCGCACTCAGATTATGGTCTACAAGTGTATGCATGACTTGGCGCCAAGTTATGTATCTGAGCTACATACCCGTGTAAGTGATCTACCTGAGCGTACACCTCCTCTGCAAAATGCCTAGTGGTTCCACGAGTGCGCTTGTCGACATTTGGAGGTAGACAATTCTCCGTTTATGCCCCTCAAGTATGGAATGATGTACCGCCTTGTGTCCAATCATCTGAATCGTTAAATATTTTTAAAAAGATTGTTGAAAAGTTGCTTTTAAACTTTTCTTGTCTGTGTAGCTTTGTGAGATGGCATTGAAGCTTTTAGCAAAAGCCTTCACTAATAAAGTTTCGTGATTCATTCATTCGCTCATTTACTGACTTCAGCAAAATTAAAGATGATGTGGTACTCATCCATGCTCACCATTGATGTCTTGTTAGCGAGCTTTTCAGTAGGTAAATTCAGTTGTGAAATGTTCAGCTTTTTAACACATTTACTGAGCAGCTCATCAGGTTTGCAATTCAAAATTTGGATTGCGAATCAGAAAATTGCAGCAAATGTTAGACAAAATAGAGAACATAAATTCTTAGAGAAGTTGTAAAGGATAGAAATCACGTGCTGAACGAGCTTCTACAAAACCATCTAGCAGGGCTTATTTTCTAAACCCATCGATGCCTTTCTGAGGAACACAAAGAATACATGAAGCAATCTTGTTTTTACGATTGATTACTTATGAAGTGCTAAGTTCCTGATTGTGATTGTTTACTTCATGTGCAAATATTGATCTGATGTACCTAGCCTATTGATTACAAGATTATGAACTTCATTTTCAACATCATTTGTCATCAGCATCACTTTAATCGTCACTTTATCAAACCTACTTAAAACAGTCACTGCATTACAGTGATTAGTCCACGAAGCTGAAGCAAGTTTTAATCTCAAAATTAAACACTTAATCGAGTTATAATTTTTTTGTCTTTTTATGCGATTTCGATAGAGATTCAATGCAACTCAGATGTGTCCAATGATTTGATAACTCGCTGTATAGCCCGCAGTCCATGGCCACAATTTTGATAACTACGATAAGATAGGAGCCTCTTATAAAATAAACTGCGAAACATTGCTTTATTGTAACCGCACAGTCAATGATCAATATCAAATTCCAATGGTGTGAATTAATTTCTTGTTGATTTAGATAACAAGCACTGTTTACCATGTCATTTAAACTTATGGAATTGTTAAGCAAATGAATTGATGTTTGTTAAAGAGGTTATTAATTCAGATAAACTACAACGAGATGTCATAACATCATGTAAAATGTTATTTAATTGATTGAGTTTAATTCATGTGTATGTCTGACAAATTAGTTTTCATGTAGAACATCCAAATAATACATTTTACCAAGAGAATATATCGCTTTTGCGTATCGTATGCCAGTGGTGAGCATCGCATGGCCCGCTACCATCTCTCACATCTAAAGTGGCCCGCGACATTATTTGAATGGATGATGTGAAAATGGCCCACTCTGACGTTGATCTTTAAAAGATGCTGCTAAGGTCTTTTATGAAAAATCATGCACTAATAGCATGAGCAATAAGATGCAGACCTTGGTAATAATAATAATAATTGTGTTTATTTCACAGAAGTAATGGACATCATAAGTGACATGAAGAGTTACAGAATGTTTGCATTTTACAGTATAATAGGTTAAAATAGCTCAGAAGCACAATAGTTTCCAAGCAGAGGACGAGATTCAAAGTTTCATGTATATGTGAAAACTTGCAAATATGGCGATCAGCATCATATTACTCCCGATTCATGATTGTTGAAGTCAGTGGAAAAAATGATAGTTTGTACTTTTCTGTTCGAGTCAGTTGTAGCCTAATCTGTAATGCTTTGAATGAAGTAAGCGTTTCGGTGCGTACTTACGGGGAATATGGTTCTTGTTATTGGCCAATTTCCTGAATAGCCTCTTACTGATTAATTCCCGTCGATGTTGCAGACGATAGCGAGTATATTGCTGACGATGGATTTTTGCAATTCCATGATAAGTTTAAAGGCTCGATAATCAACGTTTTAGATCCGTCTCTTCAGTCTTTTAGGCAAAATGAATAAAAATAAAAAGTTAATGAACGAATGATCAAACCTTCGTAATGAATATCTTCTGTATTTTGTACTAAAACGGCATTGTCGTACGAGTATCGTTAGTGCAGCATATGTATGGTTTTTGAAAGCCGATTATGTTTGGTGACGTACTCAGCATTTTAAGGTTATTTAATATTGTAATATTGTATGGCATAGAGGCGGACAGATGTACTATAGTTGCAGACCGCTATTTTTCGATGAAGTGGGATCATATTACCATAATTAAATAACACAAAAGAAAATTCTCCGTAATTAGTTAAGGCTATTCACTTTTCATTATTCATGTATAGGTTTTATGATGTGAAATATAATTCCTCAATACTAAACAATCTAGCTGTGTGCAATGCTGTTTGTTGCATGCTTTTTCATGTTCAATTGTATCATGTAAGAACATACGATCACTATATGCAGTGCAGCAGTCCTTATTTACCCAGGCTTAAAAGTACAGAATAAAATAATTTAAAACACATTTCTGTCTTTTAAAATTGGTGACCCGCAAGCCCTTTATCCCATCTTGGTTCCCTACCATTTTCATAGACCTACATATTTGATGCATCAAAATTTCAAATTTCTGGGTTACCTTTGGTGTTATCACAATACGCAATTATGAAGTAAATATCTTAAGTGTTATGATCAGCTCATATGTTTTAACTGTAATGTTTTAATTGTTATGATGTAGGGGTAGAAATGTTTTCTATATACTCGTAAAAAGAAAGTAGAGAACCTTCATGATTTTATCAAGGCCTTGATGTGAGCATGGATTCAGAGTAATCTGTTCACATAGTTTACCACAGAAAAATCAACCGACTAAGGTGTTGACAAGCATTTTTTGAAATTGGTAACGATGGTCCTTTAATAGTACAATAGCTTAGTAAGATACCATATAATTGCATAGGAAATTCATTATGCAATGCTGTATAAATTTACGCATTAGCAATTATTTTAATGCATTGAAATATAGCTAGAGAATCAATGAAATTTAACATAACGCCTAGAAATTACTGAGCAGGTAAGATAAAATACTAGCAGAAATGCTAAGACGGAGACAGTGGACGTAGTCTTTCTGCACACAGAGGTTTTCTTTTAAGATCTTTGAAATCAGCTATCCGTAGTTGTCGGAATTATACCTGATCTGATACATATGTTTCTCAAGGCCAGATTCAATACTTGACATGTTCAATTTTCCGGCAATTTGCTTTTCTAATCCAATAATTTTAACTAAGAAATATCTACACGGTGATGTTGTAAGAAAGTCAAAACTGAGCACACTAATCGAGTATTTATCAAGATGTTATGCCAGACATGCACATACAAATCAGCTTTCATCGTTTCGTGGTAAATTTCAAAAAATGCATTTGTCAGTTGTTGTATTTGGTCTAGCGAAACTTGATTAAATTGATTGTCTGTTATAACTAGCGCCTCTATTCACAGATATGCTAGAAAGGAAGGTGAGTCAAACAAAATGCAGATTCCAAGTACATGTGAATGTCTTCAAGTCACGTTTGAATTGTGGCCTTTTGGGGATTATAGAGTATAGGATCAAGCGTCCTTGAATTAACGTTGAACACATCGATTGATCAAAGCTTTACTTTGTCAACCGAAAGTGTGCACAAAGACCGACATTAATTTCAATTGTTGTCTTTCGACAAAGTTATTAGACTGAATCTCTGTAGTACATGGCGGCCCGATCTCCATATTATGTATGCTGAATAAATCAAAAAAGTTTCGCTCCATTGTAGTTGCGACATATTTTTAAAAAATATAAGGCCCTGTCCTCCATCTCTTGCCAGCCTATACACCTCATGTGGTCACTTGAATGTACAGCCCTCCATTTGTTCATTCCATCACCTCCTTCATGACTTCATTCCAACTCTCATTATTTTTCAGTAAGCTCAGCTGTCATTTGTACCATATCGACTTGTAGATTGACTTCTTCGACAAATTCAGCTTACTTATTGGTATTACAGCTTCCAGAGCATCCAAGACTTTACAAATATACTTCTATGATTATAAGAGACACTAGACTGACTTGACGAAAGGCAAGTCCTCACAAGAACTAAAGAAAAAGTTTTGTCTCTCAAGCAGAAATTTGATAGCACTAGCTTTCATCTCCCCGACGTAATCCTTCCTAAAACGATGAGATTCAAACACATGAGTATGGGTTTGACTGATTTATGAACAATGATTTCAGTTCTTTAGCGAGGAAACTTGACCTCATCTAAAAAATTGTTACCTTTAAGTAATTAACTTATATAATTTATGACTACGCAAATATCTTTGTATTATATATCATATAATGCATATACCATGATCTATTTTTAACATTTATCATAAGAATAGTTACCGTGAATATTACAAAAGTCTAATTGTCATCGAAACACCCATTGGGTATCACACAGCTTCATACACATTTTGATTGAATTTATCTGAAATCATATTTCATTTCATGAAAAAGGTTTTATTGTTTGAAACACTATAATCATGAAGCGATGAATTCAGTAAACATACCAGTTATCAATTTCCAAATATTTTACAATTCTAAATGATGATAAGCAAGGGCTAGATAAATGTATCAATGGAATTTCTAGGCATGAGGCTCTCTTGTACATTGTCTTATCTATTATATTGCATTATCTATCGTTCTATAATTATGTTGTCTTATCATCATCTAGAATATGTTTCTTTGTGTATATTGTCTTATTATCCTCAAACCTCGCCCCACTGAGGTGTTTTTCCGAACGCGCCCTACTGGGGGGGGGGGAGCGAATTTCAGCCCCTGCTGATCTCCCAAACTATTACACCAATTTTACCAAACCACACATCAATCGAATAGGCATTGAAAGGGAATGCAGAAAAACAGCATCAGTTTTACTTCTAAGGTCATCCCTGAGCTGAAGTGAAGGTCTAAGGTTACAAATTGGCGGTTTTTGACCTTTGACCTTCACCTCAAATAAACAAGCCATACACTGATCGAAAGATCTGGGTAAGGGGGTTAATAAAACGATGATCATTAATCGCTTTAAGAGTACATCATTGTATTAGATGAGGTCAAAGGTCAAATGATTCAAACTTTTAATTCAGCTCAAATTTCACCAAAATCACACATTTTAGTATTTAGTTTCTGCAGGTGAAGAAACAACCCAATTCGGTGACTTTTATCGAGACACTGAGGCTAAAAGCAATATGATTCTGAAAATTTTCAATAATTGCTGATCGATCAGATCCAGAACTAAAAAGTACAAAAATGATCAAAAATCATATTTCAAACATATATCAGACATGCATACATAAAGGGCAGATAATCTAAAATTCAAAGATTTTGCATTTGTAAATATCTCTATATTAATAGGAGGGATCCTTTACGTCATCTCAACTTATTTCATCAAGAATTGATGCCGCAATACACATTAGAAGTGAATATATACCGAAATCAGCCAATATATTCCAAAGCATTCAAATTTTGAAATAGTTTTCACGTCAAAAGTATCGTGCCAAATTCATTATCTTCTGTCAAAAGTTGCATAATACGTAGACAGTAAGCTACTAGAAATCTGGTAAACATAGCTTGTTTGGTTTAAAAGATATTCAAAAAATTCGCCAGGGGGCGTTTTTCGTGGGGGCAGTGAGGTGAGGGTTGATGCATAATTTTTAATGAGTAGCCTATAAGATGCTGAAGATGCGTTGAGCAAGAAATGCCTAATATCCAATGTTGCCGGTGACGTTCCCATTACCGATGTTTTGGTTAAATACATACATGTTGACTTCTGATTCTTCATTAAAGAATCTTGAGAATTGTTCTCGATTTTCGGCATTTTTACTTTTGTGATAGCATGTTTGGAATGCGTTGAAGCAATATTGTAAAGGCATGTGGGTATAAATGGCTATATTAATGAAGGGGGACATCGAGTTGTCATCATCTTTTAATTGCTGTGGGAGGGAGGTTTCATTGAGTAGAATTTGTTGCATTTAACAGACCCATTTCAATTGAATCGGTGAAAAGAATCGATTGGCACTTAAGTTCATAACGTTAAATGTTGGCCGACTTTTATTACAATTCACTACGACCATTCGTTTCAACTTGAATTGGTCCTCCCGAAACCGATCTCCGTATCCATTCATAATGACGGTCATTCGACTTTCCGTAATTGCCATTGTTAATGTTTGTATTTGACTTTCGAAATACAAGAAGTTGGTGACAGCCAAACACTTAATGTCACTGTCGCTGCCTTCATGCGACTAAAATTCAATCATACAATCACACATTGAGACTGAGATAACATCGTGAAAAGGTTTGGAAATTTCAATGCTATGTGAATACTATTTATCAAATATTTAGTGTTGATTCAAGAAGAATTCGTGTACTTTCTTAATGATTTGAAAACTTGGTTTAATCGATTAGTTATTTTCTATGGAGACTTAGATATTTAAATCGGTTTTATTCTTCGTGATATTGAAGGTGCTTACTGCTTCTGTAGAGCATCCTTTCACAGACACATTGGAACAGCTACTTTTGAAAGAATATCTTCCGCATATTCGCGACTCAATCTCATCAGTATCTCAAACGTGACTTCTGAATAAATCGAACATTTCGGAATCATAATTATCAATCATTAAGGTATAGCCAAAGTTGGCCAAATGTTTTTTAGAAACTGACAGTTTAAATTTCGAATTGTAATTTACAATAATTGATATGTGCCGTCACATGCCCACTCGAGATTGTGATACTCACCAATGAACAACAAGACAAGCTACAAGTGTGTGAGAATAGCTGGGTGAGGAGATTGCGTGGAGTAAAGCGGACACAGAGACGACGATTGTCCGAGATGAGATGGGAAGTGGACATGAAGAGAAGATCATAGCAGAGAGGCGAACAAGGGTTGGACACGTTTCAAGAATAAGCGAGGAGAGGAGGGGTAGTGGAATAAAATGAACAGACGAGCAACCCGAGAATCCGTTGAAGCGGCGCGTACGAAGATGCTTTCGGAGAGCGGATGAGAACTGCAGAGAATATGCGTGTTGGAACAAGGAATACCGCCATTTCATGGTGCTTTCGCTACCAATACATTCAATATAGGTCGATGCCAGCAATGGAATAATGAATGATCAATTGTCACTAGAGTTTGTAGTTCACTATTGTGAATTTCACATCAAGGGTTTTAATCCACATGACTTCACACCATCAACGTCATGAAAACAGGGCATTAATCAACATTAGGTACATTGGTGGTTTTTTGCTTCTAGTTTTTTCGTTGGCATCGAAATTAACGGAAATCTTATATTCATGGAGTAACATGTAATGGTGTGTTTCTGAATCTCGAGCCTCCTCCATGACACTATACTCACATATGCCTTACCATCCCTTCTTCAGTTTAGCTTTGGTTTAGCAGTCTTGAGTTTTATTGTAATGTGGCAAAATATAAGATTTATTGCAATAATAATCACGCTTGATTTTTTTCTGGGTTCTACCCTCTAATATCTGAAAAATGGTAGAAAAGTACCTCACCATGTAAGATTTCAAGTTCAATGACACATTTCCTGTCTTCCTAATGAACATGAAATCAAGAGAAACATGGAGATAGAGACAGTGCACTACATGTCAAAAGCTATTTCTGATAGCATATCTACAGTTTCGCGGTAAATAAACAAAACGCCAGTTGTAATATTTCAATGAAAGCATACGGAAAAGGATACATCTACATGTATATAACAACATTTCTTCACATTCTGAAAACATTGCTTTATGTTACGTGTTATGATGATGTCTATTTATTAGGTGATGATATTTATCGGAATTCTCTGACTGAGCTTGACTATGCAACTGCAGGTCATTTTGAACTATTGCTCCATTTGTTTGTATACCTGCAGTTTCCTTTCCGTCTCTGATTAACTCTCTTTTATAATGTCACAAGTTAAACCACTCCGTTCTTTTTCTATTTTTTCTCTTTTTGATAAGTCAAATTTTGCCACTCTTGCCTCCGTGTATTTTTACGGGTCATCTAATACAGTTCATCTGTCCAAATAACAGTGCTGAATGTTCACAAGCTCTGTCCGAGACTGTGCGCTTCATTAGTCAACAAAAGGTAAAGACTTTTATGCTTGACAGCTTTCATCTTGCTGACTTCACTTAAGATATCGTGTTGATACAGAAGGCATGATACTAAAGATATCCGTTTAAGATATCTTCTTAAAGCTTCGAATTATGATTTCTGACTATACGCCTGGAGAATTAGCGTCAAAGGCTTTCCATATCTCGTCAGGCCATCACTCGGACGAGAGGTTAATTTAATCATAATGAGCATAATATTTTGACAATGTTGTCTGCATCTAGCAACCGGTTCGCTTTTCGTATTGAGTAATGAAAGTTGATGAGATTACTGTCCGATGGTCTCGAATGATCTTTAAATCTATGTTATCTAAAGCTAATGACTCATAATTCCGTAAAATTGACAGTTTTGAACTTTGAATCTATACTGTATTAGGTGTTATCCTAATTTTGATGCATTGTGAACCATCTGTTGAAATCACGAGTGTCCGTAATTTCATGCATCAAAAGATTCGCCGAAATACTTACAACTTATTCCTAATGAAGAATTCATAATCTGCGCTCCCCAGTTGATTCACACAAGTGCCGATCAAAATCAGAAACTCATTGTATTAGACAGAAGCGTATGACTGATTTCAATTCTACCATAATGAAATCCAAACGGATTGCAAATTCACGCGGTGTTTATTAGGAGACTTGCCGAGTTCTTGTGATGCGTGTAATCTCTGCATCTCCTTATCTTGAACGATCAGCGGCAAAATGTTCCACAGAGCTTGCTTCAAAAATCATTCAGATATTCAGCTGGTGGAGCTCATCTAAACTGATGATCTAGGAAATTACTTGACTAGAAATTCGTTGATTTTCTTTCCATATTTGTTAACACTTATCAATGTTCCACATGGTTTCTGCTTGAGGGTAGGTAAGATCTATCGTTTGGCGGTAACTAAATTCTTCTTAAATGTTTATGTGATGTACACGTTCTCCATTGTGAATTATTCAGGTTGATTTACAATTTAACAATTACAACAAGGTATGAACCAAATGTCTAAGTTGATTATTCAAACATTAATCAACATTTAATGCTGAAGCAATGCATTTCTGAGATATTTTATCATCTACAGCAAATTATGAATGATTAAACATGTATTAAACCTCAATTATCATTTAGTTACTGAAGTATAACTTCACAAGAATTTACAACGTGGATTGAATCCATTCGCACGTCAGAAAATGGTTTCAATATTGCCTCACACAGCTCTATCATCAGAGCAACCGCTATTTGAACATAAAACACAGCGCGCTTTGAATTCTTTGAAATAGTATCCTTTTGGTATGCATTCGCATTGAAACATGCCCTTATAAATAGACAATGTTTTAAGATCATACTGACAAGCTTTTTCCACATTAGCAACATTCTTTCGGCGATTTCTGGATTTCACATTAAAATATTTTTAGAAAGCAAGATTTTTCGGAATGCAGTGTTTGTATTTTATAGGCATGCACCAAATAAAACAATTACTTCACTATATCTGAACATAAAATGATCGCAATATTTTCGTGTGCATTTTATTGCGAAATTACCCGACTTAATAATACAAGGTTAAAACAATTAGACATCAAGTGATAAACTTACCAGAAAATAAGTATTCTTACTATTTGTGAATTGCTTGTCTTATATTTGATGTAAATGCATCTTTTAATAAGGAATTGTCCCGATGTTGCTAGATGTGAACTAGGCCTGCTAGTGATTGCCGATATAGGCTATTCAGGTGTGTTCCCATTTTTTAAACTCAGGATGCAACTTAGCATTTAATTATTCTATTTACATTGTGCATGAAAAAAGCAGCATTTGATCATTATTACTGCAGCAACTTAGACGACATGTTAATAGTGTGTTAAAAAGCATTTGTCGAATACCCACAGAAGTCAGATTAATATTTATTACCTGCATAACAGGAACACGGAGTCTTATCATTTTGATAGGACTCCGACTCCGGGGATTGATAGGACCCCGGCTTTTGATAAGACTCCGACTCTGGGTTGCAAAGAAAGCCTAACTGTTTTAAAATGAACTGGTAACATCAGATCACTATAGACTTGCCTGAACCTATTTTTAGTGATCATTGCTGTATCAATTATCACCTATCTTCGATGAAAGTTTATCAAATGTCGCTTTAAGTTGGATGCATGCGACTCGGCTCCTCCCATCTTGTTGATGAGTGCTTCACACGGTTTTTCTTTAGTCGCTACCAGGCAGGAAAATCCCCAGCCTTCTCCAAAAAATATGAGTACACTTCCGATTTTAATATGCGCTTTATAGGAGCCATCACACACGATTAGCGTGAGGGCAAGAAGTAATTTTCGGAAACAAACTAGCATTTCATTTTTGTCTCCGATGTGACCTTTGATGCGTGAGTGTGATAGAGGCTAGGAAGGCTTGTCTTCTCTACTAAATCACCGAGTGAAACGACAATCCTTTTTTTACTATCACGGTTCATTCCCTCAACAATTACAAGCTTTGCATGCACTACTGTCTCGACTGCACTTTTTTTTCACGGGGAAAGGTGACATCAAGACAGTGACATCTATGTACGAGAACAAATAATTTGCTTGTATTATATTTCGGATCTAGTTATAGGCCGGAGTTCTATCATTTGATAGGACTCCGACTCCCCACCAAAAATGATAGAACTTCGGTACTCCGACTCCGCATCCCTGCTGCATAATTACATATAAATAATTACTTACATGTGCTTTTTACAGAGACGCCATCATCTGTATAAATGCTCGCAGATTTAAAAGATGACAAATAAATGGCATGCGGAGATGGCTATTCTATTATCTTTTCTCAGACTTGTTCCTGTCTTATTGTTTTGGTGATTAATTTACTAACAGCTTTGAAGTACCCTTCAGGTACGGCGACACCGTGTTTCTCATGATAAAACTTGCTTTAAAAGGGTGCATAGTATCAGCTATCACTCGACCGAAACAGTGAAGCACTTTTTTAGCAATTCCATGAGATCTTCTTTGCATGTGATTGAGTGTTAATTAAGAATGCATATTGATTATTCAAAGTTGCTGAAGTGTGACATGATTTTATGATAACATTCAAAAGTGGCAAGTTTGAACACTCAGCAAGGTTTCAACACCTGAAATTGTGAACAAATGGTCTTATTCAATCCTTTTGAAAGAAATAGGACTGAAGTAATTACCCACTGTTAAGGAATGCTACCTGTAGAGTTTGACTAAATCACCACAACAATTGGTTGATATTTGGAAACACAAGACGCCGTTCAAAAAAGGTGAAGCAATTAAGTTGCTAATCTGGTTGCTAAAACTATCTTAAAATAAATAGCAGTCAATGAATATGAGATCATTTTAGAAGGCTCAGTTTATCTGCACATATGTCATGCAAAAAAATGCTTGCTATTGTGAGATGATAACTATATAGAGAAACATAAACATCGGAATGTCTCTGTTTATGGAAACTTGCAGGAGCAACTTCGCAACCGACACAATATTCCTCACTAATGCTCATTTTTCAAAATATGGAAGTTGTTGATTTCCAGTATTGAAGGTTGCCGCCAACATCAAATAATCATTACCCATTTGAATAACACCCTACCTCGTAAATGCCCACCAAAGCATTGAGAACAATAATATCTGTCACCGGATTGGGTAAGTCTGCCTGCGTCTGTGCCTGACCTTGGGCTCTTTGTGACTCGGGTTAAGGGACTGAATTCTGAAGTACAATATATTACTATTTTTATTCTATAACTCATTTGATCTTGAGTGATGGGTTTGGCTTCTTCTGTTTTCTATCTGTGATGCGATGATGCCATACGCACGTTTAATAACAATGAAGGTAAGAGCCACGAGTATAAGCAGAATATTCAAGAGGAAATTTGATATATGAGGGTTTTTGGTATATTAACTATCAACATTTCATATTCAAATTGTAATCGCAAACTAGTTATGCTTGCATCCGCTATAAATACACTTAACGAATCAAAAGTTCAACTGGAATCAAAATTTGAACTATTAAAACGTCTGTAGTTGCACACGCACCGAAAGTTATCAAGCTACTGGTTTATAAAAGTGCGAAGGTTCATACAACAGAAACTATCGCCCCTCAAATAAGTTCTAAACCTCGAATAGTCGCTTTTGCATAGAATGAAAAACCCAATTGAATGTCAGGTGATTTTTCGAGTAAATACGGTATCATCTAGTCAGTGAATAGTCAATCACATAATTCTTTTCAGATTCAACCATGCATTCTCCCTCACACTCATGTTTTGTTAACTGTATTACTTTATTGGTGTAAGTCAATGTGACCGCTTTTACGTATTTCTGCCTCTTTCATTGATTGCTTTCGAGAAAGATTGAAAAATGTTTATCTAGACTTTCATGATGAATACACACTGATGTTCGTCTTTTATAAGAAACGCTCGTCTATAAGTGCACTTACGACATGCGGTTATCGTGTTCTTTTTCTTGTGTTCATCAATTCAAGCAGCTCTTCTTTGCAAATTTAAGTAAAAAGAATTATAGGCCTATCTCACTTCCACATGGCTCTCAAACAAATAATATTTAATTTTTCATCAATAAGCGAAGCTTTTTTGCAAGTGCTCTCTTGTGAATGCTTACATCTCTATCAAAAAAACATTTGCGCACACTTATAATCTAAAATACATTATATACATTTTTCACAGCCGCGCTGTGAAAATGCTTGTATGTGTTTAAATCGGAGCGGCCACACTAGTAGCTCCAGCTGCGCTGTGGCAGCTTGTTACAGCTAGCTTCGAGCTTTGGTAATTCCTCTCTCAATTATCACAGCTCAAAGCTCGAACGGTGGGATGATCTATTTTTAGAGCAAACGTAGTAAACCAGCAATTCTGACGAGTGGCGAGCGTAATCAAGCTGTACGGCTCATTATGTGGCTGCGTAACTCTCACAGCTTAAAGCTTGACAAAGCTATGCGTCGCTACTAGTTTTAAAGCGCGGCTAGTCATGTGGCCTTACCCTAACAGTGCTTCTGTGCGGTCGCCCCTGGACTATATGGGCAGGTTCACCGTTCCAGCCATAGAAATCCGACACTTTATAGTTATGAAGGACTAGCACGAACATGCACATTGAAAACAATGCTACGTCGAGGACGTGTGTGGTGTCATTAACGATGGCGTCTTGCAGTGGCTGACCGGACAAGGTATGGGCCACAGAGATAGATTTATTTGCGTGCGTGTTAGTCTAAAGCGGACTAATCCTATCCCAGCATTTTGTGCAATGGTAGCAATAAGCGATAAAGATTGATATAGATAAGCATGTTGTTTAAACCAGCATGGAAAAGTAGAAAAATTAGTATGAAAAGCATGAAAGGTGATGAAAAGATTGAAGAAATGAAGACAAACAAGTTACATGAAAGAAAGACAAGGATTGACGAGAATTCAACACGGTAAATAAAAAGACCAGTAGAACAAGCACGGGAAAGAGAGCCAGTTTTTGGTTGAATACATTACCCTTAGAAAAATAGGGATTTTGTTTAAATGTGCAAGAATTTCGAAATGCCATGCGTTGTGACATGTCTCTTTCTAAATTACCAGGTCACTGCCCCTGTGTCGAACAATTTTATACAAATCATGCCTCGACATGCAATCAAGATGGCTTTATTTCCCAGATGCATAATGACATCAGAGACCTTCTAACCACTCTCTTTTCAAAAGTCTGTAAGAATGTTGCCAAGGAGCCTCATCTTCTACCATTAGACAATGAGAAGTTTTAATTTAAATCTACAAATGCAAGTGCAGACTCAAGGCAGGATGTCAAAGCAGGAAATTTCTGAGCACGTGGAGTGACAGCTTTTTTGATGTTCGTGTCACGCATCTCGACTCCCAGTCAAACCAAGAAAAGTCCACTGGTGCCATTTTTCACAAACAAGAAGAGAAGAAGAAACAATACCTCAATCGTGTCATTGACGTAGAGCATGGAAGTTTCACGCCCCTGATTATGGGTAACAACGGAGGAATAGGGCGAGAAAACCAATAGTTTCTGAGAACATTAGCAAAGAAGATACCAAAAAAAAATAAAACAAAGATTGTAAGGATGTAATGAATTGGATTCGAACAAACCTATTATTCGAAATATTGAAGTCGGTGCATTTATGCGTTGGAGGATCGAGGGTGGGTGCCATTTAGAAACATCGACCTAGAAAGCATCATCAATGATTTTAGTCTTAACACTCATTTAGCCGATTTTTTCTGATCGACTTTTTGTAAGCATTTGTTAATTTATGCTTTCTGTCTTTCATTAGGGTAAGGTTATTGAAGAATTTACTCGCTTACAGAAATAGAATGTTAAGGGTTCTTTTGTATGATGCGGCTTTCGATATTGAAATATAATTCCTATTTATTTTTACTAAATATATATATGTTATAATGTTGCCAATGTTACAAGTATGATTAACTCAGTGAAGAAATGAGTGTGGATAGGCCAATATAATAAGTTGCACAACTTTCGAAGAAAACAGTCATGCACACATTGCCATCTAATTTTCTTTCGTCAATTATAAATGTGCATGTATATCTAAAACAAGACCAAATGAAGAAGCTACTATTTTAGATATAGTTTTTATAGGGCACTTTTGTTCTAATAACTTTTCTAATGGCCCTCCCAAACCAAATAAACTGACGTCTTAATATGTGATGCCTTAAAATAAGCCACCATTCAGACATTCAGATACACAGTAAGTTGCAATATTTAATTTCATATTTTACCAAAGGATGCCTATTGGAGACTGCTTGCAAATTCTTATCCTTGACTAGACTGTGTATCTATTAGTGTATTTTATTCAACCATAGTGGTCGTGGATGAGCAATCGCTACCCTATCTTCAGTGTATTTATACAAATTATGAATATGATGTCTTCATTGTCTGCTATTGTGAATTCTACGTAACTTCCACGTTTTCATTAAATAAACAATGATTTAACAAAGTTCAAATGTTGTCATTTGAAGTGTCATATTATCTCAACCAAATGAGGTTGTATTGCTTGTAAAAGATTAAGCCTGTCAGACTGCCCTGTAAGATAATATGCTTCTTGCACTTCATTTCCGTTAAGCAAACAAGTGAAAGTCGGGCATTGTAATCTACAGAACTTATCACAGTCGGAAATCATTTAGGAAAGTACATTCCTAATACAACCTGCTGCATTCGTTAACATAAGTCTCATCAGGCGATGAAAAATAATCATGTACATCATAGGGTACTCTTTCAGCTGGCTGTCACCGTATTATTGACTGGAAAATGCATCTTATATTAATCGTTTAGTCATCATATTGACAGAATAAACAAATGGTGACGTATGTGACATCGACTTTCTTGCAGGTAAACATCTGTGAGCAGGCTAGGCGATAAATGGAACGATTGGAATGCACACATGAGAGGCCAGAGCAGTTTCTCTCATGCACTTCATGACAAGCTAAAAAGAGAGCTTGAAATTGGAGGATTCTTTTCATGTAGAACAATAATAGCTGTAACTGACCAGTTAGACAAGAAACTTTGTTGAGTTTGTTTGAAATAAGTGTGAGAAAAATTGATAGCTGCATCATCGACGGCTGAATGATAAAATGCGATTTTTCACTTCAATTTAGTTAAATTTGGTGTTTCCCAATTTTACAAACCCCGAGTTTTCTTGATTCGTTTATAGAGCAAAGCTCAGGACGATCCTGTTTGCTTTGCTTTGCTTTGCTTTCAGTGTGACTAAGGCCTAATGCATTAAGAAGTATTTTAGATGAGTTTTCAGGTATTGTTTATCCTTTTGCGCGAATGTAATTTACCTGTAATTATTGTTGTTATTCAATTTGGAATCTCAAGTGGAAAATCGTGCCTTTTAATAAACGCAGCATGCAAAACTACGTCTATGTGGCTGTAAACAAACGCCGCAGTGTCTATTAGAGGAAATACGGTAATGCTCTGTTATATTGTTGGTGCAATTCATTTCGGTCTTTTCGACAAACTTTGATAAACCTTTTGCCTGAGGATAATCACTGTCATATGACAGAAATTATTTAAGCTTGCAGTACAGCAATCACATCATAATTAGGCTTACTACTTGATTTTTCCACAACTAAAAGTTCTATTTGTTGTAACTGTTTTTGATTCGTTGTTGCTTGCAAAGTGAGTTTTGTTTATTTTAATCAGTTTTTGACAATTAGTGCTTCAAGAACAATTTGATTTCTTGCTGAACGTTAATGATAACTCACACTTGCGATGAATAATTGGTTGCACAATCATAAGCAGCAGCTTAGCAGACACTGGACGCCTTGCAACTGATGACCCTGACATTTGCTGCAATTTTCCCGAATAGTTTATCGACATGCATCACCTGTGTTCGGTCTAAATCGAGGAAGACTTCGAAATCAAATAAATCACAAAAATCACAAATCAGTCTGTCATCACCGATCAGGATTGGCGCAGATCACAACGAATGGCCCAAGATTCTCTATCTTGAGCTAATCTTGTCCAGTATTGTCCTAGAGAGTCGCGCCATCTTGTAGCTGGTCGACCCGACGAGCGCTTCATTTCCAACGGAATCCACTCGGTTACTGCTCGCGTCCATTAACTGTCTGTCCTTCAGATGAGGTGTCCGGCCCATCTCTTCTTCAATTTGTCGGTCAAGTCGACCGCATCCGCCACCCTGGTCTTCGCCCGAACATCCTCGTTCCGGACCCGGTCCGTCCATATGACGCCAGCCATGCGGCGCTCGATCGCCCGCTGAGTGATTGCAAGTTGTTGCCGGTCGGCTGTAGTCATCGTCCACGCTTCTGACCCATAGAGCATAGCCGGCAGTACACTGCTGTTGAAAAGGTTAGCTCTGATGCTAGGATCTATCGAATTGTTACTGACTACCTTTAAAATCGATGTAACTGACCCAGGCGGCCCTCTTTCTACGTGTCAACCCCCGGCCGTTTTTGTGGTACATTGTTAACTGCTGACAGAGGTACACACAGCTGGGAACCTGCTCAATCTGGTTTTGGTCAGAGTAATGGTGGCGTCAATGGTTTTGTCGTTTCGCATCAAATAAATACATTTGCATAATAAAGAGTGATAGAGTGACGAGTAAAGAGTGATAGGTCTACCTAGCATTAAATAACATTTACCATGAAGCTTTCCTATAGAGGCATAAATACAGAACTGTAAATGAACGTCTCATTCAAACTAAATGCTTGATAATCAAAGTACAAATCATAATTTTTTTCGTATTTCTTCATTTCTGCTTCCACCTCCCTCTCCTCTCAGTAAGATGACACATTTTCTTAAAATGTCAAATCTCAATCTTATAGTGTATTAACTCCTAGGCAAGCTAATAGAGGGATGAGTGCGCGTGTCGTGTCCTGTTGCCGAAGGCAGGTAATACAGGCGTCCTTTGGAGTAATCAGTTATCGAGAACTTAAGTCAAACAATTTCCAGACATAAGAATTCTCGGTGTGAGCTCCTGCCTGATCGAGTGATGTGTTGCATAAGTAAATCAAAAGTAGCTGAGTCGAAGTAATTATCTTTATCGGCATCACAATTAAAAACTAAAAGTCAATACAAATTTGACAGGCCTTCTATGGTCGAATGCTCAAATAGCGGTCTTCAGACTCGGTGTGGAGATTTATAAAGAGGTAAATGGTTTAAGAAATGCACTGTTTGTTGAATGTGAGGTGATCAAAATGAGAGGGCAGACTGTAGCAGACTGTTGACAAATCGCTCAATCTCGGTGAAAAAAATTGAAATCTGTACAAAGCGGCAAACTATCCAATCATTCGGTTGTTATTCTTTAAAAGTTTGCGTTCCTCGTCTTCAATTGAAATTCCAGCATCTTTCATTTTGAAACTGACAAACTAGCGCGCATTCACTCGTCTTCAATTGAAATTGAATAAATGTCATTATTGATTCAAAATGATTGATAAATAACGTCCTCTCCATTTCGTCCATTAATCACTTGAGACTGTTGGATACATCTGGTTTGGAATAGAAACAGTTGGTTCGATGGAAAACAGTATTTACATTTGAATTTGATGTCTGGTTTAACAAGCATTCGAATGAGGAATACCGAATTTTAAAGCTTGTAAAAAATTTGGAAACTTGCTTCATGATAACGATGACACATGACTGCTGGGTTACTTT
This sequence comes from Prostheceraeus crozeri, assembly GCA_907163375.1. Classification (NCBI taxonomy): domain Eukaryota; kingdom Metazoa; phylum Platyhelminthes; order Polycladida; family Euryleptidae; genus Prostheceraeus; species Prostheceraeus crozeri. Next base: position 112,612 of record CAJQUW010013090.1, read on the forward strand.
ATTACTATATGCATTAGGAATAGTGCAAATCTCTGAGCATGAGTGACTGTCGCAGCAGGAGAAGTACATGAACGCAAGCTACTTTATCATACCATTACGCAGACAGAACTTCACGACAGATCTTTCTTAAAATATCAAGGGCCATCTGTCAATTAGTTATCGTCAAATATGAAAATTTTAATGATTATGCTTCATCAACAGAGTTTCAGAAAATTCAGACAGACTCTGATTTTCTGATAAACCAGATAATTTATCAAAAATTGAAGACACGTCGTACCTCAATTAACTAAAAATTGAATTTTATATAGCTTTTGAGATTCTGCTAGATTTTCATGGAATGATCGAACGCTTCCAATCTGTGCACTTGAGTATTAACACTCCAAATTTATATAGAAGGATGAAAAAAGAATAATTCCTTGAGGCCGGAGGCACACAGGATGAATCAGAACTCGTAAGCCACAATTTGCATGGATGTCTACGAATAATCGATCGTTCAGCCTGACATCAAGATCCATAGATATTGCGGCATTACACCAATAAAGACTGATGAATATTTACCAATACAAAACCTAGCAAGTCTACTTCATCTAAATATAGCAATAGTCTATGAATCTTCAGTTCGATAAACAACTGTCATCGGGCGGGAATTCTTTGAAAATAAGCAGTTGCCTGTTGGTGGTATCCACCAGTTGCCTACACGCGTCTGCTGAACAAATTTGACACTTCACTTTAAAGATAAAGTACTTACTTATGCTATTTCTGACCGTTTGATTCAAATTCGCAACTGATGCATCTAATTTTTCAACGCTATTAGGACTATTATCTTCAATTGATAAAGACTTGTCATTAATTGGCAATTGTACCTGGGCTGTAAAGATTAAGACTGATTTGTACGATGGCGACAAATGATAGCGTCCACCTTTGAAGTTGATTTCAGGCCCAGTACCCATTGTGACCTTCAAGAGCGCTGACTTTCCGTATGATGACCATTAACTAGAGAAGGCCAATCAGACATGGCTGATCTTCGTTTAGGCAAATAAGTATTGTTGAAAGACCGGTGTTAGGTGGTTGATCATCGGAGGATATTGCTTCATTTCGAATAGCAAGATGACATTCATTTCACTGTCTAATTAACAAAACTTAGTCGAATATACATACACGGTTGCTTTGTGGGTTGTTTTTGGCGCCGATGTAACACCATTGATCACCCCAATTTTGATCTTACTTGGCGCCGCGATCTGACACAGCAAGTTGGTGGTCCAATTTCTATACATCGTAATTGAATGATATTGAGAAGGTTTAAAGTAACAACTTACTGTTCTTCTTCCATCTCAGACGTGTCGACTCTTCGGTATTCTAAAAAACTTTCTGAAGAAAGCGGTAGCATTAGCTGGAATTATTAATTATGAATTGCAAAATTATCAACTAAATTTGAACAGTACAGTGTAAAGAACAATCGCTTGCGCTATTTGAGAGTTCGTTGCAATGAGATGAAATCTGTTTCGTAAATAATACGCGATATCAAGCAGTCGGAGTTATCTAGTCACTCCAGTATGTAAAGAACAAATAACAATCTATCAATTTTACAATAGGTATTAGTTAAATATATGAAGTCTTTAATAAGTATAAAATACCATCATACTCAGCGCTATGATTTGTTTTCGGTTGTCTTTCTCTGATTCTCTTCTATTTCTTCAATTAAATTATTTTAATTTCCTGATGAATATTTACTTCATGATGTTTGATAAATGCAACATACTAATTTAAACATTAGTTCAATTTTTGAGTTAAATTTACTATAATTACGGTATGATTGTGTTCATCAATTGCAGTAGGTTCTTTTTGTGCTCATCAATCCGCTATAGTGAAGTCGGCGCTCTATATTAAAGACAAACTATTTAAAATTTTCATCTCATGCAAAATCTCAAGTAGCTAAATTTGATTGGATGTTACTGAAATCATCTCATTTTCATTTATCATGCATATAAGATAAATAAATCGTGGTACCCTAAATTATCGAAGTCATTCTCAAACCAAATACTTCTAAAAAATGTGACAGCTCAGGACGCCGAACTAGGACAAGTGTGGCAAAAGTTTTAGAGGCTGATTCAGTGATGCTGGATATCTTACTTGTAAATCAATAAATAGAATACTATAGCAATTGGCATCAATCCCAATGACAATGTGAATTCTGTCTGCAACTTGGTCAGTAAATTATAGATATCTAGACATCCATTTTCAAAGCGAATTCAGAAAATCAGAATTTTCAGTAGAAAATCAGAAAATCAATAATCGAGTAGAAAATCAGAAAATCATATTTCTCATACATTATTATTACATTAGTACTCCGAAGTCCTAATGTCTTTTGCTGAATGATTCTTTTTCTAAAATTTAGACAGAAATAATGGTTTCAGATGCTGTACTAAGTGCGCAAAGTGTTATTACCGGCAAAGTTTTATTTCGATACTTTCCGTCTGATTATTTTAAGAAAATTCAGTTTTATGATCATTTTTGTGAGAAGGCCTTTTTGACGGGAGCTCGACCGACTCATGGATGCGACGCTTCTGTCAACATCCATGCAGATTGTTGGCTATTGAAGTGTAATCTGTTTATATCGACAACTCTATACCCCTTGAGTCTGCCTGCTCAGTATGAAGAATGCACAGTAATCACGGCGTACTAAAGGGCGCCATATGATAGTTGCCTATTTGAATGCTTCTGATTTGACTTAATCTAGATTTGCATCCAGGCTTCGAAGAGCGAATACTATAAGACAGCTGCTCCAGTTACTCAGAAAGAATCCTTTTGCTGAAATTTAAAAGTAGACTAATTGCACTTAACACAATATGCGAAATTTAATTAACAATAGAATGAAATGAAATTAACTGTAGATAATATTCCCATGCAAAAAATGTGCGCTCGGTAGAACTCGAACCCGCGACCCAGGTTTACTAGACTTGTACTCTTCCACTGGGCTACAAGCCGCCTACATGCGACCGTATCAACTGGCAGGTCAAGCCTTCACCATTACACATCAGTTGTCATAGCAATTATGATCAGTAACTAATTATTTCGTCGCAATTTTGACTGCCGATTAATACAATAAATATCTGAAGTTTACAAGTCACTTTTCAGGTGACATGGACAATTTAAAAAACATAATGAAGTCATAATTTATTCTGACATCCAATTGACTTTAGTTGCAATATACTTGTGTACATTCATAGTTTTCGAAATATCAAAAGTTCAACTGCAGAAGCGCATGACATGTGATGCATAAGTGCATAATTTAATTGATATATGTGTAAGAAATAACTATTTCTTCGCGATAAGAAATGTCTTGCTTGAACTGCATAATCGCATGGTGTGATTTTACGGATCACGTTATTTATAAAATCAACTTTAAATCATTTTATGTTTGAAATCTGATATCTGTTTCGTCAATTGGATTTGAATCAGATTTTCTTGTTAAACCAACCGTCTGTTCAACCGTACTCTAAGTACATCTATTTTCCTACTTCAAAAGTTTAGCTTGCATTCTAAACATGATTTTGCAGTTGTTTCGCGTCACTATTAATTGACAACAGAGGCAAAAGAACGTTGTCTGCACATGTGGCTTTACATATTTCAAATTTATTAAAATCACATTGTAAGTTAATATCTTGACGACATGCACCTACAGACTTAATCGTTAGCATCCAAACATTTACATGTGTGGTTTTAAACATAATTGTCTTTCTTTTGCAGATATGTCAATAATGGAGATAATTTCAAGTCGGACAGCTTCAATATTACGGTCTCAGATGGTCCTCGCACCAGCAATGTTTCAACTGTTCATTTAAATATCTCTAATTATGATTGGAATATGGGCGCCTGGAAAGCTTATGTTAACAATAGCATCCAAGTGATAGAAAATTCCTCTCAAATTATCCGAGAGGCTGTGTTTCCACATCCTAAACCTAAAGAACAACCCAAATCTGACGCAGATGTTTTGTATTATGTCTATGAAAATCCTGTCAGAGGTCAAATTATGCGAGGGAACGGCGTTGTGTCTCAATTCACTCTACAGGATGTCCGCAAGAATCTAATTCGCTATAATCATACCTCTGGCGAAATTGGTCCTAAAACAGTTTACGATTTTGCACGAGTCAGCATGCATCTAAAGGAATTTCCAAGAGGATATCGAAAAGTAAATTTCTCTATAAATCCAGTAAATAGTCAACCTCCACGCATAGTAGTCAGCTCTTCATTAATCGTCTTTGAAGGTAATCGCGATAGCAAAATCGGATACAACATTTTGGCTGCAATTGACCGAGATACTACTGAACAAAACATCAGAATTCGTGTAATCAAAAAACCACTTTGGGGACAAATAATGGTTTCTAATAAAGAAGCGTATGATTTCACGATGGCTCAAATACGTGAAGGTCGGGTCACTTATGTTCAATCAAAAAGCTCGAGTGGTGTAGAAGAAACTCGAGATCAGTTTGTTGTCAGGGCCAGCGATGGCAAATATCTGTCTCAGAGTCAGTATGTCAATATAAGCATCATACCAGTTAATGATGAAATACCAAAGCTCAGACTAAAAGACTTTACAGTTAAGAAAGGAGGAAAGCAGCGCCTAACTAAAAAGATCTTCTCTGTGACTGATGCGGATATTCCACAAGACAACTTACAGATTCGGATAAGTAAGCTTCCTCGTGCAGGTGATTTGGTCATTTACTGGAAAAGTGGGGAAAGGGAGAGGGTTTCAAGGTACCGAAACCTTTTCTCCAGGCACTATCTGAACATAATGGAATTGGTATACGTACATCGCAACTCAAACAAAAGTTTCAAAGATTCATTCGAAGTTACTGTCAATGATGGTGTACATAAAGTGAAGAAGACATGCATTGTGAGCATTGCAGGCGAGAATAAATCCCCTCCTGTATTACTCAAATCGAAGCCATTGATCATTCGGTCTGACGTGACCGGCCGTGTGACAAAAGAGCAGCTCAATGCCGTTGATCAAGACACTCCTCCAGCATCTCTTGTATACACTTTAACAAAAATACCAACCCATGGACAAATTGTCAGAACAGGAGACGATATAAATATCGTTCAAAAGTCTCCTCTTAGATCAAAATCAACAGGAAAAAATACATTTACACCTCAACTACCAATCTTTAAAGGGAAAACGTTCACACAGGAAGATGTGAATGCGGGAAAGATCATGTACATGTATCTTGGTAAACCAAGAGAGCGTGTCGACGATAGCTGGATGGTTCGTTTAACCGATGGTAAAACCACTTTGTTCAGACAGATTGATGTAATTTGCTCAAATCCTCCGAGGAAAGTGCCACTAAGCATGAAGGCTGGCACTGTTCGAGTCAGTCGCGACGGAGAAGTAGCATTGACAGCACGTGATATTATGGTTGAGAATAGTGTGACTCCAGTGGACCGACTGAAAGTTGAAGTGGCACAAATGGCTAAGTGCGGACTTCTGGTTGATACAAAAACTGATAAGAAAGTGTCTCTGACAAGCTTTATTTACAATGAACTTCATGATCAACGAATTGTTTTCATGGTAAAAGACTGTCCTCCCGAAACACGAGAGCTTGCGATTACCTTGGCAGTCAATGACATGAGTTCTCGTGCAGAAACACAGATCAGATTCATCATTATGTCCATTCCTCCTGTTGTTAGACGATTCAAGACGTTGACTTTGAAGGAGAAATCAAAAGCAATTATTGGTCCTGAAATCCTTAGTACGGATGATAGAGATACTCCAGCCTCCGGAATCACTTATAAATTAGATAGGTCTCCTTCATACGGCGTGCTTATGCGAAGTGGTCTAGAGATTCTACCGGGAGAAAGGTTCAATCAGCAGGAAGTCAACGAACGGAAAATTTCGTACGCCAATACTGGACGCTCACCTAACGGCCGAGATCAACTTTCAGTAACTGTGTCCGACGGAGACCATGATACCTATGGATTTGCAAATAATCCAGCACGTAGAGGCAGTCTCAATTTCCAAATCGAAATTCAACCAGTTGCCCGGAAGCTAGTGCTAGTCGACAATGTCAGTCCTTCGTTTCTTGAACCTCTTGGTCCATTTGGATACGGCTTCAGATTCGGCAAAAAGAACATCCAGTCAAATTACCCAAATGTCACACGATACATCATCAAGCGTAAACCATTTTCCGGTCGATTGAAATTCGCAGACGATCGTAAAACTGAAGTGACTTATTTCACAACGGAACAACTGGATCGACAGTCTTTGCTCTACACAATGAAACCGCGTGGAAAGATATTTACTAATGATTCATTCGAATTTGTGTTGGAGGTGAGAAAAGACGCCAATGCAGCTCAGCAATACGCAAACAATAGTCACATCTACAAGTAAGTAAAATTATTATCAACTTAGTTATATACTTTTAGTTATATAGTTTTATACTCAAGTATCAACTTATTCCTTGAATCATTACATGAACTATGTAATGCCATGTTGATAATGCATCGTACATGTAATTCGTAGAGATACTACAATTTTAAATGAAAATCTTGGAAGTCATTGGTCCAATCGACAAATGAAGCTTAACATTGCTCTTTCGAAGCATGGTATGTTTGAACAGTAGTAGCTTTATAACAGAATACGTAAATCAACAGTCGTGCAACTTGTGTCCATTGCAAGTTAATGTTATGGAAATCTTTGTGAATACTCGTATTTAGTAGAGGTAAGATAATGTTTGAATGAAAGCACATGCCTCAATTCTGAATGTTCCTTATTTATTGCTGCCAAAATGAAAGTATAGAATATAATCATCAAGTTTAATTAGCATGTGAAATAATTAACAGAATTATGAACATGTATTTATATAAAATTTTAAAGAAATTTGATATACTGTTAAAATCAATGAATTATAGGAGCATATAAGATGGCAGCAGACAGGTGATGCTTCAGCAGAAACATGCAGTTTGGTGTACGCTCCCTCTGTTGAATAAAGCCAAAAGTGAAAGATAAGTTAAAATTATGCACAGACCGCGAGAGGCACGCTCTTCGTCAGAGGGTGAAGTTAGGTAAAAGTATGCGTACTTCATTAACCCTCTGACGAAGAGCGTGCTCGGGGCCGGTCGAGGTCTGTACATAGTTTCAACTTATACTTTGCTTTTGATGTTATTCAGTAGAAGGAGCGTGCACCAAACTGCGAACTCTCTGCAATTTATAGGGTTACTTTGAAGAATTTTTTACCAACGTTGATTAAACAAAAATTAACTCCAATCCAAAATGATAAATTGAAGATTGCACAAAAAGTTTTGTATTAGAATTACAGTATGAAAACATAGAACCAATTAACCTGATGCTACCAATCAACGTGCCATTGAAATGTACGTGTGAATTTTCTTCCCCAGCAATAAGTCTATAATATCCTGATTATCATGAGCCTAACGTCTTCACAATTATGAGGTTCAACATTCAAAAGTCATTAAATCAGTTGATTAACAATAATTTTAATGGAGACTATTTTGATGGAGACAGATCCAATCCATTTCATTTCAGTATGTAATTTTCTAAAGAGTAAATTGATTACAATTATCATGACAATTACATTTAAATGCCTGGACAGGTAGTGACCCCTATTAGAAGTCACACGACAATGGATGAAAAACTTTTATGTTGACATCTGTAATCCAATGCTATTACAATGCTTTCTGCTTCGGACATTTAAGTGTTAATTTTTACGGACCATAAATTTCCGATTTCATTTATACCCTTCAGAACTGACTTAACTTGTCACAATTTATTACTGAATCAAACCACGTATTTGACATTAGATAAATTACAATGTCGATCCATAGTCTATTATTGATGGCTGATAGTGAAACTCAATGACACGTCATCAAGGCATTCCAATCGTGCACAGACGAAGTGTGACTGATCGACATAGCAAATCAAGAAATTAACCATTCTTAGAGTATATAGGGCCTACACGCATTCATAGATATGATAACAGCTAGTTGATAATATTAACAGCGAATTGTCTCGGGACTTCAAACATGAACGGAAAGAGGGGGATGCTCATTAATATATCGTATCGCATATTTTTTCGAAAGGTTCATGAAACCGATGAGTGCAGGTTCAAAATTCCCCAGAAAACGGGATTTGAATATTCATTATTTTTCAAAAAAATATTAGATTTTTTAATAATTTGAAACGTTTAAGCAGTATGAAATTTTCCTCTTTCCATAGGTGTGAGTTCGGCTGAATATATGGCTGACCTTTCAGTTTTTCGGTCATTGAGGAAGGCACTGAAGAAGTGACTGTACCGCCAATTTTCTTTTAAGGAGCCATATTTGTATGTAGGCCTACTCTTTACATCTTGAAGTGATCACGTGGGTTAAATTAGATGCATGCTGTTTTTTGTCAGATTTTGAAATACTCGCACTATAAATCTTTCATCACTTAATTACAATATGCTTTCATGCATAGCGAGGTTCAGAAGCGATTAATATCTTATCACAAGCATAACTTTTTAATTTTATCCGGATGTTCATTGGACATAAAGACTTTTTCTTGACGTTTCAAACACAAATAAATCTTGCAGATTGAAATCCAGCTACAATGGAATGTATTGGCAACTTCAAGTTACTGATTACTGTTATCGAAATTCAATTGCTTTAAATAGATGTTTTAATACAAATTTTAACTCGGTCACCATACTACTTCAAACAACATATATCTGAAAGAATTTACATAGATGCCTTAAGTCATGTTCTACATGTGCAAGATCAAAGGGCGTAGACCTGTTTTTGATATAGAGTTTTGAATTCCAATTCGAATTCTTATGAAAGAAATTGCAAAAATAATCGTTTATTAATTAAATACATGCAAACTTGTCGGTTTTTGGTTTAAGTTTCGGTTTAAACTGTATTGCCTTGACTAGCATATCACTGATTCACTTCAGATACATGCTCAGCTGAAAGTATTTTCTATCCACACATAAGCTTCCATGTAATTGTAGAAAGTATTTTTTTTAAATTAATAACGTTAGTTCGAACTTACAAGTGTAAGCGATCCTCGCAGATCATCATCAGGTTTAACCAACATTCGAAAGCGCTATGTACGCATACTGTAGCCGCCTTTGGCCACGAGACGTTGGCAAAAAAGTGAGCAGTGTTTTAAATAGAAAGCGTTTTTACGCTTTTGGCTTCATGTGCATGGGGCCTGGTCATCAGAAATTCCGTTGGCACTCTCTGGTTGGTTAAGGGATTGTTGAACTTTAGGGGATCTGCTTTCTGGGACGAATAAGCGGCATAAATCGCAGTCAAACAATTGCATTGTTTTGTTGTCTTTATTTCTCATCACCAGGAAATTTTCATGCAAAAAATGAATGGTTCATCTGAAATATCGCACGCTTGTTTTTAGATATTTTCCAAATGAAGTGCAGAATGCGTAATCATAATGGCTCAATTTCCTAATTAGCTTATATCATAATAATATTTTATGTCGAATGTTTGATAAAGCACATCAGTTATATTAACTCTTTTATTATTCCAAGTTGATCACGCTGCATATGGTCTTTGTACTAAGAACAAAGTTCAATTCATTATTTTTTAGAATGAATCTTTCATGGTCAAAAATTCTTTTCGTGAAAAAGCGCTATAGAATTTGCGAGAGAGATGGTTTTCTTAGACTTCGAATTTTGCGTCAAGGATCACTCGACAATCGTGCAACTGTTCGCATCAACATACTCAGCAGAGGAGCCCGAAGTCCCAAGGATTTCTTGCCGAGCACCAACAGCAAAATCGAGTTCCAAAGCGGTAATAAAATGGTTATGAGTTGTGCTGATGTTGGTGTTTTGATTTTGTGTTCAGCTTCTCTTGATAAACTTGTAAAATTCTCACAACCAGTTTTATAATCTATAATTTTTACCGTGAAATTGTGCAAATACAGAAAAGCCATAATTTCAAAGCATCTTAACCAATCGAAGGTGGAAATTATTTTGACGTACAGCAGCAAAATAACATTGATATAAAAATTAGTAACACAGGTTAAATAGTTTGTCATAAGTTTTGATCATGAACCATAGAAGGTACAACATATACCCGTGATAAGCAAAGATGTTATACAAACTTTAAATGTGATGCAAAAAGTGCAATCACTCCAGAGAAATCATAATGTCGGTGGAACATAGATGAGAAACAGATGCAAAAATACATTTAGCAAAAGTCAAAAAAGTGTCGCTGATTTATGTCAGGGCCAAGTTGCAATGTGATGACATTGTTAAATTTCTTCGAAAGAAATATTTGATCGGTATAGTTTTATTGATGTTCGTCATAGAAATTTTTTATGTGCTCATCCAAATTACAACAATGGCCCCAAATCCGGGATATACGTGCATGTCAATAGCTCCATATGCCAATAGCGTCCGTTTGTATTATTTAGTTGCGTGTATCAACATTTAATTTCATTTTCTTTCAGGTCAAAAAGAAAGTTACTATGAAGTGCTAATAAAAGGGGGAAATGATCGCCGAGAAAGGAAATCGAAGAAAAAGCGAAAGCGATTTGTTGTCACTTTAAAGTCAGCTACCAATGCATTGCTTGGGGAGATATCAAAATCAATTGTTGTCATCAAAGACGGTAATTATCATGGTATCTAAGGAATCAGCTTCACAGGTTGGATAAATCCCTCATTTGATTTCAGGGAAGAAATGCCGATGGGATGCTGACTTCATCAGTCCAGATCAGGCCAAAGAAGAGTCAAGGCGGCAAAAACAGGTGAATGAATTTCTACTCAGCATCTCTTCAAAGTTCGGTCACCGCGTAGACCAGTGGTGGGCATCCAAGTTGGGCTAGACGGCCACAAGTGGTGGCCCGCGAGACGGCTCGCGGGCCACCAATTTCCAAAGGCAGAAATATGTTCAAATTCCTTTACTGCGTACTTTGAGCGTAATTTTATGGACTGTATTTCACATTCTAAAATCTATATGAATAATGAAAAGTGAGCAGCCAAACTAATAGCGGGACCTTTTTTCTGTTATCAAATGATGTTAGTGTGACCATATTGGAAAATATAACCAGATTTCCTCGAAAAATGACGGTCTGCAACTATATAGTACATCTATACGCCTATATATCGTACAATATGAAATAATACAAATCAACTGTTTAAACTACATGCACCTAAGTGTACATAGGCATACTTCACCCAAACCTAAGCGGATTTCGAAAACCGCGCATAGGCTCGTGAAGATGCTCGTGCGATAATGCCATTCTACTACAAAATTGGAGCAGTATACAAATAAAATCCAGAAAGAATACTGGACTTATAAAAATCGCACGTCCTCATGTTGGATTCCTTCATGCGCAACCTGACTTATGTATTTATACTCGTAGGCTAATTGCAACGTTGCTCATTACGAAACATAATCAACAAGGTATAGAGCGAACACCATGTAACTTAGCACTCATACAGTTGATGGTTATGTCCACTACCTTCATGGTGAGAAGATTATTCATTGCGAAAATATTCGAATGAATATTTTTCTGGCATCATGTTGCTCAAAAAGTCACTAGTTAATGCTTTTGCAAATTCTAAAGAAGATCAACCTCAACCTAAGAAGCACCTTTACATGTATTTTCCATTTAGATTTTAGAAGTAATAGAGTCGCCAATGTAAATTTATTAAAACATCAAGACATCGCGAGCGCTTTCGAGGCCTCTAATCATGCGATGCAGTCGAGTAAAAGTAACATCACAGTGAAATGCGTATACAGTTAGATGCAATGGATAAAACTCAAGACACGGACGAACGGAAGATAGCACAAAAGAATATTGACAATCAAGACTACCAGGGCAACAATAAACTATACACAAACTCTTTATGAACACAAAGAGGTGGTGCACGATTCAAAATACACAAGGCTTCTAAAATACACAAGGAAGTTACATTGGCGACTCTATTCCTTTTGAAATGTGTTGGTCACAAGAACTGATTCACTATTTAGATTTTAGATTTTATCTGCTATCATCAAAATTCTAATTTTTGAAATTGTTTCAATTTTCTATTATTTATAGTTATTTTGAAATTTGAGCTATGGATAGAAAGTTTGCCTAATGTTTTTGTCTGTTTCAAATGATTTGTTGAAGACTTGATAATATGTTAATATATGCAAGTACGTATATTATTTTAAATATATAGCAACATTCTATCAAACATTCTGTGAATAATAAACATTTATTTTTTCAGCATTAATTCTGCAAGAACATTCATTTAATGTCACCTCCTGCAAAAAATCAATCAATCAATCGATTATAGCAATGTTTATCCGATCCCTATCTGACATCATTTTCAGGAATTCTAAGTATTTGCAATTAAACAAATAGAGACATTTTAAACTTTTATATTTACAATGTTATCACAATAGAAGTGACATATTTATTACGGAATGCAGGAATGTGAACGAATGTTTAACAGATGTGTGTCAAGAATGGTTCAAAAGATTAACATTTTTGTTACCTAATATGATTATGAATCTTCAATTATATCACCTATTAATGCAAAAGTGAAAATATGACTTCGTTCAAAAGTTGAAAAGTTTGACATCTTTCAGGCCTCTTTGGGCTCGAAACATTGTCATACGAGACTGCTAAGCATCATTCATAAACGCCTTAGTAATTTATCGAGGCTTGATATAAAGCCTTCAGCCGGAATTGATGTTTTGGATTAAGATTTGTGATTTTTTGTTTGTCCTCGAGAATGGCCAGAACATAAAGCTTGCTGGCATAGAATTTAGCGAAATATCTATTGCATAAAGACATCAGAGAAGAACATGGCATCAAAATAAATATTCATCAAACTTAATAATTCTTCTAGGTCTGTAGATTTAAGTAAATTGAAAGTCTAATTTGGCTGCGCGATTGATGGAGAAAGTAATCAAATTCCAACATAAATTAGAAAATTGCAGTATTTTTCATGTCAAATTCGGTTAAGATTGTTAGAACTTTTGTTAAGATTGTTAGAATAGTTGTGAGGTTTTAACTTGGCCGATTTCCGATTGGGGCTTTGGAAGATATGTTGACTACTTAATCATTCTTTTCTTATGGAGAAGGATCCACATGCACGTTTTCTTGGAATCAAAATATTTTTCATATGTCTCCTCGAATTTAATTTTCTCAATGAAAGCTGGCTAAGTAAAGAAATAAGCTTGAAAGCATCAATCGGCTTTCTTGTAGCTGCCGTCATGTCGCTGCATTACACAGTCACAATGTAATAAATAATGTAATGTGAAAACTTGCATGCAGATAGAATAATTAAATATTGAGTTGCATCCTCTGTTGGAAATGAAAACAAACCTGAATAGCTGCCATTTCATCCAATATCAGAATACAGCAGGCCTAGTTCATGTCACTCAGCATTGATAAAACTCCCTATTGAAAGTTGCAGACATACACGGATATGGCTGCATGTACAACTGAGAGTGCAACTCAATGTCTGATTATTCTATTTACATTGTGTATGTAAAAGTCAGCATCTATCAATTATTACAGGCGCACTAACAGGCGATTTGCCAGCAGTGTGTTTAAACTTTTAAAGTGATATTTAATGAATGCCCGTCGATGTTTCAGTAACCTGTTAATTGCAAAACTACATTAGTCAAACTTAAGGTCTCATGATAACATGAAGTCTTCGCAATGACTATAAGAAATGAGATTCCGTGCATATTCCGCGTGCTGCATAACAGCTTGATAGTCTCCTGAGATTCAGTAAATCGACTTCATTCACATTTTGAATGCTTTTCAAATTAGTAAACGAATTCGACTAAACTTTATTTGCATTAGGACGACACCTTCTTTACAATTATTCTAATATTCTTCTTAATTTCAGAAAATGGAGCGGGAAAGACCTTATCTACAACAAGAAGATGAAAGGCAAATGCTACAAGATATACAGATCCCGAGCGATGAGGAATTGCGACGACAAATGCTGAGAGAACATGAGTCATTGATACCTGACCTCCCATCGTCAGAAGAACTAAGAAAATATGAGCAGCACTATCTCTCTATAAAGGATCTTCATAGAACTCCTCAAGTAATGATCCAAATGATTATATATTATAGATAACATACTTTTGACAGCAAAAAGTGCGACCCCTCTTTGTATGAGTATGAAAAGGGTCTTCGTTTGTTTTTCATTCTCTATATATGAAATTGAAGCATTCAAGTACTTATGAACTTATAAATGAATAAATTTCAACCGACTATGCGTCGTTGTTTACAGGGCATAGAGCAAACACAGAAACATGTGCTATTCAAAAACATGAACTCAAAATATTGAATTAGCCAAATAGGAATTCATAGAATATCGGAAATAATCAAAAAAAGTATGAAAAATATATTTTAAGCTTATCAGTCAAGAAAGCATCATATTTTGTCATAGCGAAAGGTCATATTGTGTTGTTGAATAGCTAACATTTCATTTTCTGTTTTGTGCCATGAAGATAACGACGGTTAGTCGGTTGAAATATATTCACTTGCAACGGAAATTTTTACAGTACGCTACTTCAATGCACTAATTAGAAAAAGTTTGTTCGAGCAGTTTCTCCCATACACGATCCGAGCCTCTGCATTGAGCAGAGCAGGAGAATGTCCAGTTTCTTCCATCTTTCAAATGGTAATCTATTGTCATTAACCACTGAGGATTCCCTATATGGCAATCTTTATGGCAGCCAAGTGTCTCGGCTGATCAAAAGAATCAAGTAACTGATCAACTATGAGTTTACGATTGAATTTGATAAGAATGAACACTCATCAGTGACAACTTTTTAGTTTGTGTATCGATTTAGGAAACTGATTGCATGTACCTTAGTATAGACTTAAACTGCTATTTCAGTCAAACGTAGGGATTTCGACATCCCGGAAATCCCAGGAGCTCACAACATGAGATGACTACTACATTCGGTACTTCTATTCTTCGCCCCCCCCACATTTCTGTTGTTGACACACGGAAGTGTTGCATCGTCAACGATCTTCTCTTGCTCCTACCTGTTCTCACCGACGTGGCATAGCGTTGAGTGCGTAAAACTCCTCTTATCTGACTTGTAGAATATTTACAGCCTCAGAATTAGACAACTGTTCGTCATTTGTCTGTAGACCAACAATCACACGAAGTTCATGATCACAGCTGCACCTTGCATTCCAACCGAGTATCCAGGGGACCAATCCTTCATCCCAGGGTTCAAGTAAGACTTCTCAGTCGTGCTGTAGTGTCTCTCAGTGACAGATCAAGTCTATTCTAAACCCAATGTGACAAACTTTGGCCAAATTTGATGATTTTGGAAAACTTGAAAAATGTGGGGGGAAAGAATAGAAGTACCCTACTTTCTGCAGAATAGCTTGTAATGTATGCAATCCAGATCTTGTAGCTTCATATGCCTGCTTAAAGCTATTCTCGCGGAGTTGCTAGGCGATAGATAATAATCATCCCAGGAAAGGTGCAGGCCTACTCAACACCCTACATAATTGAATGCGTTTGATCAGTGCTGCGCACATCATGTCTACACAATTCACATTTTGTCCAGTGGAACTAAAGTCTCTTTCTGAACTTGTCGAAGTAGCTGGAGCAGCTGGCACAAATCTATTGATGGTGAATAAATTGCTAAATACACGAAAGCAATCAAATGTCTCGCCACCACGAAACTGTCATGATCCTCATCAATTGGCATCTCCAGAAACCTCTCCAGTTCGTTGGATTTCCTAGCTGTCATCATCTTTCCTGAATAATCGTCGTCGCGGTCTGAATCCAGCAGCATGAAGCAATGCGAAGGGAGGGAGATCCTCCTCCTACGAAGGGAGGGGATATATAAAGAAGCTTGCTCTTATGAATTGAGCCATTTATCGCCATTATTTGCTGTCTAATCATTACTGAATTTGCAGTCACTTTTTTGCATCAATTCTTATTTGAATTTTTACTTGATGTCTTCATTAATGATTGGGAAGAAAAGCAGCTTATCAGTAGTGCCTGGGCTTCTTGCAGCTTCGACTGCTAATCGAATATATATGATACAGTTACGTGTACATGTATATGCCTGAATATTTCTAGATAGATAAAGCCATATATTGGTGACAATGGAAATTTAAAGCATCCCTATCTACTCGTAGAATTATCAGAAAATGTCTTTAAAATGTACAGTACCGTGTATAAATGAGTCATTGCGAGCCTTGGTGAGAGGTTTTGGCAGATTGTACTTGATCTTGAATTATCACCGGAAGATTGACATAATCAAAATATATTACAAATCAAAATTTATCAAATAAAATGTTCAAAACTTTGCAAATTATCATGCAATATCGGTTTAAAAACAAACTAAGTCGCAGTCATTTCTATTTACTATATTTATAAGTTGCACCCTGTTCTTTTGTCATTCCATCTCATAATGGGTTGACATTTGAATATATGCAACCGATTCGACGCGGTTAGAGAATATATGCCTCCACTAAATAAACCAGAGTAGCCGTGATGCTGCTCTGAAGCCTGGCAGTCATCATTTCATTAAATTGACATTCATCTAACATTTATCTCATTCTTGCATTTATCTCTTTTTGTTTAATGAGACCCATTTGTTGTAATGAATGTCAACAAGGTCTGCCAAACTGCGTATTGATGATTAAGATTCAATTGTTTTAACATTTCAATTTTAGTCATGGTTTTAATACTGTGCGCTATCAGTGGGGTGCTATTGAATTTACCAATAAAAATGCTGTTGTGAAAATGCTGTGTCCCATGACGTCATAGGCAGATCAGCTTTCATTATCATTAAAACTTCGTATCACTGGTTATAAAGAGCCAATACAGATTTCGGTTACATGCATTTTTCAGTTTATACCTGTTGTCATGTTAAGCGCCCAATATGCACGCAGACTTGCCTTATATTTGCACTTTACACCTACAAACAATTAAACCAACTCCAATCAGATAAAATATGTCCTATAGAACAGCACTGTGAATCATCCATGTTTCTAAATTTAAACTGGCAATTTAATTATAATATGTACACGTGCGTACGATGAATATCCGTGTCTTTGATATTAGCCCTTTTGATATAATATCTTTTTGTCTTAATTTCAGAAAAATGCTCCGGCAAGTTTTTGCTAAGTCATGCATTTGCTTGACATTTCATTAATTTGTAATATAATTGTGATGATCACGCTTAATGATCAAATATCAACTACTTAGTCAATATGCTCCCCAAACAAATTACTGCTACTATGCAATTCACGAATGACGATAATTCACCTTTCAGATTCTGAATGAGCTATGATAACATGCCAGATTTTGATCACTGCATGCTGATAAAATTGATTCCTTTGATTTATCATATTGATATTCAGCTATCGTAGGCAGTATTAATCCATGATTAAATATTCGCATTTTTGTTTTACAAATGATCAGTTTTTGGGAAAATGCGGTCCTTTAGAGGTCATGAAGTGCTATCTGTACGTATTATGCTACAGCAGGTTGTGCAGAGAGAGAATAACACACGGAATTTGATTTTCAAAGAAAGCTCTGATGAAACTGCATGCATGTGAATAACCACTATGCTTGATGAGCTTCGCATTCTGACCCACATTCGTATGAAAATCCTGCTGTATAGAATGCTTGTGAGATAAGTGTATGAGATGGTTTTCCTGTGTTTGTCAGACACAAAGAAGTCTAAGGATGTTTATTGCGTATCTTTGGCCCAGAGAATCAAGCATTTGAGATATTGCGGCGGTCAACTAAATAACACATTCGGAAACATACTGTATTATGATTATCAGTGGGTCACCTTAATGACATAAACCTGCTGCATCAAATCATGAATATTCAAGCAGCTGACATTGTTTGATAAGTGGGTGTTATAAAATGCTAATTATTTGTGTTATCTATTGTGTGAATGACTTAAACTTGCTGTAATAAAATTTATTTCCTCAGATTACATTTTCCAGGAGGAAAGTGAATCTGAGGTCTCACTCTACAAGAATACATCGAAGTGTTCTTATCCTTTGGCGGGAACATGTTTGACATGAATAGTAGAATAATATTTTCCTGTAGGATTGTAGTTTCAATTTCTACATACGTGTAGTGATAATGTGCATAGATCTTGACTACGAGCTAAACGTTTCTGAGCTGCTTCAAACAATTCATTTCTTTGAGTCGGTTTTCCATGTTCAGAAGAATCGGGGAGCGCATTCTTGTAAATTTTTGTCACTTTTTTAATGCATTTCTGGTAGGTCTGCAATTCTTTGCGTCATCTGGTCAGGGTCCGATATCAGTTCAAATACAACATTCGCAGACTCCGTGCCCTTTTGAAAAAAACAAAGTAAAGTCATTTAAGAATACCACTATACTGTACTTAAGTAATTTCACATAGTAGGGTTCTCATCTGATCAGTGGATCTATGCTGCATCATGATCCGATCCGACGATGTCCGATAAATATAGCCCAAACTTTGGAAAACAGAATATAGGAAAACTTGAGAAGTAACCAAGATAGTCAGATGTTCCAAAATCAATGTCCATCAATTAGGTATAATTTATTTGTCTTTCTCATACAATCTTCTAAAATTTATTATACAGGGTGAGTAATAAAACCTCTATTCGAACACCGTGAAAAATATTACTAAATTGTTATTCTGAATTCCTTCTTAAGCTGAAAAGCTTGAAAGGGTTGAACACCAAGAAAATTTTAATCTCCTCAGTGGATATCCATGGTTACAGTAGATTATTTGCTGTAAAGTTCCGAACTATGCAGTTGTATTGACATTCAGAAATTAGGCATTTTTATTAAATAAAGGGAATTTAAATTTTCATTAATACATTTGGCTAATGAGATTTTTCAGTCAATTGGGAAACTTCACATTGAAAAAGATCCTCATCAGATCATCCTTATTTTGGTAATCCATAATTTGGTAATCAATGAATTTTTCAAAATACGGCCCAAGCCTTTGCGTTGAAGCGGAATTTATGGAATGCAGATATTGATTATTATCCCCAACCTATCCTGAATGGAATACGTTCTGTCCATGCAGCATGTGCACAAAAGACTTTAATGAGCTAAGAAAATTAAGATCAATTCTTTGATGAATATTTTTCAATCATTTTCAAATAATTGTCCTCTGAATTCGGTCGAGACATGAAATTCATTTCACAATCCCTGCGATGTCTTTGCATTCGACATAACTCTGACAAGAGCAGAAGGCCGAAATACTTACAGCGTTTCGATAAATGCTGATGTTTCTACCAAAATTCTGTCATATGAAAATCTATTCAAAGCTTATTTTTAGTGCAATGTCCTAAAGCGACTTCTCCTCATGAAGTGTCATTAAGGACATCAAACGCATTTGCTATAACATATTCATTGCAATTACTAATCACCTAATCGAGAAAATGTGATAACAAATATTTGCTCTTCATTTGAATCAACAACAACTGAAGAAGTTGTTCACAAGCTTTGTGACAGGATTCTTCGAATAAATATCATTATTACGCAAATAGCAGAGATGTAATGAATATTATCACTTTAACGTAGCAATTCGTATCACTTCAGTAACAATGATTGACAAGTCTGTGAGTGCGCAAACTGCACATCGGTCTTAACCACAGTTGAGTTATCTAGACTGAAAGTATGCGAGATACCAGTTGAGGGCAAACAGACAAGAGAAGACACTTACACAAAACTTGATTGGTGACGTATAACACTTCACAGCTCAACATAAACGCGAAAACTAATAGAAAGGCATTATTTCAGATTAAAACAATTTTTTTGATAACAGCAGATATCGGTGAAGCGCTTTTTAAGAAACCTTTTTTTTTGCTACCTATTCTCAGACTTTTTAGCCTTGAATAAATGAACTATTGACTATTTGCACTTTGCATTAGATTAGTTTCCCTATACGAAGAGACCTGATTGCAGATGCAACTGTTCTTTCTATCATGAGCGGTGGCACGAATATCTGTGTCACTTGGCCACAGATAGATCACTCATTTTGGCACTAGTGGGCAAGTCCGGACGTAGGTTGAACTATATATAATCTCACGAATGAGAATCAAATTTCGAATTTCTAGTGTTGTTGATGCATTGTTGCATCATTGTACAATCATGCCCATTACTTTTACAACAAAATGACATTTATATGCTTGATATAATTAACTTAAGCAAATACTGTGTTGATAAACTGAAAACACGCTCGTATTTTCATTAATCAGTAGCGCTGATTGGTGTACGATCTGCATTTACAGGATCCTATAGAAACCTTTTGTCTTCAGGCCTACTTTGGTGAGAAAATTGTCTTTTGACTACTGTAATAAGCGTACATGTACCAGTATATAAGAATTTCGCAGCAGGGCGTATTCTTCAGGAATTGAAGCGATCAACTGTAGGCTACATGTAGGTCAGACTGTGTCAACAGAAGAATTGCAAAGGAGCATGCAGAATGTTGACTTCTCCAAGGCGCGATGCGTGTTAACCCTGGTCTGTCCTGGGGTGGGGATTCGGCACCCTCTCGCATTCATACTGTGAGAACTAATCCGCTTGACCTAGTACACTTTTGTGACTTTTATTTTTCATACTTTTCACTCAAAATCCTTGTATTTTACCCACTCGAAGGTCAAATTTGTGACCCGTTTTAGAAAAGTACTGCTATTGAAGGTTTGAATCATACCACTTTTCGCAAACACTATATAATAACTTCCTAAGAAACGCCTCGATTTTCAATATTATTCAAGTGTTTTGTAAATGTGAGTCTGAATCACATCATGATCATACCATAGACATCGAATTGAGTATTTGAAATTCAAATGTTTATTTGAAATTCTAATGTTATGTAAAGACTACATTAAAATGTCTGGCAAATATAAATTGTCTCACTTAAAAGTAGTCTCCTTTGTGAATTTTCCTAATCATTTGAATTTGTTAGGCATCCGTAAGTCGTCCACCGTCTTTAGAATCACATTCGAAACTATCTAGATCTATGGAAAACCGCTTCACAGACGCATTCGAATGATGACTCTTAATAAAGGAAAATCTTCCATATTTCATTTGCGCATATTTTAGATGAGCTCCTCATGAAAATCAGTCTTATCAATCTCCTTATATATTCATAAGTAACTTCGCAGTGCAGACAGTTTGGCATCGCAAGCAGCAATCATTAATGTGATTAATGATTAATGTGATTTTTTTTCAAATTTCGGCCAAATTTAGGAAAAATGTTCATGATCGGTCAAAATTGGTTTTATATATTGAATTTCTATTTATACTACGAAGATGAGCGAGTTTCATCTTCGAAAATGAGTATACCATTAGAAACTTTCCGCACACGAAACACGCTGCACCGCAAATTTTATGTGATTCGGAGCAAAACTTTAGAACTGAATGAGTGAGACCTCATCATCCTCTCCCTCATATCGCTACTATTCAGAGCTGGGCCAAATTGGCCAATATCCCGGCCTGCTCTAACATTGGCGCATGATGGTTTAGGTGGTTTAGCAGATTTTACAATGTCCTCTTCC
The DNA here is from genome assembly GCA_907163375.1 of Prostheceraeus crozeri. Classification (NCBI taxonomy): domain Eukaryota; kingdom Metazoa; phylum Platyhelminthes; order Polycladida; family Euryleptidae; genus Prostheceraeus; species Prostheceraeus crozeri. The sequence continues at coordinate 134,141 of CAJQUW010013090.1, forward strand.
CGGTGACGCCGCCCATGTTGTCTGCACACTATATAGGCCTATAAACTGGAATTTTGAGCCTGAGTTCAAGCATAGGCCTATAGATTAATAGTTTCAACTTTTTTTACTTTCGACAATAGTAATTAATAAGCTGGAACTACTAGTTAAATATGGATTAAGTTGGATATTGTTAAGTACCACGGCAAAATTTTGAATCCATTCAACGCAGGTAAATTAGTACTCGAGTCAGAACCTGCCAGAACAAAACCTTGAAAAAATAATTGATTTGTGGAACTGTCACAAAATTCGAATACTTAGGTTGGTCAATTTGCTATAGAAATTCAATATTCGGCGGTCAAACTATTGATCAGGAGTGTAGGCTATGTAGAAAGCGAGGGAATCAATTAAATTGCTGAAGAAAAATTTTCCCTTCATTGCTTGCGATTTGCTGTTCAATTCTTTCGCAAAGATCCAATCGCAAACATTTCTTCATGCTCGAAAAATTCTAGGCATTGTGCTCATTTTTTTCAATAAAGTCAAGCTTCATTATTAAAGATTTGGAAAATAGCAAGTGAGATGGAAATGCTAATTTGCCGAATTTTGCTAATAACCGTCAATTGAACTTGGCGCACGTACTGCTATTTTTACTGTTGTTCAATCACGTGGCAGATTGTGAGCAGTATTCTTTAGCTGATTCTGAAATTTATCCGTACACAATGAGGCAGGTTTTCCGCTCGATAATAGAACTTTGTATTCAGAAGGTGAAACTGACAGGAGAATAAAAAGGCATATGTGCATATGCCAACCCTCAGTCCTTATTTTTCAAAATTAATTTTCAATTTGGAAATATCAGGATAACTTTTATATGGTTTTACATTCTTAATGGGAACGTTAATCGCGTGCTTATATCTTCTGGGAACACGATTCTGTGGAAGGACATAGCTGTAATCAAACATAAAGCGAAATGTCTGATGCAATTCTGATTGTGAATGAATTAATCAAACCAAATTATGTAACACAACTGATTTTTTTCAATAGCTTTTTATCGGCATTATAACATAAAGTTTTGATTAATACTACTTACTCAAACATAATCCATTTCAGAACAAGCCTTGCTCACTTATGGAAAATGGTATTACAACTAATTATAACGACAAGGAGTACATCTGTGACGGAGTGAATGAGAAATGGGTTCCTATGGAAGAAGTCAATAAACGAATTCCAATGTGCGAACGAGGTGAGAATAAGATGTCGGAATTATGTGAAAATAACAAATGAACTGTTGATAGACATTTCGCCCATCGATAGTTTAGAATCTCTCTACCGATATCAATGTTTGACCACAGATGTGTGTGTGTGTGTGTCTGAAACGCTGTATTTATTGATAAACATATTTAGCAGTTACTCGCCGATACATGTGCACCTTCGGATAGTCCGGTCAACTGTAGATTCGATTATTACATTTCCATATCTGAGAAAACATGCACTGAATCATAAGAGTGATGAACTAAAAATCAGGCAATCCGAATTTTCTATAGCAGAATACATTTTTGGAGGATGATAGACACTTGGATAAGTTTTCTAAAGTTCACGAAGCGTTTTCAGTAAAACATTTTTCGTACAACAATATAGATAGCCCTCATCAGAGGAAATGTTCAAAACACTGTTAGTTACTGACAGGATTGGTTAAGTGAAATAAAACTCCGGTGTACGTAAATTCAAATCAATCAAAGCTGAGCATTGACTCAATCCAAAACTTGAAATCGATCAAAAATATTAAAACCTGAAAATTTTGATTCCATTTTTTGTTGTTGTTGTATGACCTAAATGGCATTTATGATAAATTTACATTTTATACTCGAGGCTTGTATATCTGAAACATATAGCCTACTCGCATGCATGCATCGCTGACGTGAAGTTTTGAGTATAAGGCTAGCTGGTTTGGAAGAGCTTTTTCAAAAATCAAGCTCTTTCCCGTGGTCTTGAATGACACTGAAGATATCAGAATATCATCCAATGTCAATTATCCTCCGAGGATCACACGTAAGGATCACACGAAAGACCTTCACAAATCTTGAAATGCATGTTTTCATGCAAGGCGCTGCACACAGCAAGATATCCTTCGTGCATTTATTTTTTCAATTCTCAACGCATTGGGATAGTTTCTTAAAACTCCTACATGACAAAATCAATGGCTGCATCCGTTTTTCATTGCAAAGTTTGATTCATAAAAAAGTGGATTTCCGTTTATCTTGAACTGACATTCAAAACTGCTCCAACTTATTAAATATAGCATACATTTCTCCAATTTGAAGCATATATCACATTTACTTCCATCTTTAATAAAGCGGATGAGTTTATCAATTTAGTACTTAAAGTCCATTGAAAAAGCTGTATTTTCAAATGAAATAAAGCATTTTCTCTCGTTTCTTCACAAAATGTGATCAAAGTCAATGGTTATCAAACAAAAAGGAATTATCAATTTAGTACTTAAAGTCCATTGAAAAAGCTGAATTTTCAAATGAAATAAAGCATTTTCTCTCGTTTCTTCACAAAATGTGATCAAAGTGAATGGCTATCAAACAAAAAGGAATCTCGAAAGTCGATCAATGTGAAGTGAAATAACACTCCCTTTCATTAAGAATCAAACGTCATGAATACAAACATTGTCATTAATTGATTAGACTATTATAGTTTAACAGCCTCTGCTTTAGTTGCGGCAGAGATACTGCTGTATCGAACACATTCAAAGTTCTACCAATACATCTCAGACTTGCTTTATTGCCTTCTTAATTAAAGAAGATGTTTGACGTTAAAAGTATTTTGATTGCACAAGGCATTTACAAAATGCACTTTTCTCAAATATTCTTGTATCCGATGCCATAAGGACAAATCAACTATTTATTGAAAAATCTACGTGAATTCAAATGCTATTGAATGGTTCACTTGTTGAGCATTCAATCTTTTCATGCCTCTTGCTTTGAAATAATTAGGTCATGTTTTCGAAAATGTAGAAGGTAACAATATTTCGTAAGAAAGCATGATGTTTCCTTACCAAAGAATTCATGCGAAATAAAATTGTATCAAAAGTCTGCTCGAGTTGCAATCAAATAGAGCAGCAATATCCAAGAATGGTTGGATTTTGAATGGGTGTGTCCTTGGCTGAATTTGTACAGATAAGAAACTCTAATAACAATAGTGTCACGCCTTTATCAATTGCCAAGCAAATGATTTTGCTGCAGAAAAATTTTATTTTGTCTTACTTATATAATATGTAGATCTATCTTTGGATGACTTGTAAGATTATATATATATATATATATGAATTAGTCGTCACCAGACATAATAATGTTTGCATTATGTGTGAGATAAAAATGTTGAATTTTATAGGCTACACGTCTGCGCACATCAGTTAAACTATGTAGCACTCTCTTTGCTTCATCCAACCTGCCAATGCTCTTGGTTCACATTCAGTTACTATCGAAACTTTGAAAAATTGACTCTTCACATGATGAAATTAACATACCTGTTATCTCTTAGTCTATTCATTATGGGTTTAATTGCAACTATCGATCAATATACCCGCATAATTTTCGAATTATATTTTCAGGATGGACTCTGAACAATGAACGCTGTTACCGATATTTTGATGTTCGCTTGGCATGGATAGGTGCAAAAGAAAGTTGTGAACGTCATAAAGCCATCCTTGCTACACCGATGACTATGGAAAAGCAAAAATGGATTACAGAAAAGATTTCCAGGAAACGAAAGTTTTGGATTGGTAAGAACCTGCTTTTTGCAATAATTGTATCACTGCTAATGTACTGTCGAGAAATTCGTAGTGAACAGGCAGAAATCGATAATTTAAGAGGTGTTGAAATAATAATGAAGTCTTCTTGTATAACATTCACCTGTCTACAAATATATTATGCTTTTTGCTTCATATGACGATGAAAATTCCTCGCTTCAACTTTTGCTGTTTTCAAAGCAATGAGAGACGTTTTCAGCACACACCCAATAATTTTGACAAAAGTAGTTTTATAAAAAAAGGAATATCGACCAATTTAGAATTATACACGTCTTACTTTTGTCGTGATTTGTATCGTGGAATACACATCACGAATGGTCAAACAAATATCGGTAGTATAGGTGATTGAGTATCACCGAAACATAACTGAGATAACTGCATCATATTAGCATTCAATAGCTCTTCAGTAATTGCATTTTCAAAGTAGCAATTTTAACCACTTACGTTATGCTTTCCTGTAAGTAATATCAGTAATCTGTCCTAAGAAAATCAACTGTAATACAATTGGCATTTCAGTATATTGTATTTCTAAATTTTGTAGATCATATATTTAAAATGATCTACTTGTCTGGAAATTACACCATAGGTCAGGCACCCAGAGCGAATTTCTGTAGGGGACGCGGCCGAAAGTGAAACGTTCACGAAATAATGTAACCCTATGCTTACTGCGAATCTGCGCGTCTGCAGAGTTCTACAATGGGTTCCTCTTGTTGACAGACAAGATGCAAAGTGTTGTAGCTGAAAAAGACCAAGTCTAGTCAAACGATAATGTTTGTCGTTGGGTGTCTTCAGGTCATTTCCCACATTTTGCATGCGATATCATGATGCCTCTGATCAAAGTGTCAATTAATACACATTAATCGTCAATATCAATTTTATTAAAGGTAATAGCCCCATGTCTTTATATAGTGCCCTAACCTTCAATTTGAGAAAGAATGCACAAAAATGACCACTTTAAAACTGAAGACAGCACACCAAATGCACCTACCTATTAATTTACGGATGTCTGATGAAAGTGACATTGAGAGCATGTCGTTCAAGTTATCTTAATTTTTGCCGCAAAGAATGTTGAATGACAATCTATGTCAATTATGTTAGGCTAAATAAATTTCATTCATAAATTATTTTAGACCTTCAAGTCTACATTGCTGATCTTTTTTAAAATCATCTTCAACTGCTCCACAGTCAAAAATTAAGTTATTGTCATACAAGTGGTAAACACATTTGTTCTACATAAAACGTTTAAAAGATTTATAAATATGAGGATTGCTAGAAGCAATTACGTTTCCATCTGCCATTCATGATACTGTTATTATTCCTAGAAACAACGATCTTTATAGATTGTAAATTCATGCAAAGTTTGTCCCGATTACACAGACGAGAAAGTTATGTGCGAATGATCAGAAATTGCTCGATAAGGTCAATTAGACGGACAAGCAAGTTGTCGTCAATTAACACAGTCCACTTGAGTAAGCTATCGTTCAATCGGTAATAATATTGAGGACGTGTAGTACACGTTTCCGCTATTCCTGTTTTCTTCCACAAAAACAATCGTCTTTTGCGCCAATGTCAAAAGACGTGTAGCACACGTCTTCAGGCAGGAAGGGCCTCGTTCCCTGCAGAAAATCCCTCTTGCTCCTGGACTACATGGCGAATTTGGTATTGTTCCTTAGTTTGAATTAAGACTATAGAATCCAAAATATGATATTTTAAATAAGTGTAAAAAATAAAACTTATGTCAGTCAGTTGGTAGTTGTATGCCAAGTTACAGGATCCTGTGCTACGTTTCAGGTTTACATTTCGATTTGAGGAAAGAATTGTGGGTCTACACAGATAAATCAAGACCGAATTTCACAAGATGGAATAGAAAGCGGCCGAGCCTACGCCATCTACGTCGGAAGCGAGGAGCTCGACGTTGTATAATGGTCAGCCCGGTATTTACATGGTGTCCACGAAGATGCTCAGGCTTAAAGCATCGCTTTGGATTTGTATGTGAGAAAGCAGCCAAATGAAACCAAAATTCTTCTTTCAATCGGAAATCAAAGGAATGTGTGATTTACGATGCTAGGAAGACCGAAGATCATTTGTATATTTTTTCATTGTAATCAAAACAAATATTGTGCTCCTATATTGTTCCAGCATTTCATAATACGCAGTTCCTAATCATTTTATCTGAAGGTCATTTAATTTTCAGAAAAATGAATAGAGGATAATGAGGATTCTTGGAAATTAAGGACACCTTTATATTCAATGCTGGAAGGAAGCAGGAAATCTTTTTTGATTCATGCGAAATCGATGGTGCAATTCGGATAGAAATAATTATTTTTCATCAATGTTTATCTGAAACCATATTCTTTACCGTACCATTTTGACTTAATAACATTTTCTATTGAAAGGCATTTGTGAGTCATTATGAGATATTTAAATGGTTCCAACTGTTAATGTGATTCCATGGAATAATCAATGTATGTGAATTTGTTAATTAATAATGTGGTGATGTGATATTTTCTAGCAATTATCGCAAACTCAGTGGACACATACAACAAATTTCATATTGTATAACAGAACTTTAAGCGGATTTTTGTTGTCTGTAAATAATTGTTTTTCATTTGACGGTCCTCCTATATCTCAATATAAGAGACAGAGAATTTTTGTAAAAGGATGTTTTGTCTCTTGTCATATAAACTACTACAATGAATACTCTACGAAGATGTGAATCACCTCACCAAAAGGCATTTGTCAGAAATCATTACTGGAACCTTCCCACATCTATAAAGTATGTTTCATTACCTACCTAGGGCTTTAATAAACTGTATACTGAGGGTCTGTAGTGTGCAAGCGCGGTCGATTGATATTTGACATAGTGTTCATCGGTATCAATGCTTATACCAGCGATGATAGACAAAAGGCCTATATATATATATATATATATATATATAATTTGTTGTTATTTATCTCATCCAATATCAGTTTACTTCTGAATTACTCTGTTCTTCGTTTTTATCTTGCATTTCTTTTTTGTGTAGCTTTAATTTCGTATAACTTGGCAGTATGTCGCTCTTTTTACATGTTTCATTGAATATCATATCATGTTGAATCTTGATTGATTTGTGGTATACTTTTTCTGTTTTTCTGAATTGAATATACCACAAATCAATTAAGATTCAACATGTTATGATATTCAAATGAAACATGTAAAAAGAACGACATACTGCCAAGTTATACGAAATTATAGCTACACAAAAAAGAACTGCAAGATAAAAAGCCAACATCTTAAACATCCGCAGTTGCATGAAATGTGAAGTATTCTTCTCAAAAAGTAGCCACTCCAACAGACCTATGAATGGAATCTACAGTTCCAAATGGTAGGTATTCTACAGTGAATGCAAATGTGATTAAGGAAGAATGAGAACCTATACCCAAAGTTTTCAAATGAGCAGGAAAATACACAGAAAATACAACATAGATGTGCCAGAACTGCTAAAACTTTTAAAAAGTAGCATTATAACATTTACAGATCAAATTCCCCGGATGAACTTGAGCAACAGGTCTTGGGAAACGGCGAGGTATGGGACCTTGATGCCAGTAGGCTATGTATGCATCGTTCCAAAAAGGCTCTCCAAGCAGTGATAATTTGACTGCACGTTTGCTGAGGGAGTCTTCGTCGGCACCCTGGTGCCTATCTATTTTCAGAATCTATAACCGATATGCAGAAATCTGTTTCAAATCAATGGAAGGTGGCTATGACATACTCTCAATTCCCAAGCAAAGCACCGACAAAACACAACTCACGATCTCTATCGTCCACTTCCTTTCAAGAATACTTGACAGTAAAAATTCTGTAAAAAATCAACTGCTGAAGTTTTGGCAAAAACCAATTCGCTTATGCAACAAATTCTTCAACACTAATGCTCAAGAAAACACTCATGATTTCATTACGTGTAATCCTGTGTTGCCTCATATGTTGCTATGTTATCATTCCAACTGAACTGATCGTTCGATCGCATCCAATGTGATGAATTTACTTTTGGACATTTTCCAAGCACTTTCCTTGAATGACTATTTTGATAATCGAAAACAGAGTGAAACAAGGTGGCTATCTTAGTGACTCAAAGGACGCATCACCTCCGGAGTATTCCCAACGTGCAGTAGTCCTACTTTGGTGTCATCTATTTGCACCACAGATGGAATCTTTAGCAGAGTTGGAAGTGGGTCAATGAAACTCGACCCATGACCCACCTGACCCAAGGCATATGTGACCCACGACCCACGTGACCCACCGACTTTTAACGTAAACATGACCCACGACCCACCTGACCCACGGGGTGCCCTGACCCACGACCCACTTGACCCACCTAACCCACATGCTGCAAGGGTGAATGATGTGAGTGCAATTTCCTCTTCTAGTGTCATCTTTAGTTTCATTTTCACTCAAGATTCTAGGTCTATCTAGATAGAGGCCTCGTAGTATCAAAATTATTGTTAATATTTGTTGTGAAGATTCAAGTGTATCAGATCATTTGTCACATGATAAATAGACATACAACCTCATCAAAATTATCTTATAATCAATGTTCATGTACCACAAATGCCTAAGGTTCTAATAAAATTTAAACGATTCTGTTTCTTGTTATAATTCTTGACTATCCTTTTTAGTGCCACCAATTTAACTCGTAGAGAGATGATTAGTTAAGTTGAGGGCCCTACAGAATAAATTTCAAATGGTACATTTCTTAATCAAGTGAAGTTAAAAAATAAGATCCTGAAATGAAAAATAAAAAATAAGTAGGCCTAAATCATTTATTCATGCATTTATTATGTTAGATACTACATGTGTAAAATGATCCCTGAAAAATCGTCAAACCCATTCTGTTACTTCTGTTGGCAATCGATTCAAATTTCATTTACTTCCGCTAATGTTAGATTCAAGTTGAAGGTTGTAGTATATCTGATGTAAGAATGACATTCATTGAAAAGCAAATGGAGTTAGCATGCGCAATGCGTGAATATTATTATAATATCCTTATAATTCAAGCTTACAATACACATAGATGAACTGATATTTGAGTGGCGCTACATGTACGAGTACGTTGTGATAACACTCACTAGTGACATCATGTAACTCTTCCTACTTTTACTGATTCCAAATCAAATATCAAAATGAAACTTTTTATTGATACGAAGTGTCAAAAAATATCTCCTCACAGAGCTCTGCCGTAATAAGTCTGTGTTAATTAAAGGGATAAGTCTAGTGACTGTCATATGCATTATCGCATTTCAGATTATCATGTATCGAATGACCTATGCATGGAACATGTATGATGCGGAAGTAGATTGAACGGCTAGATACTTTAGATGTGAAGCGTGTATATTATCAAGATATTTTGATCAATTACATATTTCGAAAATATTTAGGCTCTGATTAATCTTTACCAGAGATTTACCATTCTAATCTCTACCAGAGGATATTTTCTACGAAAGACCAACAAAATCAAACGAAACAAACAAAACGAAGGTCAGTTGGCATTGCAAGAAAATTTTCAAGATGAATAAAACCTCTGAATACCTGACTTCTTCAGTAGCTGTATCTCTGAAATCAAGGTCACACATCCTTGGCATCGTCACACATAGCGACAGATAATCGAGCAGACACAATTGTTCTCAAACAACTTCTCTCCACCAACTAACATCTCTCAGTAAACAGCAGCAATTGTTTTCGAGCCTTTAATTTGTGTGAATTCTGCCCCCTTTCGAAACTGTATGAGGCGTGTGAAAGTCAATAATGTTGCATATTTTGACTGTGTGCATCCATCACCCCTTTCAATTACCCTGACTCAATCATTTTTCATGAATGATAAGAATACGAATAAATGAAGATTCGAGATTGTCAAATCAAATCATGGGTCAAACTGGTTGGAAATGGGTCAACGAAGTCTGACCCACGACCCATCTGACCCATGGCATATATGACCCACGACCCACCTGACCCACCAACTTTTCGGAAAAACATGACCCACGCGATTTTGTGACCCACTTGACCCACTTGACCCACTTCCAACTCTGATCTCTGGTGCCTTCAAAAGATGAAAATGCAGGGTGCGGTACAAAAAATGTGACCTGATTTCAATGTAGCATGACTTTCTTATCATCCAACAGAAATAAGCAAATAAGGTCTCATTTTGAAGCCAATACACATCTTTTTTATCATGATCAACATTGCAATGATTGCATTTGAGGATGAGAGTATAATATGCACAAAAGGCCGAAGAACTCGAAATCCAAAAAGCTAGATGAAAAGAACAACGACTGAATGGAAAAGCTAGCATACTTCCCATTCATCACTTAAACGATAATCATCATAGCGAAGTCTTTCTGTAACAGATGACCATACAACATCAATTGGGTGATGATTGGATCAACCTTCAGCTATCATGCCTTGCAACAGAACGCCAAAAATGTTGTGTTTTCCTGTTTTATTTCTTCCAAAGTCTCCACATCTGTTCCACATTTCGTCCAAGTTAAACCTCAAACATTTTCATTTAGAAATATGTCATCCAACTTACTTTTGACCATTCATTGTGCTCATGATCGATCAAGTTGAGCTCTTCATCATGGGATTTCTTTAGCTCTTTAACAATTTCATAAGGGTTCGATGCGGATGCAAGTGATGTAGCTACCTATTCTACCCATCGTTTGATAAACTGTTTTTTTCTTTACTTACTGTTCTAAAGCAATTCAGAGACAAAATTGAACAAATATTTCGAGCTATAGGCCCGAATGCAATCACGTCTCATTCCAAATTTGAAACTTGGTTTTGTGGGTAGTTTATAGATATGCAAGTTATATTGTTTTCTGAAGTCAAAAATGTTTATTTCCAAGAACATTGGAAAGCAGGAGCATGTACGCTCACATAATATGCACAAAAACATAACTTGATGGCAGAAAACAGCGTGCGGTCGGTGCTGCTGGACAAACATATTTTAAACAGGAAGAAGAGAATTGACAAAAATAAATTTCCAGATTTCATACTTATTGATTACTAATTTCTTTACTCATTCGCAAATCGCTTGCTTTTTGAGAAACTTCGCGATGGATTCTATCAGTTTTGGAGTTAAAATATTTATCAGTTGATACAATTCTGTTGTATTGCTACAGTTGCATAACATAGGCGCTGTTTCTTGTCGTAAATTTTGACATAGAGGGCATTCTATATCAAGTTCTCTATATTCTATAGGGCATGTCCACGGTATCGGACGGAACATTCACAGAACAATTTTGGCCTTTCAAGGGCTCTGTTTTTATATTGATAACTAATTACTATCTAAGTTATGGTACAGGAAACAGAATTTGAGATCCTTAGTTCAAGATTTTATATAGTTGTGTTTGTCATAAGAGCTTTCTTCATCACAAACGATATGATAACATTTTGGCATCGGACGGGACACTTAAAATACCTATAATAACCAAAGTACAACTTTTCATTTGAAATATTCTGCGAAGTTTTTGGTTTCAGAAACCTTTACGATGACAGGTTCTTTCAGCTATCACATGAATAGTATCTGAGTACTGTTGGCTTAATCAAATATGTTTTCGTTGTTTAGTTGCGTTCAAAAACCTTCTGGCATCGGACGGGACATTTTTGACTCCTCAATAAAGTATGATTGAAATCATGATTAAAAGTTAACAAATTCTTGAAATATTTATAAATAATCCAAAAAGAGCTGTAGAAGTCAACTTATGTCACCAATTGATAGTTCTAACACATGTGTTTTTAAGCATATTCTAAGTTTTGACAATTTTGATTTGTTTGTTCCCAGATTTTTGAGTAGAGAAAAAACATAGTCATACAAAATAACTTTTGTTGAAACTGGTATCAGGTAATTCGTAGCGACAATTCACAAACAAGCCAAGTACAAGTCATTTATTTCCAAATAATCATCCAACTGGTAAGTGGACGACCGAGTAGAAGAGACGAACCCATATAGTTTGGGCACAGAAGTTTTCTTCAAAATACTCCTGTGTGAAACCCATAAGATCTCTTCCGAATCCTTCTTCTGATACTTGAAATCAAATGTGTTTTTTAGAAACTGTACGACTTTGATCAGTCTAAACGTTTACATGGAAAAACATAGAGCAAATTTGCGACAAATAGGCCTACCTATTACAAATCATGAAGCGTTTATCTCTGCATCGCAGCAGACCCAACTGGATCTTGCTATCAATCGATAAAGGTATATAGGAGAATCTAATAATGAAATGTACAGATAATCGATGGAGCATACGTGCATTGTGTAAAATGTGCGGTGATATGAATACCATCGCTACACATCACTGCTACTCAATCCGTAGGCCTACAAGCATGATGGAAATAACGGCTTTTGAAAGCACTAGGAAGTTTATTTTGTGTCATGCACACTACTTGTGCGCATCATGATGAATTCATTAAGTTATAGGCCTACATGTAGCTACTTAAACTACAGTAAGCTAAATTAGGGTAAACTGATTTCAAGGTAACTAGATGAAGACTGATCAAATGAATTACTTTAAGTTGCCTCTTTATCATTTATTGAACACAGTAGCCCTATAAGTAATAAGGTACCAGGCAAAATAACAGGATTGGGTTTAATAAATTATACATGCAAGTTTCGTCTCAAATAGTTAGAGGCTATCAAATCGTAAAACTATTCAATCAAATAATGTTCAGTTTAAAACAAAATGGTCAATTACATTCATAATAAACACTTACAAAAAGCGTGCTTGATGAAAAAGACACGTGTTGATGAATATGATGAAGGATCGATTGTCGTTGGACTCGGCAAAAAAATCTTCTGAATATTGGCCCTGTACATAGGCCTGTGCAATGATCCGGATAATTTCCGTCAGGAATGAATTGAATTTTTCTTGTGGGACACTTCCATAGAAAATAGCAATCGATTGGCTGTGTAATCAAGAAAATAGCTTAGAATTGATGAGCAGCTGCTGTGTATAACTTAGGGTGTTTTATGCGTGTGTATAAGGTATCGGACGGCACATTCGTTATGTCCCGTCCAATAACACTAATTTGAAAAGATGCAATCGAAATTTGACATGCTTGTTGTTTTCTAATGGGTACTTTGGCGATAACGCAAATTTTGTATTTTTAAGACTTGTTGGTTCTCTGTTCGACGAATACGTAGGCCTAGTTGAATAGTAAGTTTGGCATCGGACGGGACAGGAAAAAGACAACTATTTTCAAAATCCCACAATTTTTTATACGCTAAAAATACTGAATTTGACGTTGCGCATCTTATGATCATCAAACAAGTTGATGGAAAAAATATTTCAATGACGACTTTGGTGATAGAAACGGAATATGTAACCTATCATACAATTCATAGAAAAAATTTACTTTTTTTAAAATTTTAGATGTACATGCTAGACAATGTCTGCAAGACAAAGAAATCAATATTTTGGTTGGGTCCGTATAGTTTTCAGCATAGGAGATCATACTAGATTAGAGGATTAACCAGATATTCTTCCTTGTACAACTTAGAAAATAACTTATTAGGTATCGATTTTCGTGGACATGCCCTTTTTGTCATTTACGTGATGCTATCATATGAAACATATCTTCCCTTCTTCAACACATCGATCCCTTTATGTACCTACAAATACTCAGTATTGCATGATCTTGAGCACATTGAATGTAGTCTAATGGTCAAAAGTAAGTGTGATGACATATTTCTCAATGAAAATGTTTGGGGTTTTACTTGGACGAAATGTGGAGACTTTGGAAGAAATAAAACAGGAAACACAACATTTTTGGCGTTCTGTTGCAAGGCATGATAGCTGAAGGTTGATCCAATCATCACCCAATTGATGTTGTATGATCACCTGCAGCAACAAGACTTCGCCAGGCTAGCTTTCCCATTCAGCCGTTGTTCTTTTCATCTAGATTTTTTGGATTTCGAGTTCTTCGGCCTTGAGTGCATATTATACTCTCATCCTCAAATGCAATGTTGATTGTGGTAACACAGTTGTGTATAGGCTTCAAAATGAGACCTTATTTGCTTATTTCTGTTGGATAATTAGAAAGTTATGCTGCATTGAAATTTAGTCACATTTTTTTACCCCACCTTCTGATGATTATCATTCCAGACAACATCGCCTTTTTATCCCGTACTTCCATGAATCCCTTTTGAAAACTGCAAAAAATGAAATTTAAAAGGGAAGCACTATATTCCAGGTAGAGTGATTTTATTCCTCTGATATCCCAAAGGACAAAACAATCGAATGCTTCATTGACTTGCATTTATGATAAAAATCATTCACATAATAGAACTAAATGTCTGGTCTGATCATCGTTCAGTCTGTTCTGGTAATACTTTCCAAGAAGATTTAAGTCCATTTTGATAATCTCCTCAATTCATTCATCGTCCCTCAACCAATCTGTCTCTGCTCACGACCTCAGCGTCGAATTTGATAATGTAGGTGGTGCCCTTGTGAGTAATTGCAGTAACTTGACATGTCTGAAACAACAATGAACTGATTGAATGATTTATCGACAAAGAATACATGCACAGCCACACAAACTGAAGTTTACCGTTTCCATCTTCTGATGTTATTTAAATATGAAATACGACACTCTATTGATGTGAGCAGTTGTATCCTCAATTCAAAAAAACACGCACAGAATTTTATGTATTTTATAAATGCTACGCTATGCACCACATGAGTGCTTTATGAATACATGATGTGCTAATCAAATCCGATGCTTGGATGCGGGCTTGATACTTGCAATCGGCGCCGGACCCGATCATCAGATCGTCAACCCCAGTCCGTGCGTCAAATGATACATGGTCCACTATCATCTAATTCCAATATACTCTTCTAACTCTTCATTTCAGTCCATCTATTATGTCTTATTCAAATTTCTTGTTTCTTTAACGTGCAATAACGTAATTTAAACAAAATTGATGATACGTGCCTTTAATGATCAAAATAACACCTTTCTACAATGATTGCTGCATTGATAATGTCTAATCAATATCATTGAAAAAATCATATGATTGCAAGATGCGATATCCAAATTACTTCCTGCCACTAGTGCAATGAAATTTATTTAATTGCATTATCAGCAAAAATATTTGCTTCCTGTTGATATTTGATTTGAAATATAGATTTTCTGAACTACACATTCAAATTCATTGTATTAAAGATTGCCGTGCCTATAAATTACCAATTCTAATTTATAATGATAATAAAGCATGGAGAATATGACAATTCTTTCCAAAGTTCATTAAAAAATTTGGACCAATTAGAAACACCTGCGGCTTTTTGGTCACATGAATGTCCTGCTGCCTTTTACTTTATGAGGAGGCACTAACCATGTGCGCAACGGGTGATTTATTTTTAAGTGGATATAAAACATGTTTGTTTTAGTGATAGAAATTCGTTACAAGTTCAGATATTAAGCATATGTCTTCAATTCAATTATGTATTAACTAGATTTGTTAAAAATTTCAAATTATGTTAGATATCTGTGTTCAGATATTAAGCATATGTCTTCAATTCAATTATGTATTAACTAGATTTGTTAAAAATTTCTAATTATGTTAGATATCAGTGTTCAGATATTAAGCATATGTCTTCAATTCAATTATGTACTAACTAGATTTATTAAAATTTCCAATTATGTTAGATATCTGTGTTAACTTCTAATATTAGACAGATGATTTTACTGTCTATCAATCAACATAATACATTTCTAAATTTAAATAAGTAAGTTGTTTATCGACGCATGATATTGCATTCATCATATGATATTTCATTTCTCGATTTGCATTCATCAATATGAAACGCAAAGCAAAGGTTGTTGCATGGGCTATCACTTATGAAAACACCAGAGAAGCCAGAAGACGATATGCGAAAGAATATGATGCACCAGAGAAGCCAGAAGACGATACGCGAAAGAATATGATGAATAGGCTCCTCCTGAATCCACAATACGTCGATGGGTTTCTCGTTTCCTTGAATATGGTGACATCAATAAAAGGAGAGAAGGCAGTGGTAGACCCGTTACCGCGAGTGGTGATGACAGTTTCCAGGAAATCAACCAACGATTGGAAGATAAACCGACAGCATCGACTAGACAGATTGCTACGGAAACTGGTAACTCTCAGTCAAGTGTTGTCCGCTGTCTTCATAAAAATGGAATTCATCCATTTAAGGCAACAAAAGTGCAAGCTTTATCCAAAGATGACTGTGAAAGAAGATTAGAATTTTGCCAATGGTTACGTCGTAATCAAGAGAGTAACATTGACTTCTATAAGAACATCATATTTTCCGACGAAGCTGTTCTTCACGTCAACGGCATAGTGAATCTTCATAATCTCCACTTCTGGACAACTGAAAACCCACACATGCTAATTGAAAAGCTGCAAGACCGACACTCGGTCACAATATGGTGCATGGTTGGTCCGTCCGGCGTCTTGGCGTACGACATCAGCTCTGAGACTATGAATAGTGACCGCTACTGCACAGTACTTCGCGAGAAGGTGATCCCTTACCTTCGAAGAAGATCGAATCGCAACAAACTTTATCAACAAGATGGAGCTCCGCCTCATTTCAGTCTCACCGCTCGGTCTTTGTTGGATGAGCATCTTCCAAACAGGTGGATCGGGAGACAGGGAGCAGTTCGATGGCCACCAAGATCACCGGACCTCACTGTTTGTGATTTCTTTTTATGGGGAGCTCTGAGAGATAAAGTTTACAAACAGGCTCCAAGAACCGTGGAACAATTGAGAGCAAGAATCGAAGATGAGCTGGGGACTTTCAACCCAACAATGTTTCAGTCATCGTACGAGTCTTTCGTTGAGCGATGCAATGAGTGCATTCAGTTGGACGGTGGTCAAGTTGAAGGTTAACAGTCAATTCGTTTATTATGAAATACTTTCTTATGCATTCTGACAGTTCAGTTTCATGTTTAGAGTGATATTTAATAACTTTCGTTTTTGTCTTATAACTATGGGAAACTCTATCAATGGGAATATTTCGGTCTTCTTTGGACTGATTTCGGGTAAATATTTACATGCAGGATAAAATAATAATAATTTTTAAGATCTACCTAAGCAATACATAATTTGAACGATTCCTTCGTCAAATTGAAGACATATGCTTAATATCTGAACTTGTAACGAATTTCTATCACTAAAACAAACATGTTTTATATCCATTTAAAAATAAATCGTTTTTTTACTCACCCTGTATTTAAGGAGCTTTCTGAACACTACATGCGCAGTATAATTCCGTCAAGTTAAAGAATGTTAACATTGACTCCTAATTTTTGGTCAAATTGTATTTTGTTATGTAACCCTCCTGAATTTCAACAGATTCTATGATTGAATTTTATGTCACATTTTAGCTATCGATACAGAAAAATGATGAACACTTGTGTGGCGACTAAGTAATTTTACGGAGGTTTTGCAATTACAATACTTGTGAATAATTCTCCTACAAAACTATAGCCACATTCACATTCACTATGTCATATCATTATGATTAATTTGAAACATGCAATATACAGCTCTGACCTCACTATTTCTCCTGGGGGCTCCGTGATAATCTTAATCCCTTCCCTCATTGTATTCAAGATTGCCTTGCCTATAAATTACCAAATCCAATTTATAATGGTAATAATCTCTTCCCTCGAGTTTGAATGCAGACTCAACTTTACTCATGAGTTAATGCATGCAGAAGGATGACGTAAATTACTCACAAATCCACTAGATGTCAATGCTGCTTCTACAATTCCGGCGATAAATGCTGCACAATTGAGATTTCCCAAATCTTTTGTTGGCACTGAAATATATTTGTTTACGACAGGCTCCCTTTCAATGAGATAATCTGCAAATTGAATTATACAATGAACCATGTGAAATGTCTTGAATAACATCAATAAACTATCAACATGAATACATTTAGCAAGCTAGTGATTTCAAATCATTCATGGAAGTTCAAAACGTTCATCTCTGAACGTGTGATCCTCCCAGTCAAAGATGCCATGATGACAGAAGAATGTCTGCGGGTCTGCGATTGTTATGTCCAATATCTCCACCTTCTCAAGTTGTGGAGCCTAATATTCCCGTTGTCAGCATTGGAATATGCAATCCCGCTAATGTTGAGACGATTTACTACTCCAGTTCCGGATCTGCGCGTGAGAGATCCCATGCTACGGTAATCTGAAGGGCATGTTGGTCAAGGAACACTTGATTTGAATATACCTAATCCGAGCCACCGCTTGAGGAGTATCTGCATTTCATGAGCTTCCAAATGAAGACCCAATCCATTGGACGGCATCACTCTTAGTCAGCATGATGTGTACTTAAAAAATTCAAAAGAAATTTATCATCGCCTAGAAATTTCACTCAGCAATCAATTTACAAAAATACTTTGCAAAATGATTAACCTATAAACCTTGTAAATTGAAAAGGATGCGATACATCAAAATAAAGAAAATGAAATAAGATGAATATCTAGGCAATGAAAAAAATTACATACTGCGTGAGTTGCGGTCAAATGAGTGTAAACAGACAGTTTGAACTTTTTAAATCACAGTTAGAGGTATAGGACTGTCCACAAAAAGTGACCCTCAGTAGGAGAATGGGAAAGATGAGGAAAAGTGGAAAGAGAAAAATGTGGTATGATAAAATAGTCATTGAAAATATAGTAAAAATGTTTGTCGCAGATGAAGTTGATTTCAGAAATGCTGAAAATAGGTTGATACTCCCCAAGTTGAGTTGAAAAAACAAGGCGTGTTTCAAAACATGTTTTTTCTAATTTATGAATAATGACATTCAATATAGTGGAGACGTTCGGAGGCTGGAATGACTGCTTCGGTACAACTGAAGTCCTTTAATTCGCTGCTAGGCTTCCACCTCCTCCGTCATTTCTTCCAGTGCCTATTATTTTTCAGCGATGAAATGCTCCGAACCCCTATTCCGCCATCGAACTCAGATGACCATCTCCAATTTGTAACTTCTGCCCATTTGCTTCCCATCTCAATTCAACTTTTTTTGCTAATTCAACTTGAAAAATTATAGAAATCATCTCTGTTAGCCAACAAACATAAAACTAATGGAGGACACAGTTGTTGTTCCTCATAATACATTATAGATCGAATGAGGGTCTTAATAATGTTTTTTACACTAGAATTTATATTTGATGAGACAAAAAGTTTCCTTGCAAGAGGTATTTATAACACACCTCTTGGAGTTAGATTCACTTTTTGTAAACAGGTCATTGAGGTCAGAGAAACTTCGCTTTTTCCATGAGGAAACGACAGGCGTTTGAATTTCTTCTCACTTTCGGCTCTACTCCAGAACATCTCTACTTCCATGAGAAAGTTGGAGATATATACCAGGCAGAATCTTCTAGATCTTTAAAACTTCCCACGTTGAAACCACGTTTGGTATTTTTCGCACTGCATGTGCGTATGACTCATGTAAAAGTGTACTATATTTGCATTTTTGAGATCGAGGAAACTGAGAATACGCAACAAAGCGCTATCCAAGGACAGGAACCCTTTCAATTTCGTTAATTATGTTTCATAGAATCTCCGAACTCGAGATAAAAATGAAAAATTGTCTACTACCGCCATGTTTGCAGAGGAAGCAATAAGCAAATACTGTGGTCATCGAGCTGAAAAGCGAT
The DNA here is from genome assembly GCA_907163375.1 of Prostheceraeus crozeri. Classification (NCBI taxonomy): domain Eukaryota; kingdom Metazoa; phylum Platyhelminthes; order Polycladida; family Euryleptidae; genus Prostheceraeus; species Prostheceraeus crozeri. The sequence goes on from CAJQUW010013090.1 coordinate 153,618, forward strand.
TAACATTTTAAATCAACCACAATTCTGATGTTACATTTACATGCTCTTGATGCTGTAATGATTGACTAAGCAATTTACTCTAGACTGAATGTCGTCAACGGTCGACATGGGTTTAATTGAATTAACCAGTCGGCCGGCCGGCGGCCAGTTCCAACCCTGCTACACCCCATTCACGCATCCACCCAACGTGACAACTGCAAAACAACTGCTCAAACAAACACACTCACCACGTCGGCACATCCGCAGCACACAGACAAAACAACTTAGTCATCAGAACAAGGCCCATTGCAGTCCACATGTCACAACAAGCACTCGACAGACGCATACACAGGCAGAACACTAGCACAACTTCGCACTAACAAATTACATGTACCTCTAAAAGAACATAAAATATACCTTGCCGTTCACTCTTCTCTTCTGTGCCTCGTATGCAAATTACATCCACACAGGCTCACACTATAGAACCTGTGGGCTGCCCTCGTCAAGTGTGCAGAGCTCATCTGCCACTGGGAGCGAGACACATCCGACACCTGACGGTCCCCTGGACCTCCCTAGCAAGGGGATGGGTCGACATCGCAGCAGCCACCACCACCAATTTCAAAAAGGTGAAAAATCTGATTATCTCCCGAATAACTTATGAGAAAATTGATTCAGTGTTTCGACAATTTTTCGAGTTCCAACCGGTTCTCGTATCATGGAATATATTGTAAAATGCATGGTGTATTGGCACTGACTGACTAGCAGTCATTATCCAATCAAGATATGTGACTTCCAATTCTTTCGAATTGAAAGAGACTTTTTTTTATTCAAACTGGCTTCCTAGCGACAATTATTTATCTCTTAACGAGTCATCAATTCTATTTGATTAGTTGACCTCCAACACCAATTTCTGTAGTAAAAACAAAACCCTCTAGAATGTAGATAGAATCATGTAATCAAGCGGCCTCTGAAAAATTTCAGGCTGCTGATACAGTTCACGTAAAGAGGAAACTGATTTGTGTAAATGTTCTGTGCATCATTTTAAAGAGGTCGTCGAAGCACAGATTAGTGATATATTATCAATCACTACGGAGATTATTTTTACATTTTGAAGTGTTTGCACTTACAATAAAGTCTCTTCAGATCCCCAAAGGATTGTTGTAATTATTTTTCCCACTTTTATCGTTACAATATCATTTGAAGATGTAAGCATGCAACCCAACACAGCTGACGTCAACATGCAAATTCAGTTTCTATCAAATAAATGATGTACAGCGGAACACTATCGGAGAATTTAGCTAGAAACAACCATGTTGTAATCAATAATGCTTCCCTAGTGCAAAACACAAATTTTACAACTAACAATTTAAGTTACAGTCACTATCACTACACATTTACAATTAGCAGCTAGAAAAACTATCAATCAAAATGCTGAGCTCTGAGAAACAATTACCGTCTTTTTCCACACGCTGCCAGTGTAGCACAACTTGATTCGTTTTGCCAAAATTTACACGAGGCATATCGTTCATAAATCGACAATTTCTCTCATTTGTAGCGGTTTAATGGAATTTTCATGACGAGTTCTGTTTGGGCATGAATCTATGCCAAATATTGAAGCTGCACATGTCAAGTAGAAGTTGCTCGTTGTAAACAATAAAAACGGTTAACAAATTTTGTAAATTCTAAGTAGCGGACAATGGAAAGCGGTGTGGCTACAATCTAGTGGACACTTATGACAAACTGCAAGAATATGTATCCGTAAAATAGTCTACTCACACTCTCTTTCGTTCTCCGTAGACTGTTCCAATTCGTCCGCTTCTTTTCCGAAAACGCACTACAAAGCAAAGAACATTATTGCAGATATCCTTCCTTGCATAGTTGGAACCAGTCGGGATTCGTCGACCTGGACCCGGCCGGAGATCAAATTTCTCGACCGGCCGGTTGAACGGTGAATTTTTGATCTTCACTGACCGGTCTTTTGGCTGGCTGATCAACGGCTGATCGTTGTCTGACCGGCGACAATTTTGGGTTATCCTATTGTCTTTTTACTGAATATGCACAAATTTACTTATTCAGCATGTATGATAGAGTCATAAACAAGTCATTTCAAACACATGCTGTACTTCCTTGCTTTTGACAATGATATCAAAATACTATCATCACAAATCCCTTTTGTACTAATAACAAGTTATGACTTGAGCCAGAACAATTTAAAAAGTCACTGAATTGCTTTGTTGAAATATAAATTTGTCTTTGTCTTCATTTTTGAAATGTAATAGCTACTCCTGTACTGCTCGTTTTCAAAAGGCTCATCAAATGATTGTATATTCTGCTTAACTAAGCAAAGATAAATTGAGGGATTCAACCGAAGCTCCGGGTGCTAGTCATGGGCGTACTTTCATATCATAGCTTTTATCACATGTCGCATGCAAAATAAATGCTTTATTGAATAAAAAGTGATTGCAATGTATTCACAGCATCGCTTTAATAACTGACATCAATTGACGATATTTCAGAAAACCGTCCGACGGTTTATAATTTGGAAGGCCGTGATGAGCAGGCGCGCACCACTTCTTAGTAACCAGTCAACTGGTAGATCAGATCGTCAAGATTAAACGGCCAATTCCAATATGTGTATTTAACTTGCAATCATTCGAAATCAGAAGACAAACATCATGCACCTACATTGAAATCGGACTTTGCGCTCCGCCTTCCGGAGCGCAAGAAAAATGCTCTCCCATCTTGAATTAAGCATTTCATGAAAGCACTAAAATCCAACCTGAACAGATCGTTTTTATTGCCATCGGTTTGTTCCTCACAAATAAATTTGTCACAAAAGAAATTCAGCATAAATTCAATGGTCATAATTAGGAAATTTGCCGCTAAATGCATGTAGCGATGTCGTCATCCTTTGACCTGTTTTACACGCACATAAGTGAATACTTTGACAAGAAGAGAAGTGGTGTTAATGCACCATATATTCTGTAATGGAGACTTAGTCACGGATGCTTGTGATGAGGAATGCTGAATACAGGGCATGTAAACAAAGAAATTGAGAACACTTGGTGGGGTATTCAGACATTCAGCGAATTCGTCCTCTACGTATAGTAACAAGCGGTCGCTCAATGTAAGGGAAGATACTAATACACAGCTGGGTGCGGAGAGACGGTGCATGTAGACCACAGGGGCGCTGTTCATGCGAACACCAGTGATTTAGAAAAATTTGACGAGGACAGACAGGAAAGACAAGAGACACGAGCATGGCAACTCGAGAAATCAGAGATAGAGGAAAAGACCATGTCCAAGAGGAGATATGGGATAGAGGAATGTGAGTAAAGGATGAGAGGAGAGAGGAAGCGGAATCGAATCCTGACCGGTAATCTCGATCCAACCCGACCGGCTCTAACTCTGCTTCCTTGATTAGCTGAATGAATTACTGAAATTTACAGGCTCCTCACACTATCTGATTTCAAAGAAGCAATTTAATCAAAAGTTCAGACAAATTCACCTGATAGGAGTGTTTGAGAATCAAGCTTACGATAACCCAGAGTTGGCATCCCATGAATCAGATGCGTGGGCGGGGCGAGTGGGCTGTATGGGTTTTCCAAAATTTTGAACTTTTTCCCTAGAAATTGACGATGTTAAATTTTGAAATAGTGTTTTCCTAATATGCGATAAGCCAACGAATTTACACAGAGATCGGCGTTTGTTAGGCCTCTATTTTTTTGATTTGTTGGCAATCACACATTACGTTAAAATAGATGGCCAATACCTAACTATATTGAGCCATGTTTCTAGTTACATTAACAGAGCTACATGCGGTTAAATTGGCTATTAATTAACTTCCCTCCACCAGGTACCCAACAACCTCTAAGACACTGTTCGTACGTGTAAGAAATAGTCAGGACTAGTCAATCTTCACTCAACGATGATATCCGATTGCATGTTCAATGACATCAATGCCCACATGTTTCTGTGTCAATCGGGCCGATGGTTGCCAAGTAGTTACATATCTAACAATATTGCAACCAAGTCTGAAATGAGTCTAAAGCCTCATACTTAGCTTATGCCTATACATAGTCAGCTAACGCAGTTCTGCACAGTTTTTACAGACTCCACAAACAACAGCTCTCTTGGGTCAGAGAAAATTAACATTAAGTACCTCAAATACCTCATTTCCATCCAATGCCTAATTTCTTTATTCTTCGAGTAAGATGCGCCTTCAATTAGAAGCCTCAAACCAAAATGCGACTTTTCAGTAGTAGCCGCTGCTATTATTAGAAGAAAAACGGTACCAAGATTTTTACAATAGACCTAAGTTTCACGCATGTTACTCGCCAAACAGGCTCGCTCACATGAAGCAAGTCTAAGATAGATTATTTATTTGCCGTTTTACACTTCGAATGATGGGAATATATAATTTCAAGAAAATCACATACAATTCATGCATATAGGTGAATTTCACGCACAGTGGACACCCTGCTCTTTGGATTAGAAATGTGGCCTGTGAGGAGAGAATTTTGTCCATCCCTAAAATAATCGCCCAACTTAAAAGTATCAAAGGTGTCTCCTTTTTTAATTGAACAACACAGCATTTACAATGGACATTAATTGCTAAGCAAACACCAAGAATGGCCCTGTTGGATGCATCTATGAGAGAAAATGGGCGTTCAGCGTTGATGTATTCACTTCAAGAAAAAATGAACTTTTACTTTAAATGTAAGTTTTTAATCAGCTTTCATTAACTTATAAAGCATGTTGATGTAATTAATGGCCTTACGCACTTGATGTAACGCGTAATTATCACAGGTTGTACTTTTAATAAGATTTCTAATATTCATTCAATCTATGAATTTTGGATCTTGATCACAATCACTATTCGCCGTGCGCGCGAACTGTTTTAAACGGAGAAATGGAGATCAAGGGGAGGGAGTGAATAACTGAGTAAAGAGAGCAAGCGGCTAGTAGAATGAGGAGAATCAAGTATTGATTCTTACATTTGAAAATTATAAATGATCTTGTTACTTATATACATACATAAGTAATGCTATTTGCAAGCATTGTTCTACACACGGAACTGGATTCTAGGCAGAAGTACCGGACAGCAAATTGCGAAAAGCGAGTACATAAGAATATGACCTCTACGTAATCAAAATTTGAAAAGATGGTTAATTGCTGAGTGAAAGTCGCTTATTCGTCAAACTTTTCATTACACATGATTCAGGTAGAGAGATTGATAAAATTTTTAGTGAACTTTTCATATTCACTTTTAGTTAATGGACGCATGCTTCTACTAATACTATGGAATCGTGCTTCTACTAAGCAAATAATCAGAAATTATATCGAGTTAATCGTTTTCCTAGTTACTAATTGCACGAGTGGCAGTTCATTCTCGTTCAAAAATGTAGTTAATCATCTCAGATCAGCTAGGAATTCTTGAAATATAGCGTCAAAATATCATAAATGTTACATCAGGAATATTTTGATTATGCTATGTGAGTCGAATACACTAAAAGCATGCAGTTTGATGCTCCTGTAAAAGCTTTACGTGAAAACAATTTCATGTGCCGATATTAAATTACACAGTAACATTCACTCCATTGAGAGATTATGCGGTATTTGTGCAAATACATTCATTAAACTAAAAATAGAGGGATGAAGTCAATGAAAAAAAATTGAATGCTTCACTCGTAGTGAGGCGGAGAACAATAAAATCAAGGTGACTTGTAACATATGTGACCAAAAATATATTGGAGAAACTGAAAGGATGGTCAAATCACAGATCAAGGAGAATCTCAATACCAAGAATGAAATCTGTCATGTCGTTTTGCATACCAAGAATAGAAATGACACTGGTCATATGTCAGTGATACACGCAGATCTAAGTCATAACGGAAAGAACAATGCTGGAAGCCAATTCTACCTGTAAAGTCTCCCGAAAATAACAAATGATGAATGGTTACCGAGCTATTGAACAAATTATTCATCAAGGCACTCAATTTACAATTGCTTGTCTGTCAGTGCCTGTTTTTATGTTCCCTTTTGTGATTCTGATTTTATCAATAGTTTCACTAGAATTTTGTAGCATCTAGTGTGAAACATCACATCAGACGGAGTTTGATTTTACTGAGGATTCATAGACTTCCTGCACTTAGCTTTGCACCATCATCTAATCAGTCATCGCACAATTGTCACTAAGGGAGGCGCAAGTCGATCATGTAGACTTTTAGCGTCTGTAGATTTTTCCTTTCTCGCCAATCATATTCAGCGGGCCCAAGAAACTACACACGGGCATTTCACTTCAAGTATTCTTTAAATTTTTTTTTCAAAAAGAGAAACGATAAGTCTAAAGTAGTTGAAGCAACCAGAACATCTTCTCGTTAGCACCATTACACATCCACACGCATGAAACTTGAATTAATGCGACTGCATCGCTTCAAGCGCTTACCATATCAACCATATCAAACCACATATGTTGGTTTTGCACCCTATCATAATTTTCACTTACAAATAAGTTCAAAGTTAGGCTTTACGATGCCTATAAGACATCCCGTTTAAATAATATATACAGAATGTCCGAAAATTCCGGCCATAATTAGTCATTGGGATATATTTACGAATTTTCTTTTTTTGCTTTAACTTCATATCATAAGGTGATCACTGCTCCAATGTATGAGATCTCATTTTTGACAGCTGTCAATCACATTATATTTTTCATTGTGTGTGAAAACAAACTTCAAAAATAACAAGAAATTTAGACTTATTATTAAAGTATCATTCAATTAAATTATGAAAATATTAAACTTCAAGGACAATTTCTGTGCAACAACAAGCTGTTTTAAGATTGACAATCGTGCAAACATCAACAAACAAATTTACAGAATATAATTCAGTAAATTACAGGGTCCGCCAAAAGTCGTATAGGGATTTCATGTCGATATTGTTGATTGTTAATAACAAATTGAAGACTAATGCGTCTTCTTGTGCATAGACCATACCCGTAAGTTTTTCCAGGTGCATAGAATTGTTAAGTTGATTACAATCTTGGATGACATTTGACGTTTAAAAATATCAAGTATATCATTTCTTAGAAAATTCAAAGGTCGTGATAAATATTATGTTTGTTCATTGGTCACTATTCATTTCTTTGCAAAATGGCATCGCAATTTCACATCATCTGTAATTGAGACATAATTCAAAATTCAAGCAGTGCCATTTTCAATTCATTTTGACTTTCGATAGGCTTACTTCGTCAATGATTCATAATGAATGTGGACTAGCCAACAGCGCTTTCAAATTGTTGAACTGTTTTTTGCTAACAACCGGTCGATTGTTGAGGCTAAGGGAGCCTCTGAGTCTGTGAAACGATGTTCCATAGAGCTTCAGATATCTGAAGCATCTTTGAGACGAATCTTGAAAGATTTAATTATCTTACCATATAATGAACAAATTGTACAGAGCGTCTCTTAAAGTGACTTTGAAGCGATATTACACTATGCGAGGCGCTTTGTTGAGTTTTTTGGTAGAGAGGACAATCTCACTCTGCTGATAATGACACACGAAGCACATTTCAACTTGTGTGGATTTGTGATAAAGCGCAATTGTCGCTTTTGGTTTACAGAAAACCCTCAAGTAATTCACCAGCGACCCCTACATCCTGAGAGGGTAACAGTTTCGTGTGGAATTATGCACGACTGTATTGTAGGACCATACTTTTTCGAAGATGGCAATGGAAAAGCAGTCACAGTAGATGGTTCAAAGTACCGGGAAATGACAAGATAGTTCTTGATAGCAACAGTTAAGACATTGCCAAATCAAGCTGCTCTATGGTTTCAGCAAGATGGTGCCACATTTCATTGTGCTAATGAGACAGTAAAACTTTCAAGGAAACTTTTGAACCTCACACCATCTCTCTCGAGGATGTGAGTTCTCCTGGCCTCCGAGGTCCCCAGATTTATTTTCTTTGGGGACATTTAAAAGACAGAGTGTACGTTTCAAATCCGAGAATCACCACAGCACAAAAAGAAAATGAACGAAATGTAATCCAGATAATAAGCCGATAAGCTTTGAGACATGCGATGATGAGAGCTGTAAAGACGGCCCAATCTTGCATCATGCACCTAGGTGGTTACTTACTTGATGTAATTTTCCATTCATAATTTCATGAAATTTATGTGTTTCATTTGTAACTCTGTAATAAAATTTAGTCTCAATAGCTATTCTAGCCAATTTTACAGTCATTCATAATCCTTATACGACTTTTGGCGGACCCTGTACATGCAACTGTGATCTTCACTTTAAACTTTTGCAAAAGAATCAACCTCTTCTGATGATAGCATCATTTTATCGTGGCAAAAAAACTGAAAATATACTCATTGACATAATTAATGAAACAAACTATCATTGGCTTGAATTGAAGTTTGTTTCATTTTTTTCTCAGGTATGATGCAATATCTCGCTTTCTATGTACTACCATTCAACACATTGGGGAATGGAGAAAGATCTATGGTGGTCAAATTTCAAATTTTGATATGGATGCAACTGTCAAAATTGCTTTTACAAATTGTACATAAACGTGAACTGAAATCCAGCTTTTGTAAATTAAAATGGCAAACGATCAGTTTACCAGAGGTATGGCTATTGGAATGATTCGTTGTGGTAGAAGTTGTGCGAGTGTTGCCGAAGAGCTGCAACTATCGAGAGTCGTTGTTTGGAGGTGGTGTTGTCGATGGAAAGCAGAAGGAGATGTTAAAAAGAAGAAGGGATCTGGTCGACCAAGAAAGTCTGCAGGAAGGACAGACGCACGTCTACTTTTAGCTGCAAAGAGAAATAGATTTGTGTCAGTCCCAAAGCTAGTCGTAAACTGGAAGAGTGCCTCAAATATAGACTGTAGCGTTCGAACGGCTCACCGAAGATTGCGAGAAGCTGGAATTCAATCGCGACGACCAGCTGTCCTAATTCCATTGAGTTTTGAGCACCACAGAAGACGAGTTGCCTGGTGTGATGCCCATCGCTCATGGAATGACCATCAGTGGCAGAAAGTCTTGTGGACCAATGAATCGAGATTCACTCTGGATTTCAATGACGGTCGTGTCAGAGTGCATCGTCTTCCAGGTGAACGCTTTGCCCCATGCTGTATTAAAGAACACGACAGATATGGTGGTGGAAGTGTTATGCTGTGGGATGGCATTTGGCATGGCGGACGAACGACAGCAGTCATCATCAAAGGCACGTTGACTGGAGAGAGGTATCTCAATGAAATTGTGCTTCCTGCTGTTGCCCCAGTGGTCAGGGTGGAGGATCTCGTCTTCCAAGACGACAACGCGAGACCATATAGCTCCTCGGCTGTCCACTGTTAGGAGATTGAACATTCAAACCCTTGACTGGCTTGCACGCTTACCTGACTTATCACCTGTTGAACAAGTCTGGGACGAGCTTGGGCGGCGAGTGAGAGACCGCTATTCACTTCCACCAGTGTCCCTGAAGATTCTCTTTGAAAGACTGACAGAGCAGTGGCTTCTCCTTGAAACATCCTTCATTCAGAAACTTTGCGAATCCATGCCATCTCGGATTACTGAATGTATTGGAGCTAGAGGGGGGCACACGCGCTATTAAAGTTGAATCTGCTACATGCGTTGTTTTTCTGTGCTAGCGACTTGGTGGAGATTGTGACTAAATTATCAAGGTATCATACATACATGTATATATACCAGTCAAAAATGAACGAAGTTAAACAAGTAAATGTTTCAAAAATTTTGTCAATGAGTATATTTAAAGAATCGAAGTCCGACAGAAAAGCAAGCATTCAATCATTTCAGTTTGATGTGTGGAGCAGCATTGCCGTTTTCTTTCGTTTAACTACCACTTGAGACGATTATAGTTGCGAAGCATAACATGACCAAAACAGACTGTCTTCAAACTACTGATTCTAGAGAATCCATCCAAACAGGCGATGCTCCTGCACGCATCAAAACTGAACTGACAGGTTTCTTACAAAACAGATTTTGAGTCATTATAAAAATTATTGGGCATCAATAATTTATTACTTGCATAACTATCGGGCCTCGATTCTTTAAAGGTTTCTAGCTTTTGGAACGATTAAGTGATGTTATTTCACAAGAGATGTCAGCCTATTTCAGAAGTTGAATGCACATACCTGCATGTGATTGATTGAATTTCACAACAAGAACTTGCTCAACGGATTACAGTGTCCATAACGAACTGCCTCTAGTCGAAATGGACATTTTGAAGACATTCTGCAATTTTTTTGTTAATACTTGTGCATACGTCTACCTGTAATGAGCTCTATTGCTGCAGAATTGATCTTTGAAGTTGAAAATTTCCATAACTTATTTCAATGATGCTAGGTCAAGTCTAAAGTCCTTGTTATTTTCAAAGGACATCTTCACACGCAATGAAAAACATGATGCGATTGACAACTATCAAACATAAAACCCCATACATAGGAGCACTTAGTGCTATGAAGTCGTCCATGAAGCATTATCTCAGAAGATAGGGAATTCAAGAGGCATCTTCCCCGTCACTACTACTTCTGGTCGTATTCCGGTATCAATCTGTATTACAGCAGTGAATAACAATTTCAAAACCGCTCATGCAACCATGAATACGCCCATTTACATGTTACTCGATGAAACGTGGTACCTAAATATTTGAAATACCACGTCATTAACACATTGCATCTGCATATTGTATTTTAAACTACAGTATTTACAAGCACACACCCAATGATCACCATAGATTTTTAATCTCGTTTCTCACAGTGATGACTATCTACAAAAAGATCCAAAATCCCGAAAACTGTTTTTCAGGTAGGGTGTACTGCTTTTATAACAGGTAAGTTGTGTTTATCAAATCATTACACGATACTATTTCTTATTCATTTCACTCATCCTTGTACCTTATCTTCTTTTCCTGGATACATTCTAATTAACTAAAGTACCGGCGACTTCTATGAAATTCTAAATTTCTATATCACTGATTTAATGTGTACAGTACATTAAACGTTTCATGTACTGTACACATTAAATCAGAGTTATAGAAATATAGATTTTCATTGAAATCGCCAGTTCTTTAGCTAACTAGAATGCATGGACTCCTGGATATATAACACCTGGACTGTCAGCCAAATTGCAAGGTGTACATCAAGGATACATCAAGGGTACGTCCATGCTAGAATGTATCCAGGAAAAGATTATAAAGTACAGGGATGAGTGAAATAAATTATGATAAACCACAGATATTTTGCTTTACACATAGAAAGTCCTCGTCATAAATTTAATGTAGGAGTCCCCTACGGGGCCTCGTACATTAAATCTATGACTCGGACTTTCTAAATGTGCAAAGTAAAATATCAGTGATTTCAAATATGCTTCAAATTAACAAATATTTTGACTATTTTACCTTCCAAAATGGACCCTTCAAGAACAAAAGCATGTTCCGAAGTCTTGTTTCTCTTTTGAAATTCTTCTCTCGGAGATAAACTAAATCCAGCATGCGAATACCGACATGATATCCCATCTCAGATAATCTGAAAATTTGAAACACTGAATTATCGACATTTGATATAATATGAGATGATACAGAAAATGAATAAGTTATGTTAGCTTTATTGATTCAAATCAGATTGTCAACTCAATATTATTTCTTTATTTTAACCGATCCAATGAATTGAGTCTCTAAACTCAAAGTCTATACAAAAGAGTAAAATTCCGCTTAAACAGCATTATAAAGAATGAATCGAAAGTAGCCGATGCTGTTATCATTATTTTATTTCCCAAATTTTCGCCTACACAGGCCGCGTCAGGGGATAAAAGGATTTTATGTTTACAAATATCAAACGATTTTGAAAAATATTGTTAGTAAGATATCAAGGTTTCAGTAAGTAAATAAAATCCATAGAAGTATTGATAGTATATGAAGTGCATAGATGTAATAATTACATAGATGTCATAGATGTAAAAATTACTCATGGAGGTATAAGTATAGAGAATGTTATCTAATAATTCATATAAAAAGGAAATGTTTATATTGTTCACGTTCTTCTCTCGAGTTAATTTTCGGTTGTAGCTTGTTGATCCACACTGCTTCACGTAGTCTGATGTTAGTATTGTCGTGTTCTTGTGTTCTGTGTTCTTGTGTTCACTCCTGTTGTTATGTGGTTACTGTTGCATAATATCAAATGTTTATGTACTGATGATGCTTTTTGAGTAACGTGCTCTTCAATTCTGGTATGCAGTAGTCTGATGGTACTCCCAATATAAAATTTTTGACATTTCGAACAAGTTATTTTATAAATCACATTTTGTCTGAAACAAAGTTCGTTGTTGTTTATGGGACAATTAGTGAGTTGACATGTTTTGTTGGTTGTGATTTTCTTTTGTAATACATTCCTCAGAGTTTTTGAACGTTGTGCAAGTCCAACATTCAGTTGTTTTTGTTGGAATATTCTCTTTATATTCTGGTTCATTCGATCCGAAATGAATGGTAATTTCAGATAACATTTCTTCTTGTTCATGTTATTTTCATTTTTCTTATTTCGTCGTCGTTTTTTCGAAGCTTGAATGAATTTTTCTGGATAATCGTTCAATCGTAACACTTCGTCGAAATTTTGTAGATGACTTTCGGCTATGGATTTGTTCGAGCATCGTTCTTCAATTCTGTTTCGTTCATTATGGATAACTGCCAGCTTAGTGGATGTAGATATATTGGACTTGAAGTTAATGAAAATATCTCTTTTGGCTGTTTTCTTGTAGAAGTTAAAGATTGGTTCATTGGAGTTCGTCGTAATTGTAAAGTCTAAAAGACTCAAAGTATTGTTATCATTTGGTAGTTCAATTTCGAATTGAATGTTCGGATTTTGTGCATTAAGAAGTGTATGGAATTCAATTGCTTTCTCTTTGGATTTTTTTTCTTTCTTCTTCAATTGGGATGGAAGAATACATCGAAATCACATCATAACTGCACGGATACAAAAAGTTGTCGTTACTCATCTAAAGAACAGTCAAGAATTGATTCATTTTATTTCTTCCAATTATAACGACAACTTTATGTATCCGTGCAGTTATGATGTGATTTCGATGTATCCTTCCATCCCAATTGAAGAAGCTATCTTTCAAGTAAACAAAATTCTTCTACAACAAGGAATTAACAACCTCGGAAATATTCCTCTTCAAGCAATCATAAGCCTTCTCAAAGTAATTTTAGATAACACATATTTTACATACGAAAACGAAATATACAAGCAAGTCAAAGGCTTACCAATGGGGTCATCTTTATCACCGATATTAGCAGTTCTATTCATGGACAACATAGAAAAGAGAGCTTTACAAAGTATCAACAATATATGGATATTTAAACGATATGTTGATGGCTGTTTCGTATTAACAGAAAACAAAGAGAAAGCAATTGAATTCCATACACTTCTTAATGCACAAAATCCGAACATTCAATTCGAAATTGAACTACCAAATGATAACAATACTTTGAGTCTTTTAGACTTTACAATTACGACGAACTCCAATGAACCAATCTTTAACTTCTACAAGAAAACAGCCAAAAGAGATATTTTCATTAACTTCAAGTCCAATATATCTACATCCACTAAGCTGGCAGTTATCCATAATGAACGAAACAGAATTGAAGAACGATGCTCGAACAAATCCATAGCCGAAAGTCATCTACAAAATTTCGACGAAGTGTTACGATTGAACGATTATCCAGAAAAATTCATTCAAGCTTCGAAAAAACGACGACGAAATAAGAAAAATGAAAATAACATGAACAAGAAGAAATGTTATCTGAAATTACCATTCATTTCGGATCGAATGAACCAGATTATAAAGAGAATATTCCAACAAAAACAACTGAATGTTGGACTTGCACAACGTTCAAAAACTCTGAGGAATGTATTACAAAAGAAAATCACAACCAACAAAACATGTCAACTCACTAATTGTCCCATAAACAACAACGAACTTTGTTTCAGACAAAATGTGATTTATAAAATAACTTGTTCGAAATGTCAAAAATTTTATATTGGGAGTACCATCAGACTACTGCATACCAGAATTGAAGAACACGTTACTCAAAAAGCATCATCAGTACATAAACATTTGATATTATGCAACAGTAACCACATAACAACATGAGTGAACACAAGAACACAGAACACAAGAACACGACAATACTAACATCAGACTACGTGAAGCAGTGTGGATCAACAAGCTACAACCGAAAATTAACTCGAGAGAAGAACGTGAACAATATAAACATTTCCTTTTTATATGAATTATTAGATAACATTCTCTATACTTATACCTCCATGAGTAATTTTTACATCTATGACATCTATGTAATTATTACATCTATGCACTTCATATACTATCAATACTTCTATGGATTTTATTTACTTACTGAAACCTTGATATCTTACTAACAATATTTTTCAAAATCGTTTGATATTTGTAAACATAAAATCCTTTTATCCCCTGACGCGGCCTGTGTAGGCGAAAATTTGGGAAATAAAATAATGATAACAGCATCGGCTACTTTCGATTCATTCAAAGTCTATAATTTGATGACATCTTTCAGCAGCAATTAACACTAACTTCTTCCCAGTCAACTCCTGGTGGACAAACCTTTGCAGTTCAGAAAAGCTTCATATCATGGTCATGACATAAGCATATAAAAATGCTGTGAAAGATTCTACGGATCCCTGACACGAGAAGATCGCATGAGATTTTTTTGTTAATGCTTCAATTATTTTCTTGACTGTGGTAATGAAAGGATCATCCACTAATTTTATAGTGATTGAGTCATTTTCAATATTTATTAAAACACATGATTAAAGCGCGTTCACATCAGACCGATAACGATAACGACAACTAAAGCGATGAAAAAGCCGCTCTGTGCGTGTGCAACACAGCTGCTATTCACATTAGACCAATTTTCTCAACGATAAAATCGCATCGTCGAGATTGCCACCAGTGCGATTTTCTTCAACGGCAAAAAGTTCATCGAACATAATGAAACGTTTTTTTATGTCAAAGTCACAATCATCGTGAGCCGGTTCAATTTGCATGTCACTGTCTAGTCATTTCGTGCCGAATTAACTTGCATGCCTATAACACAGTAAATAAAATCATGTAGATAAGAGCGATAACATCGTCACGATGAATAGTTCTAATGTGAACAGTGGAGGTAAACGCTATAAGGTTGAGCCGAGAATATGAAATACAGTCATTTTAATTTGAAGTTATCGTAATCTCACTCGTGTGAACGAAGTTCTAATATTAGAGAATATATTCAACGAAAACGGATATTTTTTGCTAAATTGTGAAAGGTGTCAGACTGCATTTTTATTCATTCTTACACATGGCCAGCCGAATGGATCATCTCGATGGATGAATTTAGATATTATTGCAGTCCTCCCGCATTTTAGCTAAGATTATTCACTTTTGTTGAATACAATATTCTGGAAATCTGACAAGAATAGATAGTGATCATCCTCATCACACAGACTACGCTAAAAACCCTCTGATGGCAGTCAAGATGACTATCATATTGCTTCAGCCTCTGATTTGTGATTACAACATCGTCAGTCACTCCTATGAAAGTCTTCGCCGTGCCATCTGAATCCTCTAGTGAAACGCTTGTAATATCCGTGAAGCTGTATGGTGTGATATATATTTATTCACGGCAAATTCATGCATGTGATGAACGAAAGTATCAATTTTCATACAAATACAGTAAAAAGCTTCCGACCTATTACTAGAATTTGAAAAATCCTCGATTTGCAGTTTACGTTGATCGTTGTGAAGACACAAAACCATAATTCGATTGTCAAAACGGTTGAAGTCTGATAACACCGAAAGAGGTTATCAAAACGATCTACCATGATTGTTCAGTTGTATGAACTAGGCCTACATCAATTTATTGACATTAACCTGCTAAGCCCCAATGACGAGCAGTGTTCTCCATGAAATAATTGCATCAACTGACAAGTTAACTAATCTCTACATTCTTCTGACAATGAAGAGCACTGCTTGTCACGGTGCAGTTGTTATCGCGAAAGCTGGGCAATAGGACGATGAAAGGAATGACGAGTACCTCTCGTCATTGTCAGTTGTGGTGGTGTTGGAAATACGAAACCGGGGCATAACAGGTCAATTATCCTGATGATATTTTGTGAAGTAACGAGGGCGTAAGTGCCATACTACAAGTAGCGGTACACATGCAGCGCAGCACGTCATAAGTCACCTTTTCGGAATTTCCTGAGTAGTTTGAGACCTTGAATTCGCATACTGGACCATCTCGGAGAACAGCAGCCCAAAAGTTCCGATATTTATCTAAAATTCATCAAATTACATGTGTTATCATTGAGAATCAAAAAAACCACCTTAATATGCATCGATTGACTGACGGTAACGTGTCTGACCAGGATTCGAACACAAGTCAGCTAGAAAGTTCGAATCCTGGTCAAACGAGTCGAGGTCGGGAAGATAGGATTCTAGCGTTCATTTGCACTTACCGGTCATTTGTATCATATCTACATCAATCATCACAAATCCTGTATCAAATGTTTATTGGAAGCGAAAATATAGTTCATAAAACTGCCTACTATCGAGGTGGCCACACAAGTTCGAAAATAAATTCGTGCATACCTCGCGTATATTGGTGTTGGTAGTAGTAGTGACGGTAGCAGTATGAGGGCCTTGGGGGACAAAACCCTCCTCTCGCCTCACAAAACACGTTGGACCGCAACAGCAGGTGCGATGTATCGTCTCCCAGCAAAATGTGTCTTCACATATCCATCTGATGGGTAATATTTCAAAATTGCTTTGAAGTGAATTTGCATATTTAATGCTTTGGAATTTCGTGAATCAATTTCATGACATGCTAGGGTACCCTTGGATCAGACACTATGAAAGGTAGTGTGGAGGACCGCAGCTGGTTGCCATCCCAGCTGGAATCCTAGCATGGAACGCGCCGGAGAGTGCATAGCTGATTCCCTCTGGCGCGCTGACGTTTTCATCTGTAGATTCTTCCAAAATTCGAGCGCGCCAGACGTATAATTTAATTTTGGAATTTCTGAAATCAGGTGCGCCAGTCCGCCGAAGCCAGTCAGCTGGCGTACACCGACTTCTCAAAAATTCGCCGGATTTAGATAGGGCAGACTACATATGCATTTTCAGCACATGACAGTATTAAAACTCGTAAATTAGTCAACTGCAAAATATCAAAATCACGCGAATGATTTCCGCAAAATTTGTTATCTTCAAAGTATGGAAAGATGTTTTACTACTCAACTTCCTATCTATGAAGCAAGTCACACTGGAATACAAATGAACGCCATTTGCTACAATGTCATAAAACTACAAAACGGTCTGCGAGGCTGAATACAATAACAGGATGTGCCTGTCATCTAATGATGGACTAACACAGACCGGTGGATTTTGAAATATCATGCTACAAAGGAGAAACAACTGAAAAATGTCAGCAAAATGAATTCACTATTGTAGAAACAGCCATTCTTGTATCACCTTGTCCAGCTGTCACACGTTTTTGTCTTTCCTCCGACAACAAAGCTGAAGAATGTATACCGTCTGCTGTGTGGTCTAGCGTCATATGACATATATAGAATTGACACACCCGACTATTATTGTAAGCAGGGAATTCAGTGTCTAATCCAGTGCATACGTGTGTGTGTAGCAAGAACAGTCATTTGTCCATGGATCAATGTAATGCTCATGCGGAAATATAATCGCATATACATCAGCATATAATAACCGGTTCAAACTTATTTGATGCGAACATCTCAAGTAAAATCCCTAGCTGTTTTGCAAATAACATTGATTACCGTAAAACCTCTATTTGAACGGCACCTCTAATATAGCGGCAGTCTAGAGGAGTTGAAAAATTGAAAGGCACCCTCTAATTGAACGTCACCTCTACATTACGGACACTTTGATGAATTCATCTCCTACATCAATTACATGACTGAAATAATCTTCTGCAAAACGTGTAAAACAGGAAAATAGTTTGTAGAATGCTATGGAGCTATTTTTAGAGGCTGGGAAGTCCCATTCAATGGAGTTGCATCGTATTTATTTTTAGACGCTGGGAAATCCTATTCTACCGAGTTACATAGTATCTATTTTTAGAAACTGGGAAGTCCCACTCCCAGACTCATTCCCATTCGTCAATTCTGTATTATTGTAGAAGCTTACAGGATATTTTAACTTTCTCAGCTCGATAAGATAACAGAAATTCGGCAGCCATGTCTAGCAGCTCTGACACTGAAGATGTGACCCCCTACAAAGCGGAGAAATTACGATATACCTTTCAAACTTGAAGTTGTTGCATACGCCGAGAAACACAACAACTCGAAGGCTGCGAAAGACAAGAAGGTCCCTCGTGCATGCATCCAACAGTGGACGGAGCAGAAAGCAAACCTTGAGGCTCAGTTGAAGGCGTCTTCATCTTCTATCTCATCAACTAAGCGACTCCAAGGTGCCGGACGCCCTTTGAAGGACAAGGAATTCGACGAGAAGCTCATCTGTTGGGTTCATCAGCAACGACAGAAAAAGCTCCGCGTCAGCCGCACGATAATCCAGAAACAGGCACTCGCTTTGTCGACAGACGAGGATTTCAAAGCGAGCAACGGCTGGTTGGAAAAAATTTTACTTCGCCACAACTTGGTCTCACGCCGCCATACAACGACCTGTCAGAAAGAGCCGGAACAGTACGCCGAGAAGATCGTGAATTACATTTTGTTCGTTGAACAGTGCCGTCGTACCTCCAACTATACCTACATCTTTCCTGCCGACGAGACGGCCGTCTACTTGGACTACTCAAGCAGCCTTACCGTTGAAAGTAAGGGGGTCCGAGACAAGTTAGATGTTACTGTCATGCTGACCGCTCGATCCGATGGATATAAATGTCGACAGTACGTTCTACTCCCGAACAAGCGACCAAATAAGGAGATCGCCACCAAGTTCAAGAACACGCTCCATATGTGTTGGGCGGCCCGCACGTTTTTCAATGACGATCTGACTTCTGAGTTTCTACAGAATATCATCGGTTCTTCAATGTCTGGCAAGCGCCTGCTGGCCTGGTACTCATACCGTTGTCACATTAGTGATACCACCATGAAGCAATTGAAGAAACTACAGATTGACGTGGCCGTGATTCCAGGCGGGTGCACCAAATTGATACAGGCCCCCGACGTCTACTGGAATGCCCAATTCAAGGCCAAAGTCAGACAGTTCTACGAGAATTGGATGTTGCACGGCGAGAAGAGGTACACCAAATCCGGCAACATACTTGAAATGGATTGTCGATGCCTGGTATCAGCTGCCGAAGGATCTGATCATCAAGTCATTCAAAGGATGCGGACTGACCAATGCTCTCGACGGATCGGAGGATTGCCAGATCCATTGTTTCAAGCCAGACTAGGACGGTCCAATTCAGACTGGTTTGCAACTTCTCCGGCAAGCCCGAGCCAATGCTGGTGTTGAACGTGGAACCAATCAGAACTTTGACGATGATGCTAAAGGTGATGCGAATGACGAGGACAGCTACAACAGCGACGTGTCACTTGATTTTCACTAGTGAGTTTGTGATTCCTAACCAGTGATTACCGGTAACCTGTGTTTGTTAACTTTTGTCAAATAGATATATGCAGAGTTCTTATGTTACATGTTTTTGCTTTTCATCTACAAAATTTACAGATTTAAGATAAAAATTACTGAAAATTTCATCTCTAAATTCTGATCAGCTAGTCGAAAAAAAGAACGGCACCTCTAATTAAACGGCAGTGCGGGAAAAGGTTTGAAAAATAGAGCGGCATGCCGTTCAAATAGAGGTTTTACGGTAATTATGCGCATTATATTGGTCGGATCCTATGTTGAGCAATCGGCCTAACATACCAACACAGGGTGGGCGCATAATAAAATTGTGCATATTCGTGTATGCATTTCACCAAATTTCGTGTATCCCCGCGCTTCAACAAAAGTGTGTAATATTAATATATTTGTATAGTAGCAGTATTAAGTTGGCTTCCGTTACATCATTCGTTAGAAAGAAGCAAGGAAAGAGTCTAACCCATCTACAGAACAACTGTCACGAATGGGCAGGATAAGCTCTTTGCAGAAGTTCAGCCTTTAGACCTCCCTTGAAGGTGACCACCGACGCAGCAGCTTTCAAGCTTTTTGGAGGGCTATCCCAGGTGCGAGCTGCAGCTACAGAAAAAGTTCGGGCACAAACTGTCTTCAGTCGGGAAGTCGGAATAAGGAGTTGCTCGTTGTAGGCAGATCGGAGATGTCATCAGGAAGGGGTTGAAAGAAAGGGTGGAGACAGGAAGACAGATAGCTAGGGGCACCACCCCGGAGATATTTGTAAGCAAGGACTGCCAGACGAAATGTTATGCGGTCTCGCATGGGTAAGCACTGTAGAGACTGAAGTAGGGAGGTTACGAGGAGGGAGGTTATCCTCGTACATGGTCACGAGGATGGGCGTTGAATACGAGTTGGGCACTGTCGCGGAGAACTGAATGGAGCTTTGACAAGGTAGTGTCATGAAGACCAAGAAGGAGAATGGAACAGTAATCAAGGCGGGAATGGAATAGATGAGAGAAATCATGAGAGCTTTCAACACTGAGTGAGGGATGAATCTCCGAATGAAGCGGAGTTTTCGCAGGGCGCTTAAACACACAAAAAATAGTCTTAGCAACGTGTGGTTGCAATGATAGAGTTGGATCAAGGAGCACTCCAAAGATGCGAATCTTGTCGCTTCCAAAGACTGTTGGAGACCTTGGGACAAGGTGACGTCTTATGGACGTAAACCATATAATGTCCGTCTTGGCGGCGTTAAGCAGGAGGCGGTTCCTCTTCAACCAAGCGTGAACCTCAGGTCGCTAGTCATCTTGATGGCCAGTTTTAATGCAAGATTGAACAAAAATAACAGAAACAGTCTTTTCAGAAAAACTTCGATCTCACAACTCTTCCTTTTCCACTTCCTGTATACAGTTCGATGCATTATTAATTGTTCTTACTTTTAATTGTCATAGGAAATGCGCATATCAACCAATAAGATGAATAAAATTATTTGTTATGCAATTTCCTTTGGTTGTATTCCGAAATTTCACTCAGTTTAAGAATACAAAATCCATGGATGCCACAAAATGATCGTCACATGAATTTTCTGTCAACAGTACAAAATGTAGCTAACGCAAGGTAAAAGGAACTTAGTTGTGGGAATGGAAGGGACGTATTCAGCTATTATCCTACAGCAAAAATTATGTTTTTTTGCTTCCTATAATTTGATTCGAGTGGAATATTCGGTGTGCGAGTCTCCTTCCAAACTTGAAGTTTATTGTCTTCCCGATCAATGTCGCTGTATTTGAATCGACTAGCGTCAAGTTAAAGTGTACACTTCCGTCCATTTCTTATTTCAGGACGACTGTTTGGAAATTGCTCTCTAGTATGATGCTTAAAAGCAACTTTAAAATATCCGTTCTGAAAAATAAAGCAATAACCACTAACCTGAAAAGTAAACCACATTTAATGTGCTTAGAATTTGACGAAACACATTCCACCTTTTTATGAAATTAGAAAATATATTGAAACAGTTCAATTTTCAAGATAAAAACAATGCTTCTTCCAACTACTCACTGCCCTAGAATTTCGTACATCAAACAAAAATTCGCGCATAATCATGTATGTTCGTTCATCTGCTGCGAAATTCGTGTATAATAAGATATAAAGAGCAATTTTGTGTACATGCAGCCACCCTGACAGCAAAATTGCAAGTTGAAGAATTCTTCTCCGATAGAAATTTTTTCGTTGTGCAACGATTGATGAAACTTTCTGTAGATGTGCACATCTGATAATAGGTCTATATGTCCTCTGATGGCGATGAAACTTACGAATCAGACTTTAATGGACCGACGATTCCTTAACCAGAGCTCCATTATTTTATATTCTTGAAAGAGCGGTCAGACGTGTCATTCAATAGCAATCATAGACGAGTTGTGAATTGAAACAGTCAACATGCAGATCTCATCGTTCATCAATCATTACAGCATACAAGTGCATCATATACATCAGCACATCAGAAAGCATCGAAGAATTTAATAGAATGAGACACCATCACAGTGTTGAAAACATTTGACAAAATAAAGCGATCAGCAAAATTTAGCCTAGACAACAATTCTATTATCTTCCAGAAATGCTAGACTTGACAAGAATACATCACTCACATCTCCCTTGGGTCTCATTATATTCTTGTCGATTAATGAAGTCCGAGAGGTTCTGACAGACATCATGCAAAATATTTTTCTATGACAATCTGCTGTGGAAAGTTTATCCCAGCTGTCGAAAATTACTTTCGAAATATTGGCATTATAAAACAAAAGATGATGTATATTATATTTAGAGTTTGCATCCAAGCATGCCTGTGAATAGACATTGCATTTGGGACTTCAAATTATGAACTGAACAGAATTATAAGAGGTTCTCACCGCATAAGCCATGTATCTCAAGAAGAATGTGCATGGATGCGCCCTGATTGATTTCGAGGGATGCGCCAATCGTTGTGTTCACGAGTGTTCACCAATCTCAAGTGTTGCTTTGAATTAATAATCTTAATAACCGAAATTACTTCAATAGTTGGAATGGCAAGAATCATGCGAACCTGTGGAATTGCTAACAAGAGACATTTTCCTCCTTTAAAAGAGGCACCTCACTACTATATTATTGAGGATTAGGGGATAAACTCTATAAGATTGAGACAGATTTGCAGTATTTTCCATGTGAAGGACTTTTGCTATTGATTATGGTGCTCAGTCTCGTCTGACCACGTTTTGCCTAATGCATGACATGCGTGCAGCACGCAACTCTACAACATCCTGTGATTACAAAACACAGTTCCGAGGTTAACATGTTCTATATACCCCAGTCAACGCATTGTACATGTTAACAGTAGACATTCAATTAATCGTCTTCCGCAAAAGATCAGAGAGAAAGAGGATCTGTACCTGAAATGATGCCTTTTTATCAGAACAGAGCCATTCGATGTATCTTTTGTTTTAATAACGTTTTTCCAAACATACTTTTAAAATCATTGGTAAAGACCTTGAGATGACGACAAGTGTACAGGAAGGTCTTATTCGTTCGACTAGAATATCAAAATTAATGTTTTGGATCGTCTGAATTTGCTCATTATTTGGAAATTGACAGAAGAATCGGCTTATTGTACTGTAGTTGCTGGATTATCATGCATGGATTCACTATCGGTGATTGCCAATGAGATTCAATTGGCAAAAATATTTTTGGATATAGTTAAATCATACAGATCAATTCACATTAGTTGAGCGACTGCTTCCTTCAGAGTAAAAATTATGTACCTTGAAATGAATGAGGATAGATGGAATTCGTGAAGCTTTATAAAGTATTAGACTGATACTAGACCTCATACGGGATGTGTTAATGTGAACTTTGTAAGTCTACTAATGTGACGATGGTAGTGGCTATTGCTCTCACTAAGTGGTGTCAGAAAAGACGTTCGCAAGGTACTGCTTCCACTTGAAAATTAAATTTAATTTCGAAAGATTCACCATCACCGATTTTGATTGAGTTTTTGTTTAATCATAACTCAGGGGCCTACATAAAAAGGCTACAGACCGGTGTCGAAATTGATCAACTACATGACGTTCACTTTTTTGGAGGAATTTATTTTCTGAAATAATTTGATTATTTAGTTGATAATTTGATGTATATTGTGTGAACTATACATTGTGAAAGACTTGTGGTCAAACGTGTGGTCGCGTGTATTTTGAAATTTCGTCTTTTAAATGTCCTTTGGATGTCTAATTATCACCACTTTGTGGTAGCGAAAGCCACTACCTATTACCATGCATGGTCATAAAACAATGGTGTCCGATAAAACTGAATTGAGTCACTGCTCATTCCTTAAAGAGCATGTGTCATATCCCTCCTTTTCGACAGCTTCTGTTTGAATATAAAAATACTCCTGTCTATACCGGTACTTCTTCGCAACATGGTTGCATTTTCTCTCCGTTATAATCAAACTAAGATTAATTTGCCCAGTCACATAACTGAAATTGTATGACAGATGTAAAAATGACTTAAAAGGCTTACGATTAACAAAATTGAAATCACGATATTTCCGAAGTATTTTCATAGGCGAAGCACCTATCGCAGGGAACGGTGCATGTGCTTCGCAATTCAATTGTACCTAAATGTTTTGATTAATGCACTCTTAAGCTAGAATTTCTGACCCCAATTCTGCCGCAACCGTTGTACTGACCTACATTTCACCGTACTAAAACATTACCTATAATACTCTCTTTGATGCATTTCTGCCATCTCATTTTCCATGAAATATTACTGAAGACAGATCAGCCCCACTGATCAGTTAAAAGAATATGACCATGCTAAATCTAGATTTTTTGATTAAGACTTGAGAGAAGAGGACGGACCTGTACAGCAAAAGTGTCCCTCAGGAGAAATTAATGAAAAATGAGGAAAGGAAGGCAGAGACCGGCAGACCACCCTACGTTTGTGTTAGGCACTTACAGTTGTCCACAGTATCTACCCGGGTGACAACTCGTCTGCCACATGGCCCCTTTTAGTCGCCTCTTACGACACGCAAGGTTTCGTCGGTACCATTCTCACGCTGTTTGCCGCACGGCTAAGATTAAGTTAAAGGATGGCTAAATAGATCAAGTTCGTGATGATATTTTCTGAATTAATCAATTATTGTTAAGATGGGACTTTAGAGCAGAAATAATCCACGCCAAATTAGGGATGGCCTTAAATTCATTTTTAACTCAATTCCTCGCAGACAATATTCAAACAGAAAATATCTGATTTCATCTGCTCCTTCCTATTACCTGAAATCTGCTGTGTCACGAACCATTTGATCTGTAGGTTATATCATAATCGGAGATGTGCGAATCTGAATTTTCGTATAGGCTATTTGAATTCTGTGTGAGACAAAATACATGCTGGGGTGAGAATCTTCCGGTTTTTTAGGTATATCTTGTTAATGTCAAAATGTACATTTACGTATTTAGGCCCTACACTGCGGGTGTTTCCTAGTGTTTTTCATCTTGTGTCTTCTGCCCTGCAAAATCACTAGTTAACAGATGAGACCATTTGCTTGAATTTTGTTGTCATGAAAACCACAAAATTATTGCTACTACTGACCGATGTGTAGAAGACTGATAATATATAGCATATATAATCAGATGACATGAAAAAAAATACATTTTTATAAATTGAAATGCTGAATAGTTATGATTCCAATCCATACCTGATCGGATTCGAAATTTGTCTTGCAAAATCTTCAGTCAATATGATTATTTCGTTGAAATGGATTGGACGACTGCATTATATGGTAGATTTCGATGCAATTTTATTTGCTAATGCCAAAGTGTGAACCCGTGAGTGCAAAAGGAGTGTATCCTGTCTGTATCATTTATCTAAATGTCAAATCAGAGTGAGTTATCAGTATTGCCACAAGAAGATAAAAATGATGAAATCTTGATCATCATCATCTTTATGCTTTTTTGCTCTCAAGAAAGGATGGTATTTGATATTTTAGTTGTGTCCTGAACAGAAGATTTTATTGAAATCCTTGTGCTTCATCACTGTGAGAATGGCGTGATTAAATGAAATGGAATGGAGAAAAATGGAATAATGCTTATGATGGAAAGATGATGACATCACTATCATCTTTTTTGCTCTCAAGAACGGATGGTTATTTTTACTAGTGTTTTGTTCTGAATGTGATACTGTAGCCTAATATTTCATCATTATGGTAATTGCTAATTGAAATGTAATTGAACGGAGAAAATGGAATTATGCATAACTCATCTAATGTTTGCAGCAGAGTTGAAAACAATCAAAGCAATGTTTCAATCGTTCATTGACAATCAATCATGGTTTTTGTGTCGTTTCTGTTTACGATATAATGCATAATTCGAAATGTTTATTTTCACGGTGAAAAATCAATACCACCAATTGATAGCGGATATTCATCATCTACTACTCATGTTGCTACTCATAAGAATGTTTCATGATCCAAAAATTGTTTTTGGTTAGTCGCGCGATGTACTCATTGCGAATTCCAGTCTGTGTTACTGTGCTACAGTGGTGGCAGCAAGCCAATTGATCATGCATTTATCTTAAGTCGATCCATGCGCTAAATTTTCAAGGATATCCCAAAATGAATCATGCGGATGAAATTATGGTCTTCATTTTGACGGACAGGTCAACATTGAAAGGGGACGTTGAATGAACGTGATCATGGAGTGATGCTATACGGTGCATTGAATCAAGTATCATCTGAATGTTAAACTAACTGCTTCAGTGCTACAGTGGAGTCGTGTTCCTGCATTGGAAGGAATGAGCAAGTGATAAAAATTGCATTTCAATCAGAGTGTTACCAGCTATCAATATTCAAGATGAAATGCCTCTAAAATATTGTGAACCACTTCGAATATTATTTATTTTGGGTTCTCATCAAATTCTAGTGGTTGAAGTTCAGATAAATGCATCCTCTGAAGAAAAATGGATGACAGCAGGTGAGGAAAGTCATCAGATAGCAAGGAATGTGCTATGTTGGAAGATGATGAATATTGCAACGGCGTTCGTTTTTATAACGTTGTTGGAATATCGGCAGATGTTTTCTGACAACTCCATTGGTAAGTATGAACAGTTCGGAGGATTAAATCTATTTGTGCGTGAAGAGGTGACATAATTGTGGGATGATGTATGTAAAGATAGCATTAGTGCAATATATGTTTTTGCATGTTATGTACATGAGGTTAATTGTCGAATGATGTATGTAGAGATGGTAGTGGTAATAAACATGGTACTGCTTGTACTGTACATGTGTGCTTTTGGTTGAAGCGTGGCCTGTTTAATTTCAAACTTCATATTTGACATAATATTCGTTTCAGTTCTGGCTCGTACCTACATTTCTGAGATAGTTATTAAATGTCTTCCATACCGTTACATTGCATTCGTGCATTTTTGTTCAATTAGTTCCCCTGAGATTTTCGATTAATGCTGAATAATGGCAAACCAAATGTCCCTTAAACTATGAATTTATGAGAATAGTTTTGAATTCATTGTCTTGTAGTACTTTTATCTTTTAAATGCATGGCATCCCAAGAGATATGGTGTAAACAGGTAAGGTCCTGTGGTGATTCTTTTCACATGCTCATCCATATATTGGCCAAGTTATTTAGTGAAATAAGTAGGGCCTACATTATAATCTTGGTTTTCAATTCTTGTGCTCAACCAATATGTGTCTGTCAATCAATCTTCGATTCTATCAGAATAACAAATATTTTCAGTCTTGATGCTCACTCGAGAAGTCAACTGTATATCCTACTATATGCCTATATTCATAGTACCATCAAGATAAGAGATGACGACTAGTTTTCATTGCTTTCTTTCCTGAAATGAGGATATTATTTTAATTATTTTTATTATGTTCCTATGATATAATAGTACAGCATCTTGTGATAAGTAAGCCCTACTAGAACGTCGATAAATGCTAACACATGAGTTGCCCCATCATAATTAAGTTAAATGTGAAAGTTAGTAATAGTATGTCCATAGTTGCATGTTAACCTTGTTTTCACAGTTAAATTTTACTGCTTCAATCGTCATGATTGGTAAAAAGAATCGATAATGATGCTTTGGTTACAATGTTACACGGTATTCGGAAGATGCAGAACTATTGAAGGTGACAGTAGCCTATTATAAGGACTAGTAAATTTTGTGCTTCTGTTTGTTTCAGTATACCGTGATGGAATGTTAGCAAGCAGGTTGTATCGGCAGTCAGAAATCTTGCATCACTTTTCTCAGCGTCGAAAGTTCCTGGCTAGCGAGTTTGTTTTCACTGATTTGTATTGAAATTTGGTTTGTGCAAACTTTGGCTTTGCAGGCTTTGCACAGGATGCAAAATTGTCCATAGTAGCGGCTGATTTTAATAAAGATCTTATATACATGCGTGATAGCGGATATGATAAAATCGATGAAGCTAATGTTCATGATGGTGATCAGTGTTCGTTGGACACAGGATAGCGATTAGAAGATAGAGACTTCAATTCCAACCACTTGGAGTCGAACTCGCGAATTTCGCTACAACGAATCTCGACATTCTGCTCCGTGTAGTTCAGACGCTCTAATGGAGTGCGGGACAAACAAGTGGCGATCGAGCCAGGTAAATCCTGGAATCATCCAAAAATGTCAGTGGATTATTCAATGTGACTTGACATTTGGAGGCCTGAGGGAGACCCAGTGCACTTGAGATATTTTCCTGTATTAGTTTTTGTAATGATCTCATCAACGGCTCATATCTACGTAAAAATATCATTTTTCAACATGACTCTTCATGGCACTGGAAGTATGATAGCTATCCAAAGTGTTACATTCAATCCTCTCCCTCAAGCCCTAGGATGTAAATCTGTTTCAACAATTCGATTGCATGCTGAATGAGTGAAATTGGGATAGGCAAAAAGGTAACTCCCTTATGTTTCTTGGTCGAATTTCAGTTTGTCAGTATGTAAACCAAGACAGTACTTCGGCATCCCGCGCCTTCAAAGGTCGATAGAGATAGGTGGACCTTCTTCAAAAGCGCCATGTTTTTCAGCACGTATTCTGCCAGACGTTGATCTTCTTCGCTTGTCCACCTAGTTCTATCGACCTTTGAAGACGCGGTACACCGAAGTATTGTATGCTGGCTTTGATAGAAATTCGACCTAGAAACAAAGAGGAGTTGTCTTTTTACCTTTCTCAATATGAAAATGGTCTCCCATTGTTTGGTCAAATACGTCAATGAGTGATGTTCGTGCGAAAAGCGTGAGATTCATCCTTGCATCGTTTACATGATTTTTGTTAGAAGAACAAGGATGCAATCGTTTCGTAGGTCAAAGGTTTTTACATATTGGTTCTGAAGCTTCAACATAGAATTTCAGTGACATCTTAAACCTATGTTGCTGTTGAAATTTAAGTTGAAAAATCAATAGCCTCCAACAGTGAGATGGACCTAAAATGGCCTGCTTTCAAGCTGCCAGAGGCAAATGATTTTCCGTTTAAAATTTCAGCTGAAGTGTAGGTTTTAGATGTTGCAGAAACCGTTTCTTATATTTATTTCTTTCGAAGCATGCCCATACCCAAGTACATTTTGTCATGATAACCATTTTGAATTGTCACCATCTGATCGGGTTTTTTCGCGTGTTATCGCTAATGACTAATGGCCTAAATAGACAACTCAGCAAAGTCAGTATTACTTTCATCTGAACACCAAAGAGAGAATTGACACGATTTTCACTAACTTGCGATGAAGGGAGGGTACATGCCTATTAGGGTGGCCCTAATCCTTATGCAGCCGGCCGTATAGGCATTAGGGTGGTCCTTAAAAATCGTCATTTCGACTCACACTCATTAAAAGAGTCGGAATTTCACCGCTCCCAACCCCTAATTCATGTCTCCTTGATGTATAACCAAGGAATCTCAAATATTAGCCAAAAATATTGAGATTTAGCGGTAGCTCAAGCGACTTGAAGTAGACCTAATTTTGACGAATTTTTGCCATTAGGTCCAAATTAAACAGTGTAATACTGGAGATCATACCCAATTTGAATGCAAGAATGACGCATTGCGCTACATTTAGGTGCGTTGGGATGGGTTTATGACGCATATATTCGTAGAAATCAAATATACAAAGATGTGTGCTTCATATACTACTAAAAATGTATTAGTAACAGTTTTCTAACAAATAAAGTGTCATATTCAGCTTTGAAGCATATGCAACGAAGGGGATATCAATCGCTTATGCTAATGTTCTATTACAAACCCACTTCTTTTGATAATTTACCTAATAACTTGTATTATTTACATAATTTGCTGTAATTTTTGGCATATAAACCTATAATGATGTTGTTAAAGAATGTATGTCAATGCAATGCAAACAGGTCAAGCAATAACTCCTATCAAATTGTTCGACTGAAGTGATCAATGACAACTGTCGCATTATTGTCTATTTAAACTGACATTTAAATACATGTAGACCTATGTTTACGAGTTAATTTCTCGGTAAGCAGGAGATGTGATAATATTTTTTGACTATACACTCATTCTGGACTAAAATAACCTATTCATTGAAACTGTCTTACTACTCCCATCAACTACTAAGCACACGTCGCAAATGATTTGGTATCATGTGATGACTGCATGATCAACCCTGCATGCAGTTATCATACGGTGCATGCTTCTACATCGTCGACACCCGAGACCAAGGCGGGAAGTTGATCAACAATATGACATTGTTTCTTTCTGCCATCATAGTGTAATACAAATGGCCCCTGTATGTCAGTTTATCCCACGATGATGATCGAAGCATTTCTCTACGCCTTTTTATGCTTGACCGATTAGCAAGTGCTTGTATCGTGTCGAATGCTGAGCACATCGAATTACGTGTCCAGTGTTCACCTTGCTGACCCTTGTCCCGCGTATCCCAGGGTAGGTCCAGTCCTCTTCCATTCTTTTCTGTTGTTGACCAATGAAGCATCCACTCCTTTTGCCTTCATATCGGCGGTCACAATCGCCATCCAGGTCTTCCTCGGGCGGCCTCCACCTCTTCTTCCCTCCTCATGCAAACAGGATGCCTTCTTCAGGGGATGACTCTCCACGACGCTGCACATGACCGAATCATGCCAGCCTTCTTGATCTTGCCACTTACTGGATTGGGCTATCTCCACATTTGATCGTATTTCCTCGTTGGTCTTCCGGTCCCAGCGTGTGTAGCCCTGCATCCACCTTAACATCCGCATCTCAGCAACGTGTAGCTTCTGCTTATGCGTCTTAAGAGGGTCCCAACACTCAGAACCATACAGGATTGCTGGCCTTATCATCGAGGAGTACACATTGCTCTTCAACTTGAGTGGTATCCTTCTGTCACATAATACTGGGGTCTGTTTCTTCCATGTATTCCAGCCGCATCGTACTCGATGTGCAACATCACTTGCGCTGGTCACCTCACTATTGACCATGGACCACAGATATTTAAAGCAGTCCACCTTCTTCAACGGCTGACTTTGAATTTCCATCCAAATTGCGTGTCCAGTAAATACATGTAATTGTGCGAATGTGATGAACAACATCAAGAAGTAGACGTGAGAACACAAAACGCAAACTTTTCCGCAATGCTGAAATCAATAAAGTCATGCTCTACATTAACTGATGCCAAATATATCGTTCATTCCATTTATCGGTTATAACTAATCGATAATGCTGAAAAATTTGGATTTTCTCTACTACGCTAATTTGATTACTTATGAACTTACTCTATTACTTATTTGCCAAAAATTACCGCAAATTATGAAAATAATGCAAGTTATTAGGCAAATTATCAAAAGAAGTGGGCTTGTAATGAACACTACTACAATCGATTGATATCTCCTTCGTTACATATGCTTCAAATTACATATGACACTTCATTTGCTAGAAAACTACTACTCATAAATTTTTCTACAAATATATGCGTCACAAAACCATTCTAACGCACCAAAATGTAGCGCAATGCGTCACTCTTACATTTCATCATTCGAATTAGGTATGATATACAGGGCCGGCGCCCCACAAACGCATCTTAACCTCCTTGAACGGGTTGAGAAACGCGTCAAGAATCTCATGGATGAAAAACATGCTAACAAATTGCAGCCTCTCTCCGTCAGACGGGATATTGCTTCACTCAGTCTCTTCTACAGGTACTATTTCGGTAGAAGCAGCTCTGCAGTAAATGAGTGCGTACCCAAACCTAAGATCTTCTCCAGAAGCACACGCAGAGCTAATGCACTCACATGCTATCATGTGAGTCTAGAATGCGCACGTACTGTGAGTCGCTCGAAAACCTATTTTGTTCTCACGGCACAGCTTTAGAATCAGCTTCTCCACAACACTTTCCCTGACCAATACAATCTTGATACTTTCAAGAGGCGTGCGAACAGGTTTCTGATGAGGACATCAGAAATCATTTAAATTTGTTAAATTTGCTAACTTTCCTCCCAGATTAGAGTTTATGCTCTACTACCGGTAAATTGTAATCCAGTACAATCTGCTTCAATTGTTCTATGTTATCTCTTTCCTAACTGTAAACTTTGCCTTTGCTTGCCACTAGCATTAATTCTATGTTACTTTGTTTACATGCTTGAATGTTTGTTTACTTAAGCTATGATTAACGTGTCTGACGATGAT
This sequence comes from Prostheceraeus crozeri, assembly GCA_907163375.1. Taxonomy (NCBI): domain Eukaryota; kingdom Metazoa; phylum Platyhelminthes; order Polycladida; family Euryleptidae; genus Prostheceraeus; species Prostheceraeus crozeri. The sequence goes on from CAJQUW010013090.1 coordinate 185,912, forward strand.
TATGAGAATAGATAGAAATATATCACCTAAAGAAAAAATAATAATTTCGAACTGAACATATGTTTAATTGGTTCTTCCCACAATATACTAGTATTCATTCAATTTATTACATGTTATAAACAACATTTCAAATAGCAAATATGACTAGTATTGCAAATGAAAGACTTACAAGTCATTATTTTTTATATGACGTATCAGAGATGGTTGAGCTACGAAAACATGTTTTACATTCGAAATCAGAATTTTTTGTAGCTCAAACACATGCATAATTCAGTTTGTTATTATGTTCGTGTGTTGATTGAATCGAATTTAAAACATGCCTTTTAACAAAGTGAGACATCCATCAGAAATGCATCAGCATTTGACAAAGTAAACCCTTCTCAATGAAAGTAGGTGTGTTGCAGTCACGATGAGCTGATACACTTGCATTTTTCATTGAATTTATATTTGCTTGAAAATGTCACAATGCTATCCTAAGGTAAAAAGGTGACCATTATGTATTGATTAGGAATAGAACGAACTTAAACACGTTTTATTCGTGATAGAAATCATTGTTTCTAAAGACGGAATCCTAGACTGAGCAGGATGCTCAACTGTAAAATCAAGGCAATCACTTATACTATTCAACTCAGGAAGCAAATTACAGAAATGAGAAACTAAAATAGAAAGTGGCATCAGTATATCTTTTCCAGAGAAAAAACCGTGAAGGATTGTTAGAGTAAGATTTGTCTTTCAATGTGGAACATATGAATGCTAGCTAAAACAGGTGACAAATTATGACCCATCGATAGATGTCTTTTTTAAGCTAAGAACAGGCCTCGCAGACCTCCTATTTTTCGGTTAAGATCTCCTATTTTCAGGATTTCCCTTATTTTTTCGAATTTGCCGCACTTAATTGGTGCCGAGTGAGAGATAAATGCGTATTGGTACATACAAGTATACCACTGATGAAACCCTGATGAAGTAGGCGAATATGTTGGTGCATATAGAGATCAGCACATTTTTGATCATACAGTCTGTAAATTTAATTGGGCACAATGAGAGACGCTTCAGTCATGTTATGGTTGACGCTTTATCTTATCTACTCTTGTTTTCTCGGAATTTATCAAATTTACCGCACTTCATCAGTGCCAAGTGAGATAAATTTTGGAGTTATAGTGCGGCGTTTTTCCCCGATCCCACTTCTTTTGGGGGAATGAATTTCATCAATTTTTTTATCTGGGCAGAGTGAGAGACTTGCCTTGATCATCAGATGGTCGACATTTTCTTTTCCCACTCCTACTTTTTGGGCGGAAACCTTCAGAATGAGAGACTCGCTTCGATTAGTCATGATAAAAATCGGCGTTTTCTTCTCCCGCTCCTATCAAAAATATTCTCTGCTTAATTTTGTCTGGATTCTTGGCAGTATGAGAGACTTGTCTCGATCGTCAAATGTATGTCGTTTTACTTTTTTCCGCTCTCTTTTGCTCTATCTAGGAGAGTGAGAAACTTCGTTTGACAGAACCATTTGAGCGCTAAATCGGTTAGGTTATCTTTTACCCACACATTTTTTAGGGGTTTTCCACTTTAGATCTGGATTCGGGGCAGTATGAGAGACCTGTCACGATCGTTAAATAATCAATATTATCTTTTTCCCGCTCCTAATTTTTAGTAAAACGTGCGCAGGAGAACTGAGTTTTGCACCTTCGTATCTGTAACGAAGCCGCGAGCCTTGAATGACGAAGACTGACACATAGATCAATTTCATGTAAGAATACAAGAATGGTTCACTTGTCTGTTCTGTTTGCGCGTCATGTGTCTACATGATATCTAGCTTTCTCAAAGTCTTCTATGAAATTGTGTTAACACTTAACTGCAAATGGATATGGTTGTCTCAAGAAATCAAATTTGCGTCAATGAAGCCATCACATCCGAATTTTCCTCAGCTTCATTACTTAAGGTTTCTTCAACAACGTTTATGATGCAAGCCAATATTCACTAATTGGAGTTCATTCCTAGTTTGAACGAAGAGAGACCTGTCTTCTACCTGCCATAAATAATACTTGAGAATTGTTTCCATCTGCAATTAATAAATTATCCGAAAAAGCAGCTTCATTGTCCAATTTTTTGAACCCATTTTGCACTACTAAGTGTATCCTCCTATTTTTACATGCTTACTTGCTGTGACCAGTAATATACATGAGCCTTAAAGAAAATTATGTCAGAAGTTGCAGCAAGTTTTAATTGTTGAGCAAAGTCCGATTCATTGAAAATCGACAATGAGGTAGATCATCTGTGCTCAATGAAAGAATCGGATACAATGAAAAAATACGTTATTAGTGCCAGTCAATGGAATAGAACTCTACAAATTTGTCACATTGAAGGAGTCTTTGAAAAATGGTTTGGAATAATCAATCGAAATATTCACAATTTAGTTAAAAAGGAACTTGAGCTTGCTGAATGTGTTCAAACGAAAGAACTGATTACCTAATGCTTTCAGCACATCTGCTGACCATCAGGTCACCACTTGTGTAATCTCATGTGTATCTTATATTAACATGTGGTTGAATGTTGATCAAATTGCACAAAATGCGTGTGTTTGCCGACATTAGGAGTATTGGCAAACCCGTGCTCAGCTTCATAGACATATATTCCAGAGCATGATAAGAAATGACTGGAAGACAGATTATGCGAAAAATTGTGGACCTATATCAAGTACTTCTCACTTAAGGAGAGAAAACATAGAAAATTTCATTTTAACCAAACATTTCAATCTGCATCTCATTGGATTAACATGTGTTTTTCTTCGATCCTGTCTAACAGGAAGAGGAACCAATTAGAAATCGACAGACTCGCAGATTCGTAGTAGGCAAGGGGTGTGAAAGTCTCATTATCGGCCTCGCTTTCTGCAGAAACTCCCTCTGGCTACCGAACTATCATCACGTGTTTTTGAATTGATAACTTGTTGAATTTATAAGAAAGCTTCTTGGTACAACATTGAATTCAAATTAACAAAAGTGAATTGAACTTAAATTGAAAACCATTTGATTTAATTGTTGCAATTGGACCTCTGTTGAACGATTTATAAAGGAAGCTGTAATTTGGACAATTCTATCACTTATCTGGAAGACTTACCTGGACTGCTAATAATTTATTTTAATTTAGTTGTTTCGGCATCATATTTGGGTTAAAACAACTTTGATAAAAGCGCATTTTGATGAAAATCATCAGATGTTGATTTACAGCTATAATTAAACACTGACTTTCGCTCTTACTTCTCACGTCTGCTCGATATACAGAGATAGATTAGCGTTATTTTCTTTCGTACACAGCTCAGTTCCAAAGCTTGTTGAACATTAAATAGTGAGTTCACAGAAGTGACTTCAAAGAATTCATATTGATAAAACACTTTCATGAATGAGGACCCTTCCCACGACACATGTATTAGTGGTTCGTTTTTAATATATGTATTTTGACGCATCTGCAATATTTGAATGTCATTACAGATGTTATTGATACCTTGATGGAGCCTCCCGACTTGTACTCGGAGATCAATGACGAGCCAGTCCCGGAAGGCATTAGTGATGCTCCTCATCCCGAGGTTCGTATATTGTTTTCGGTGCACGTGTTTTGTTCATTTGAAGTTAGTGAACTATTCGGTTGCTTGATATTCATACCGAATTGATCATTCGTTTGATATTTGTAATATTGTATCTTGAGAGACTTTATATAATTTCTTATCAGTTAATATGAAATTCGAATATGGTTCGCATCAATTATTCGATCATATACTAACATTAAAATAAAAAAAAAACAAAAAAAAAAAACAAAATATAAAAAAAAAAATAAAAACAACACCAAAAAAAGCGCCACGACCACATAAGCAAAATCACATATACGGAAATTCTAATCAAAAAAACACAAATAAATAATTAAAAAAAAATAAATATCACAAACAAATAAAAAAAAAAATTAAAAACAGAAAAAAAAAAAAAAAATAAACAGCCAAGAACCCCTCCCACACCCCAAAACAAAACATTTGTATTTAACGTTACATTAATGCTAGAATTTTGTGCACATAACACATTCTACTAGCGTTACATATCCAACGGACCCTAAGAGACGCAAGATAAAAGTGTGACATACCATCTGTGCAGATATATAACATGTTCACCAAACAGCACAATCGGAATAAAAAATTCAGTAGAATATGGGTTAATCAAAGAAATAGATAATTATTGATGTTCTGTGTTCTGTTACTTTGAGCCTGTAGCAACCTGTGAACAAGGTGATTGGTTTGATGAAATGTTTATTTGACTCAGCCGGTTTGAAAACGACTAAGTACTTACAATTATTTGAACTTGCTAGATTGAGCTGTCAACCTCACCAGAATTTGTCAGTGATACATGAACAGGAATTTAAGAATGAGTGTAATTTTTACAGTTTTCATTTCATTTTGACCAAATAGGTATCAGGCTCAACTTTATCGACTTCGATTTTGATTTTTTTTCAAGCAACAATGTGCTCTACCGGATAGAAAAAGATACCTGGTGGTGGATAAGCTGTGATGATTGCCCTTTTGTACTATATTTTGCAACACACATGTATTTTCTTTTACTATTTCCGCAAAGCCAGGGTAGTCTTATTGCCGGTTAAAACTGGTCTTTGCCACTGTGGTAAAAACCGGCAAACACTGGTAAAATCCGGCTAAAACTAAAATTCCGAAAAATCAGTCTATTTAAAAATCAGAGAGAGACAAACAGGTGTGACATTTATTTACATACATTGTGATATTCATATTTATTGAAAGTAATTTGAATTTTTTCGTGTAAATCAAAAATTAAAGGCATGACAGTCATATTTAACATCACTTTATCTTCTAAATTAGATATGTAAAAAGTTGCAGGGCAATATTTTTTATCTTGCCCTCTAAATTTTCATAGAAACATTTGTATTATCACATTGGATATTTGACATTTGCCGTAGATTTAGAAGATGAAGTGTCCCATGAAACCGGAGGGCAAGAAAATTGTAGGAATCCTGAGATTTCTACATTTTCATGCCCTTCTGGTTTCATAGAATACCTGTTTTCAGGCAAAAACTCTTTTCTCCTGTAAAGGCTTTTATGTGAAACCATGTAATTTATTCTTTCCAGCATGAACGTTTGTTGTATCTTATGATGAATGAATTTTATAAAGCAGCAAAAAACGTGCACGCTATAAAGAATGCACAAAAGATTTATGACAATATTTTTTGTAATAAGTTGTATCAGGACACATTTTATTTAGAAATACATGCATTGCTTTTTTGCTTATGTTTATATCGCTACGATCGGTAATATTGCGAATCAAGAATGAATGTAGCATAATTTGAGGAAGCAAATTTTGTATACCAGTAAGGCACATTTAAGGGCTCAAGAACATCAGAGTGATCACAGAAATTACCGCATTTGTCAGTCTGAAATTGAAAAAAATAATGTGTGGATAATCATTTAATGTCTTAAAATTTCAAATCCTTTTCCGCATATCTCGAAACGTTTAACTATGCAGCATATTTTACATAGGTTGATGCTTCATTACAGACTCTAGACAAGTGGAGAGATGATTTTAAATTAAAGAAAAATGTATCATATGTAACTGAGATAAGGAGAACATTTTTGATAGTACACAAAACAGCAGAAAATTAGAGTAATACTGCCATTTCATAGAATTCTTGCAAAGTGCATAAGATATCGGCGATGATTTATGACAGCTAAATTAACAGCTTGATGTTGAATTGCATTTGTTATTTTCCAGGAATTATTCAAGAATTGGAAACATCAACAGCAAGAGAAAGTTCGGCTTTTAGAAACTATAGAGAGACTAGCAGAAGAAAACAAACGCATTATGAAAGAACGAGACGATTTCGAAGAGGAGTGTAATACCTTAAAGAAGCGTAATATGGTTTACAAGAAAAATGCAAAAATGATATTTTCGGTTTGCCGTGTTGAACTCAGTAAACGGGATCGACGTATTGAAACACTAGAGCGTCGCATTGATTCATATGGTATTGTGGATGGAAATACCTACTCAGTTGCCGCCACTATTAACGAGGAGGATTTTTCAACTCAAATCTCTCTGAATTTGGATTCTGAACTACGATATACCGGCATTGTATCTGAGCTGAATCATGATCTGATGGCACTTAAGAATAAAACTGCTAGAGAGGACTCGAACAATGCAACTTCAAATACTCCATTCGATTGTCGACCATTTCGAGGCCCCAAAACTCCACCACCTCCCAAACTCACCCACACCCACCCAACTCAACTCACCCTAGCAAACAAAAAAAAAAATATAAACAAAAAAAAACACATAAAAAGAAATAAAATATAAAAAAAATAAATAAAAAAAAAAACCTCAACAACAAAAAAAAAAAAAAAAAAAAAAAAATAAATAAAATAAATCAAAAAAATAAAAAAAAAAAAAAAAACACAACTCACACAACCAACCCCCCCACCCCAACTCGCCACCTCTCACCACACAACTCCCCACAAGAAAAAAAAAAACCTACTCCAAGCTGTGGCAAGCCTAGTATAGCGCGTATGCGGGCATCGTCAGCTGAGCGCTACGAACGGAAGCGTGATAATTCAGACTTCCATCATAATGGTCAAAGCAAATATCGTCGTTATGATCATCCGGAGGAATCAAAAGATGCATATCGTAAACCAGATAACCGACACGCCATTGATCAGGTTGAAAATTCGCATAATTATCAAGATTCTAGGGACAGGAGAAGTACTCGACGAGATAATGACAGCTATCAATCAGATCAAGGCTATTCAGATAGAAGTTATAACCGATATCGAGAATCAGTACCTAAGGAAAGCTTTAATCGATCGGATTCAAGAGCGTATTCTAGAGATAGAGGGTCCGATCGAGAGTACCACTTCGAAGGAGAGAGATATCATGAGAGAAATGATCGAGAATTTAGCAGAGAGCGATTTCATGAAAGTAATCGTGGATATGAAAACAATCAACACAGATCTGATTTTAAGCGTGGAATGGACGACCACAATCGAAATTACGAACATCCTGCTGGCGAGAATCATCTGCCGCGGGATGACAGGGATGTGAGATATATGAATGGTGTGAAAAGAAATCGAATTAATCACGATGGATATGATGAGTACGGTGATCGCCGTGAATCAAGCCGTGATCGATATTGTGATCGTAATTACTACGAAAATGTGGATGGAAGAAATAATCCTGGTTCCAATCGAAATCAAATTAATCGTCGTTTCCAAGACGGTGATGTAAATGAGAAGCTAAGATCGAATCTTCACGAAACCCCAGAGACTTATCATTCTAAAGAGAGATATCAACGTCACGGTAGTCGTGAAGCGAGTAGTCGAGATCGATATATTGGCCCTGATAGCCGTTCTGGACAAATCTATACTTCTAAGCGCCCTGACAAACATTTGATTCATAACAATGAAAAGGAGATTGATGGTCCTGTCGAAAGCGCTAGTGACAGAGAACGTACGAGTCCTAAAAAACGCGATTGTGAAACAGGTGGTCGTGTTAGTATTTCTGATCATCGCCAAGGTCAGGTTTCTCCTTTACAAAACCGTCATATCAAAGAAGCAATTTCTGTAGATAAGAGTTTGCCTATTTCAAAAAGATGTTCAGATTCGCAAAGTATAGCGCCCTTGAACTCTCCCGAACGTTCCCACGAATACAGAGGAAAAGACAAAAAACAATCCGAATCGAAAGTTGTACGAAATTCCACTTCCCCAATCGTATCGCCAGCTCCCGCTGTCAAATCTAACAATTTGGCAGTAAAGAAGCAATTTTTAGAGTGTTTTTTATGATTTTTTTTATTTTATTTTTTTTTTTTCCTCCCTGGCAAGAAGGCGTATGAAAATTATAGTAGACGGTGTTGGGTTTGTATTTTTTTTTTTATTTTTCTATTTTTCCTTTATTCTTTTCTATTTTGTCCTTTTTTAATTTATTTAGTTTTTCTATTTGTTATTCCGAAATTCACATATCAATAATCCAAGTGGAATTGCTTCAGCAGATTCAAAAGAGTCCACAACAGATCAAGAGCCCATTGAGCAACACAATTCAGATTCATTGCAATCGTCCCCAAACAATGTGTCAATAAAATCCAAGTCTGACGCCACTGCTGATCCTGCAACATTAAACAAAATGAAAAAGGTTCGAGATCGAAAACCAATCCTGTTCACTAAAGTGAAAGATTCCCAGAAACCAGGTGAATTTCATGTTGTTTTCTTTTACAATGAGAATTCATCAAACGAATTCGTAACACATGAAAACATTTCAAAATAATGCCGTCACACATTATTTAAAGGATATACTGTATACATGCATTTGTAAAATAAAGCTATCATGATTTATATAGCATGCCGTCAAGGCAGATATCATATTTTTTAATAAAACTCATAATAATAAACTCATATTCTCGGTAAACCTAAGGCGGCCGTCCGGTTTCTAAATTAATTATTTCTAGAGGGTAGTGATTGAAGGCCAATTTTTCTCCACTACTTGTTTCTATTACATTACGTAGATCCACAACTACTGTAAGTCATCATCATCATCGCCAATTTGAATCCGGTTTTGTCCCCGACAAGCGAGGGTGGCCGGATCTACCTCACTGCAGCGAAATTTTTCTGACCCCTTCACGCCACCTAGACCTATTCAAGGCATCCTCTTTCTTCAGGCCGGCCTTCTTCATCTCCTCCTCTACTTGATTTCTCCACATACGCTTGGGCCGTCCTCGCTTGCGTTTTCCTTCAACTTGAAGATGCCCTGTGAATAACCTTTAGCTTTTCTTTAGGCTAGGGAGGTTCTATTGAGCGCGAATTTCGATGTGAAATGTGTCGGTTTCACTGAGCATCACAAATCGGGTTATAATTTGTAATCAGGAACAACTACCGAGAGGCAATAAGGATATCATGCGGACTGAGGCCCCCAAAAGTGATTAAAATAGCGTTAGTACCCACACTACTAGACACGTTTCACACCGATTGTGGTGCATCAAATGTTTGATCATCGTGTAGTTATTGTTTTTGAAATTATTGAAATACAAGAAATAGCATTTGTTTTACAAATTGGGTTTTTAAAATAATCGACCTTGTAAATTATGTATTTTTTCGAGGTGCTCGGCTGACGGATGGATTCAAAGTTAATTATTTATCTCTCCAAACAGTCGCCGGCCGACGACCGTTTTTTTCACCAGTGCAGTTTCATTGTTTAGAAATTTAAAGTCAAAGGTTAAAAAAGATGACTTTTTTTACTATTTACCATTTCTAGTCCGCATCTCAGTAACCATATGACCAAACTCAAAACAAAATACGTGAAATGAAGGAATCATGTACGAGTCAGACAATTATCATGGTTTCAAAATTCAAAAGGTCATTGTGGAGTCCAAGTTTGCATTTTGAAACCTGTTCCAATTACGTAAATTTCACAGTTTTGAATTCAAAACGTCGCAAGTCGAAATAGAATTTACAAGGAAGTTGGCATTTTCTGTTGAAATTGACAAGAGAACATTTTCTTTTATAAATTCGAATAACTTCAGGATTAATGGGGACACCTGAAAACATTCAAAGTGAAAATAGTGTGAAATTCGACATCTCATTAGAAATAGCTAATTGTAACGAAAGTATTCTGCCGATTTTATTCAAAATTTGGTAAAAAGCTGAGGAATACATAGAAAATAAGCTATCTTAAATTTGGAGTTCGTATCTTGCCTCGTTCAGGATCTACGTAAAATATGTGCATGAAAAATATGATGGTTTGACTCCCCATACCGGGGCTTGGACGGTGCTGACAATCAGACTTTTATCTGGAGCGCTGTTATCTTGCAGCCCGGATGCCCTTCCTGTAGACTTTCATTAACACTTTCGGTGCTCGACCACCAGACCGTTAGATCGCTAGGACAAGTGTTCAACCACTGTCGCGGAGATCACATAATACACATTATGTAGTATTAGACATGAGCTTTCAGCTGTCAGACAACTTGTCTCTGAATAGACGAAGTGGTGTGAGCGCATTTTCTCGATCTCTCAGTAGAGCAGGAATATTGCAAACCCATTGAATATTCTATTTTGTTGTGAATGCAAGATATGTAGTCCTTTATGTGTGCTGTAACACGCTTGTTTGGATATAATGAAAACTTGTTATGCCGCGTTTGTGAAATGAATGAAAGATATATGTTTGTAACAAAAACGTATAAGGATAGACATGTGCAATTGTGTTGCTTTGCATGACGTGGAATGACGTTGGCAGCACTTAAATCACAGTTGTCGAAAAAATTTAACAGGAAGTGTAAATTTCACTGAAAACGTAACCAACCACACTTGGAGCTAACATAGAGTACTCTCAGTCTTGGGGTCCACCAAAGATTGAATTATGGTCTTGGGTATACTTTAAGACTAGGGTGTCGTTTCGAAACCGGATCTGTCAAAAAAATCGGGAGTACCGGAACCGGTTCCCCGAAAAGTAATACCGATTCTGGCACCGTTACCGAATTGTCTATACTAGAATTAAGCTTCAAAGAGTGCAAGACAAGAAAATAAAATAGGCGTTTTCCTGTGTGAATGCTTGCTCAGAAGCTGTGAATAGTATTACTCAGTCATTGAAGATAGGCCTATATGTCTCTCCTGACTGCAACAGGATTAGGCTCCCGTCCCATGGTTGGTAAAAGCAATATCTACCTGCGAGAATTATACAAAGCTTTTAAACTTCTGTTTTCCTGTACAAATCTGTGACTGGTGTGATGAGAGATAAACCGCATCACATTCCACTTTCTGCTTTAGTTAAGTCTTCTATCTAGCAATAATTTCTGCTAGACTATAAAATTATTGCTGACTATAAAACCAACCTCGATAAAATGTGCAATTCTCTTTCAAAAGCTAGTAACTTCTGTCAAAAGATGTGATCTATCGTCGAATACGCTCGCGTTCTCAAAACAAAACTTCACCGTAGTAGTGACTGCGCACTTGGGGATGTAAAACGATCATTTCTGAGCCCTCTTCTGATAAGTTGTGACGTTAAATTTCATACTTAAATAATTTTTATGAATAAAAAATTCATTCTCATTCGATGTAATTATTACAATTTGTAAACCAATTCGAATGTCAGTTGCGCTTTCAATACTTGCACAGTTAACAACTGGGCTGTCGGTACAGACAAAGGACAAGAACCGAAATCCGATACATGGTTTACTTAAGACCAAGATTAAACCCTTGGAGGAACGAACTCGCAGATTCGATGTAGGTAGGTTATTACTCATAAATAGTTTTATAAGTCACAGGCAGTTTTGCAACATAGGCCTTATTAAGTTACGTTAGCGGTGCTACACCTTCAATTTTCCTCAGTGATTCCTGTCTTCTGCTTATTTGGTATTACCCTTTATTATAATCACATAGTTCCAGATAGTTAGTTAAACAACTCCGGACGACGGATCGATTGAGGATGCTAGTGATATATGATATTTCCGAGAACGTCGTAATTAAATCAAGAAGATAATATTATAAAATGTGTATTCTATCGGTTTCGGAATAGAGAGGAACAGCCGCTCTGATCCTTCATCAGGAATGGAAAGACATACCAAAATATATAAAATTCAAATGGTACACGCATTTAAAAACTTTGTAAGATATCAGGATTGCATGCATAGATATATAATATATCTATTCGAATGTAACAACAATAATATCACCAATCACAGGTCTTATACTATCAAAGCAACTAACACTACATGCAGCACTACCAACATTGTATACACTGTTCAATTTGAAAATTGCTCCTTTTTATATATTGTGGAAACAGGGAGGTCTCTTAGAGAGAGGATAACTGGACATCGCTTTGACATCAGACATAATGATCAAAGTAAAGCACATGTAGTTTCACTTTATTGTTTAGAACATGGTCATCAAGAACATAACGTGAAAGTATCCATATTGGATAAAATAGAAGGAAATGAAAGTGAGCGAAAAAGACAGGACATGAAATTCATAAGTCAATTGATGACCGACTATCCTTTCGGTTTGAATATGCAACACGCTTTACAACGGTCACCTATATTTAACCCTAAATCTCCTTTCTCTGTTACCAGTCCAAACATTATTCTATCCCTTCAGTGTCTATGATTCCATGCATGCAATCCTGATATCTTACAAAGTTTTTAAATGCTTGTACCATTTGAATTTTATATATTTTGATATGTCTTTCCATTCCTGATGAAGGATAAGAGAGGCTGTTCCTCTCTGTTCCGAAACCGGTAGAATACACATTATAATACTATCTACTTGATTTAATTACGACGTTCTCGGAAATAAAAATTAAATAAATAAATAATATCTCTATAGTCGAACGGTCTAGCCTCAGGTCTCGCTCTTCAGCTGGTACGTTCGTCTCGGGGGCTCTCCAGCGTCTCGTGTTTTGCTCCTAGCTAGTTTCAGGCCTCTCTCAGTGGCGGGGCGTTCTCAGATCCGTCTCATGAACTTTGGTTTCTCGTTGCCTTCGCCTAGCTTTCGATGTTGGGGGTTAATAGTTCCTTTGGGTCGTTCGTTGCTTTTGCTCTGGTGTGTTTGGCCTCTCTTGTTTAGGCGAGCGTCTCTCCTACGTGCTCGTAGCTCGCTTGGAGTTCGCTTCTTGCGACGAGCGTGTGCTTGGGTGTGGTGTTGGCCGAGAGTATGAGAATTGTGGTAGGTGGGGTGGGTAGATGTTTTGGGAGGTAGCGCTTAGTCGCGAAAGCGGCGGGGGAGAAAGCATTTAGAATGTTTTACAGGTGACGCGGGTCTCTGGTGGGGCCGTGGTGGGATCTGCGGCGCTGTGGATGGATGCTCAGCATTCTGACCTTAACGAATCTCCTTTGGTTTTGCGCTGGCGCTAGCTAGCGGCTCGCGCCGGTAGCGTGGATGAGCACGGGGGTTCGATTGTGCGAGTGTGTGTGTCGAAAAGAGCGCCGCGTGCGAGCGTCTACTTCTGCTTCTCTGTCGATCTGTTTGTCTCTTCAGTGGGGGATAGCATCTGGGCTCGCAGCGGTCGTGGTGGCTCAGTTATCTCGTGGTGGGGATATGGGAGGTGCGCTTTAGTGGGTTAGGGGCGCTCTATCTGCTTGTTGCTGAGGAGACTGATCGGTCTCCTACTCAGCTGCTGCTGGCCGTTGGCTACTGTGGGTTTCCAGACTCTCTTCACTCCCTGGTACGAGAGGTGTTTCTGAGCTCAGCTGCTCTCTGTACAGTGCCACTCTTCCATGGTTCTTTTGTTTTTTGTTGCTCTTTAGCGGTATGGTACAGCCGCGCTCTTCACTTACTCGTCTCTCTCTCGTACGCTGGATTTCTCGCCGTTCGTCTAATCTCTAGGTTTGATTTTCTCGTCCCTGCTCTGAGGCTCAGTTCGGTATCTTGCTTCAGACTGTATCCTCCTCCTCCAGCTGCCTTCATTACATCAGTCTATTCTATTTACTACGCATTTCAAAGTGAATGTAATTCAAACCTTCAACACAGTATTGAAATCAATTAGATGTCTACTTTCGCATTTCAATTGAGATCAGACGAGGACAACCGGTCATGCAATGCCTTGTTGTTAGAATGAGTCAATTACCAACCTACAAGTGTCATGTGCTTGTGAAAAGTTTCCATATCTAACAAACTTCATTAGCTTGAAGGCCCGTGATCATGAATGATAACAATACAACTGATCATTTGTTCAGAACTAAGTTAATTCAATCTCCCTTCAAATAGAAAACCGCTTAGTTCATCATTTTTAAGTGTTCATAAGTTAGAGTCTTGCTTGTTCTAATCTTGACTGAGTAGAGGATTTCATTTAAAATCTGAGAAAAATTGAGTTTTGAATGAAGTTAGTTCTGTTGGCTAGTTAACGGATTTTAGTATTACTATTTTGTATGCAACTGATGATAATCTAATTATATTAACCGCTAACAATTTACCGAATGCAAGGTGTATTTTCAGTGTTTTTTGTTTTCTGAGACAACCCTTGGTTGTTGGCAGCATTCAACGCCATTGCAGATTTTGGAAATTTTCCATCTGTAATTCAGAAAAGGTTTGTATGCTTAACTCAGAATGTTTCCTGTTATCTCGGCTAGCATGTATTATAATACACTAGTAGGGGAATGTGAGGAGGTATGTGTCACCCTATATCAGAGCAATGTAGTATTCTCTCTTTTTCACTAATGACTACTTATATACCACAGAAAGTTATCAAACAGACTAAGAAAAAACAAGTAGCACATTGGGTACCCTTAAAAAATACTTGAACAGAAATTCGTTGTAAAGTACTAAAAACAGAAAAATTTTGACTTTTTTACAAATTGTGACATAAGCAGCCCTTAACCTAGCCAATACGTTAACATAACCTAGCCCTTAAACGAATTCTTACTTTACCTGAAGATGGTAAGTGGATGCCTACCGAAAAAATTTAGTGTTGAATTATAATTCTATTGAACAACAACAGCATTCCTGATTCCTTGTATCCTACATTCATTTTACAATTAATCAGGATCTTTTCTGTATTTGATCAAATTGAAATTTAACCAACTTGCTAATTGCGAATCTCAAATTTTAATTTTCAGAAGATATAGATCCAATTCAGAATAGTCTCGATGTAGCATTCCTGAGAGATTTGAAGAGTTTCACCGCAAAGGAAATATTTCAACGGTGTTTAGGAAAAGAGGGGCTTCCACGCGACGAATTTATTGTTTCTGAAGGTATCAGGATTCAACAAAAGGAAGCTGAAGGTAAGACTATCTGAGATGATTAGCTGTTTCAATCACATGTGGATCTATACGTCTTTGTAGAAGCTGCAGCGGACCATTTCGTTCTTGGATCTGAGTACAAGAAGATAGCCACGGATTCCGATAAGCCAACAGATAGTACATACACTAGGCGCATGCGGGAGAAATTGGAAAAAGAGGAGATGAAGGCGAATTTGCCGAAAATCACAAATTCATTTCCCTCACCGGAATCGCCGAGTCCAGAAGAAATGATGGACGAAGAGGAAGGTACGTTATGACGAATAAAGTGTATTTTCTAAATCCGTCTGTCGTTAGTGTACTTTCGGACCTCAGGTCCTTACTCAGGTGATTATTTCCGAAAGGAAGTTTTTATGATGAGGAAATGATGACTGGGGAGTAGTATGTGTCTTGAAAATCGATTTTTTTATGTCTCACCCGTAAATATCTGGAATTGTGTTTAAAACGATCCCATGTGAAATAATTTTGAAAAATTCAAGGATTTAGAGGTCGCTACCAACTTTTATAAAATCAATTTTCCAAATAATTAGACATTTTGGTGGCGTTCGGGACACTTTGCAAGATATTTTGTGATGAAACCTAGATACCTGTGGAAAATTCGATTTTTAAGAGACATTCTACTGGGGAGTGATGCAAAAGTAGTGTTTAAGGCATGGTGACAGCGTTGATAAATTGCAAATTTCATTTAAAGTACATCAGTAGACACATAGATGATCAGGCGGCCTTTGATGTGATAATTGAGTGCAGCCCGCATGAAGTCTATCAGTTTCAGATAAGCTTGTATTATCACAGAATCCACATGCGAGTTCCCTTTGTTACTCACGTCACTTTACTTTATGTTTCACGTCATTCTTGCCCCATGACTTGAGGTTGGACGTAGTTTAATTATGTTCGCTGTTCTTAATGGCATCCAGGTCTTCTTGAACACATGTGCGCCATGTGTTCCTCGGTCCTCTTCTTCGCTTTCCCTCCACATTCATGGATTCTACTTCTGCGCTCTTCTCACTTGACGAATTGTCGAATTGACTCCTATTGTCGAATTCCACACATTCTCATTGCCTCTTCATTTGGTGACAATGTCTGGTCATTTTATCCTCAACATCTAGCTCAGCATCTTCTAGTAGCACAATTGAAACCGGCCTTTTTGTTGCTGAGTCAGCGGCCATATATCCGCTCCGTGTAACATCTCCGATCGCACACAAGTTTCGTACACTTAAGCTCTACATTTTTTTGAGACATCTTTGTTGCATAATAGGCTGCTGAGATCTCCCCATTTCAACCATACTGCCAAAATTCTGCGTTTTCTGCCCCTGCATCGGAGCTATTCATATCACCCAAATAGCAGAATTCATAAACTATCTCACGGAGAGACCGTCAAAGCTCAAGGAATCTGTTTCCCCCTGGCTGCTAATAATATGAAAATAAAAAACCCGTCATGCTAATGCTGTGCTCTTTGTTCAATAGTCAAATTGAGCCAGCAATATCTGTTATTCTTTGTTTTATTTTTATTATTATCCTTTGTTTATTCTTAAAAAAGCAGCTTTTTGACAGCTTTAGACAAAATCTATTCTGTTAAGGATAACGATGGTGTGTAGTTATTTATGTGTTGACAATCATTTTAAGACCATAAATATGCAATTATAAATTTACAGTGTGAGTGCAAGCGAAGACCAGCAGGGTATTTACCCAAAATACCAGATGTATTGTATGTATGTTCTCCCAAACATTCAAAGCATTAAGGAAATCAGTAATTGTGCTGTTGCTGATCAAATGACGACCCGCAGGACCAATGTATCAAGTTTCGGATATTGCCGCATAAAATGAATACGCAAAGCAACAATCCTTGAATTCTGTCAAGCTCTTTGTTGTATTATGTAATATTGCATGTGAGAGTGATATATTTAAAAAACTGAGATGCGGATATGTTTCACGGCAACAAGATGAAGCTCCGACAAACCTATTCGCTTCGGCCACTCCCCTACTGAATGTGTGAGACAACTTGATTCTCTATCTTACTGCTTTTCGAATTCAATTCTACATGTGCTAGTGAATGAAGGTGAAATCAAATAAAAGGACAATATAGAGATTGAAGAGGATTGCTCTCATGTGACCCGGAAAGTTCTGCAATGTCTCTGTCAGTGCGCCTTGCTAGATCAGGCTGCATTCAGTACAATTGTATAATTTACATCACGCATTCCTGGCAATGAAACAATCTCATTTCTATCTGTGTAACCACACAATTCCGATCTTATCTTATGAGCTCATCTTGTAAGAGTGAATGAATGGATGCATTTGATAAATAGTACTTTCCGCAGTGTTTACCATTGATGAAAATAAGATAATGCATCCCAAACGACATGTAGTAAGCGAACATAAACTGGTTCCGTCCAATTGCATTAGAACATACAACGCATGTACAATTGTGTGCGATGTCGCGAAGACTGATGATGTATTTTATTTTCCAGTTGCCGCATTAGAAACTTGCAGAAAGCTCGGCTTCGTTGATCCAGAACTTTGTCTAGATTTGAAAGAGCTTCATAGGTGGGAAATTTTCCATCAGTTTCAGTCATTTTGAAAATGACATTCTCAGCCAGCAATCTTCATAAGAACGTCACGTCACCATAAATACACGTCCATTTGTCAACTTGGCAACTATCCTGCTACTTTCAGTAATCCCTTAACAATCAACATCGATTCTGTCCTTTACCGTGCTCAAACAGCCAGGATATCACTAAGGTAACAATCTCAAGGACACCAACGCATCGTCGGGGTCTTCCTTTCTCTCGCTGTACGTTTAAATACTGGCACCTGCTCTGCAATTGCGTGATTTCTAGCGAGATATGACACACGATTCTAACTTAATCCGAGCCTCAAATGAAGTTGTTTCACAAACTAATATCATAATTCATAAACGAATCAAATGGCAATATTCGTAGTAGGAGATGAAGTATTTTCATTTAGAAGATGAGTGACTTATGTAAGTACAGCTGAAATTATCATTGATTTTAAAAAAATCACTATCTTTGAGGCTATAATTCGGCATTTAATCATTCTACTTTTAGCTTTTCTCATTGGATGTAAGAGTGGTCTGACATCGCTGAGATCCAAGTAGGTAAAGCAATGTTAAGTCTTTTTATCTCGACAATGTTCGGTATATCTTTGGTCGTTACACTGAGAATTTCGATAAAACCCGCTGGAAAATTCATCCGATTTTTTTCCTATTCCCCATATAGTAAGACTTCAGCCGGTTATGTCTGGAAACGTAAACTATTTCCTGGTATACGACCCAGTTAGAGAATCCGGTTCATCTACCCGGTTGCGCCCGATTTAAGCCATCATCAGTCATCAAAGTACGTGCACGTATAGCCATACTCCCTGAGCTCTATGTGCAATAGGCCTAGCCGAAACTTCGCTGAACGTCACGCGATATTGGCGCGGTGAGGGTGGGGCAAGTAGAAAAGTAGCATGTGTATTCGAAACGAATAATTTTACTTACGGAGGAAATCAGCGAGCGATGTTTGTTGCTGCAGTTGATTGGACAGCTGCTCACACGAAGGGTACGATCGTGGCAACTGAACACTTACAGGAGGCAATTTACAAAGTTTCTCTGCAGCTCTGCCGAGAACGTCGAGCAAATGGTTTTATTTCTTCTTGCGCCAAGCTTCACAACAAGTCGTTAATGTACAACAATTTTAATATATGTAGATGCACAGTGTACATGATGTGCCATTTTGTCTGATCACGTTCAATATTGTATTGTTCAAAGACCTCTTTCAACTCTGATGTGGAGGTCGTTCTGTTACATATCTCAAAACACATTTATTAAAATTACTCATCGCTTCACGGTTAGATTAGTGAATTGTTTTCTACCTGATTCACAAAAAATGAATTATAGGAATAAATAATCAGATAGATCAAACATAATCGAACAGTACATGATAAAAATACAAAAAATTAAGCTCAACTTAACCTTCCGTATTGATGCTGCAGTAGAATAGACTAAAAGCAGATTGTAACAAAACAAATGTAGCCAATGTTCGCTATGAAACAACGAAATCTGAATTCAACAGTTTTCAAATAGACCGGAGCATCACTTCTTCCTTACAGAATTATTTTTTGACCATGGATGCATTTGTTGAATGTGAAAGCATTACTAGTCAAGTGAAAACAACCAACAAGTAGAACGAATCGAAATAAGCCAAGGATAATTTTTAATTGAAAAAATCAATTTGTACTACCATGCATTGTACAAGTAATAGTAAAAAACTGATTGTATTTTCACATCATAATAGAATCCATGAACGATAACTTCAAACAAACGAAACGGACCGAGCGAGCGAGCAAAAATCAGGAGCAACTATTGAAAACGATTTATTTTCAAAAATACTATATTGTGAAATCAAATCAAATTTTTAATCAAAGATTCGGTTAAGGTTTTGAGAGAAGGAAAATGTACTAAGGCATTGAAGTAAGCCTAGTACACTATCAATAACGGCTTAAATCTGATCAAAATGCTCACAAAGTATTTATCTTCATACATTATCACTGTAGGTGTCTATGAGAAAGCAGTTAATTAAGAAATATAGAGCATCAAATGTGCAGAGGGTTTTGTGGTTTCTTATGATCCCAATGGTCCAACAAAGCATGAACGCAACACCATACCTTTTCAAAAGTAAGATGGACCACAGTAAAATTGCGCTCTGAAAATATCTGATAAAATAATTTCAATTCGGCAGGTCTACAATCTTACATTTTCTGAAATAAATGCACATTCTGTTCAACATTATGGAAAATAACGACCCTGCCCTCCCTATATTTTATTGCATTTTTCGACGAATTTCGTGACCCACTAGAAGTCGGGTCAAATTTCCGGAATAGAATCTGCTCAAAATCATCTTTATTTAACCGATTTAGATTTGGTTCAAACAAACGTTTTCAGCCTGTTTTCGTGCGTAAAGTTTACTTGTTTACTTGTAAGTTGTTACTTGTAAAGTGGATGAGATGCGGGTGAAACCCCCGAATGAATTGTATTGCCGATTTTCAATGAATTTCGGTCGAAACAACCATTTTTCATCTGGCTTAGCTCTCCGGTATGAAGCGGATAAGATACAGGTGAATCCCCCGAATTAAATACTTTCGGCTTTAAATGAATTTCAGTCGGAACAGCCATTTTTCAACCGGTTTAGCTTTCCGGTTTAAAGCGGACAAAAAACGGATAACAAACCCGGTAACTGTAATCCGATTTTTCTTTAAAATTCGGGTGAAACTTCCGTTTTTCATCCGATATTTCTTTTCTGAATATAACCGTTTAAAAGCAGGCGAAGAGCTACGAAAAAAAGTATGATAATAATCGGTTGGTTTATCAGGTTAATTCCGATTTAAACCCGATTTTAGTATTCAGGGGTAAACCGGGTAAAAGTCCGGGCGAATCATCAGGGTCCGGTTTTCGAATTTCCGGGTGAATTTTCTAGTGGGAAATCACACCTCTTTAAGTGGCAGCATTATGCACTATCTTATCCCGCTGTGAATCGTTATGCGAAATTATGTTCGCTCAATTGCAAGTATACCGGACTCCCGGTCCTGTCACACAGTGGACTTTTTGGAGTACGACAGGACATCACAGGAAACACGATTGCTGAATAATTGCTCTTTTAAAAGTCTCAAATTTTTGCTTTTGACAAAGTAAAGAGACGCATTTCAGTTAAAGGTCTGCGCTTGCATAGAAATACATCTGATTTGACTTGATCCTTCAGTAAGCAAATTCATTTGCTTTGATTTATGAAATCCAGATCGCCGGAACAAGCTGAATGAAGGACTGCACAACTGGCTACTCTGCGCTTTTTCATCCTTGATTTGCCATGTGACTGATAGCCATGGGTGACAAATTTCAAAAAAAATTAGCAAGGAACGGATTAGGATTCCTTAACTAATTCGAGGTCTCTGATTCCGAATATGGCCACGGTTTTCATCACGGCTGGGTTTTGAGGTACAGATTTTCCTCATAGCTTGCAATTTATAAAAACATGTAATATTGGAATTGCGCCATAGAGCATTTGCCAACACATTTCAAGTAGTTGAGCTACTCAGTAAACATTTGCTTATACACAAAGTCATTCATTAGTATTAGTTATTCAGACGCAGATGAATTCTGTGGAAATCCGCGAGGAAGGCATTCTAAAGACAATGACTTTTTATTTATGACTCCATCTTCGAAAATCGGCCAAGAACAGCTGGAGAAATTTGTTCGGTGTTTAGAACTCTCGAAAAATGATGCTTATCGATCTTGCAAAATGCTTCAAAGAAGCGAAAATCACAGTCTGCAGAAACAAGAGACAAGAGAACCAGAAGCACAGACAAGAGTTTATTGATTTTTGACTCTATAGTCTTAGCCTAGTGCATTGCAGAGAAATCATTGGTTTTTGATGGCTGTCCTGGAAATTGACACAAATATCTAATACATTTGAAAGATGATTGGTGGTTATTCAGTGGTGTTGGTGTTACCAGCAGTGAAGCTGTTCTGTTACATACTGACAGTTAATACTGTAAAATTACAACGACTTACCCCAATAAGTCATGTGACGTCATTAAATAAATACTTGTCTGAGGACATGCTTCTACCTGATGCCCAGGCGAATTAGCACTCTGCAATCTCAATTTTCGCATATTTGTCGTTCTACAATAAAAATTGTAAATAGGAGCAGATATGTAGTTCCTCGAAATTATTTCTCATAGAAAAATCATAACAGTAAAATGTGCGATTATAGAGACATCCATATTAAAACACATGTAATTTTCGAGCGGTTGAAATATTTAGTACGAAAGACAAAAGTATAGTCTAATCGAAGCTATCAGGTGGTTCTCGCTTCCATAGTTCCTTTTCTGACACGAGCCTTATCTATAGCTTACTTTTTATGTGCTTACTGTCCTCCAAAGAACGAAAGAATATGCGTGCACTCTTTTAAAACCATGCACCCTCCTTAACGGTGAGGAATTACTAAAATGATGTCAAAGGTGCTCTGTGATTGTATTGGATGTTTCCAAATCCAAAGTAGAAGCTCGAATGCTGTGACATTCTTTAAATTGTTTGAAATCACATCAAATAAGAATTGATTTTATGAAACCATGTAACCGGTTTCCGTTATTCAGAAAACTTTACTAATGCGCAGTTATCGCCGGTAATCATACTAGCGTTATGCGATTCCTAAACTCAACTTTCAAGTTTGGGAAAACCTCGTGTGATTTGCGAAGTGAAAAAGGAAAATGAATAAAATTAATCCTCTTAAAGAAATTATTTAAAACTGACTGTGTTAGAAGAGAACGATAGTGCTGAACAACCTCGAGTGGATATATGCATGTACAATTTAAGATTCTCTTGTATGAACAAATTGACAGCAGTTAATCAGTTAGATGATTTTCGGTGGCTTGTCCTTGTGTCAAACGTACTCTGACAGTTTTGCATTGTCTGTGGTGAGTGACCGTTGAAATAGTATGTCGGAAGTCGCTTACGTCATTCACGATGCAGTTGGGCTGCAGGTACACGGACAATAGGTATGGTTGTGTAACTCAATGAATAGGACTACATACTTTGTATGAAATGATTCTTTCGTTTCGTTCCTTAGGACAAAAGGGTTATGTATAGGTCAAATTATCATTCATATACTTTCAAGTGAAGCGGCCTATTATTGGACAAAATGAGAAGAATTGATAATTCAACGAAGTTCTACATTTTAGACGATGTATATCTAACTGCGAGTTGTAGCTTCTAAACATTATTTACGAAGGTCAAAATTTTTATTTCTTAGATTTTTCTCACAGAAAGAAATGGCGTTGAGTGTGTTGTGTTGTTGTAGTCATCGCCAGAGCAAATGCTATTGGACAGGGAAGCACTTATCCATTGAACATCATGTAAATTTAAGCTGAGTTCTGCATCTAAAGTCTACCAAGCTAGAACATCACTTCAAAAGTATGCAGATGGTAAGCGAAGATATTGAGGAGTCAATCGCATTGATAGGGGAGTTATGGCTCCTACATCAATGGTCAATTGTGTGTAATTTCATCACAAAGAAAAATTGAGTCAAAGTTCAGTTACTTTTCTTTTTAAGTCTCTTGTATTTTTTAAAATATAGTTTGAGGGAAAATGACTAGCCCATTTATCAAAGGTATCCCTCAGCCAAAGATGAAAAGTATAAAAGTGGAAAAGCGAAGAAGCTAGCATGTTGATGATAAAGAAGAATAACAAAGTAATCAAGAGCATAGAATATAGCATAAGTGAGCAAGCAACCTGCATGACTTCTAAAAGCATAAGTAACTGCTTAAGTAAGAAGCTGAAAGCGGAAATGCTATACATACACTAATCTCAAAAATGTGTGTCACCTTTAACTGTAATCAGATATAAACCGGTATACATCGAAGCCTGTTGCCATAGGCCTACTGTAATAAATGTCTCTATTGCTTCAGTCAGGAGAAGTGATTAACCTACTGATAATCATCAGTGATATTTTCAGTATTAGTTCAATGTTAATAACGAGGGAGACTTCCTTATAAATTGATCACAGTTCTGATTCTTCGAGTCAAATATTTACATGCACTATTATCAAGTTATCAATTGTGTACATTGGAATGGTCATCTGATTTAATCCTCGAGCACGAAGCCGATCCAACAAACAGCTAATAGCATCTCTCTTGGATACTTTCCTCTTCGCCAGATCCCACATGTCGATCGGATTGCTGTCGGGTGATCTTGATGGCCACTCTATCCTTCGAGTATTTCTATCATGATGAAACTGATCAGCCACTGATGACCAATAGTTCATGAATGATGGTATCCGACAGTCAGTTAGCCATGCATTAAAACTGGTTAGCGTAAGCATTATCGCTTTTCGAATTTCATAAAAGAGTTTTGAGATTGTAACTCACTAAGATTATAAAGATCACTCACTTCCAGAACATTAGCTGAACTAAATCTCGTTTTGTGTCTCGCTCTCTACGTTCAAATTATTCTTTTGCTAAAATTCAGAAGTTAAACAATATCCGATGTCGCCACCTTTATTACTGAAAAGTCAAAGGTCTCTACTATAAGCCATCCTGTTTTAGTTCCCATCATTTTTCTTTTTCACTTTTAATTCTCATTTTTACTGTCTTCATTTCGTTGATCGTGTAGGCATGCTTGAATACAATTAGCATCAAAATCAGAACTTTCTATACCAATGCATCTTGTATCATCCATAGAAATATATTTCAATTCTATGAGCAACTTATCCATGCCATATAGAGTGTTCAATGTTTTCATAGATATATCTAAATTTGTAATTTCATAACGATGTCACCTATTACAGGGGTGGGCCGATGTGACAATATGTGACATTTTTTCATCTCAAAATAAAATGTGACATAATGTGTATTTTTCATTGTTGGTGTGACGAAATGTGACAAATTCACATAACTAGAAAATAATTTGACATAAGTGATGTTTTTTCGGTAGTATGACATGGTATAATGAGTTTCAAAGTCACAGAAGAGCATCAACTTCGTCTGAGTGAAATAGCGATAACGCTATTCTTTGATTTTTATTTGTACTAGGAATATGTAAGATTTGTTTCTCCGTGCTCCCATTGGCGACTTGCATTTCCGCCAGGTAAATCGTGATGCTACTAGTTCGCTTGTATAAAGTTGACTTTGAGCTTGATGGCCCAATTGCAACATTCATTTCATGTGGTCATACGTTTTTCGATTGTCATTTCCAGATCGCAGGAGTCCTTGCGAAGTTGTAGTTCCGATAATGCACACAATCCAAAGAAAAATATCAATTGTAACAAAACTCAGTGATATTTCTTCAATAAAATCAGAATTGCAAGTAAAAGTGATCTTTTTTTGTGCGAATTTACATTGTGAATTCATTTTGTTGAATTTATTTCGAATATGTGCTTATTGTTTGCCATCAAAATGAATTCAAGACAGTAAAATTAATCATAATTGCAATAAGACTGCAACATTTGATTGTAATTTTTCACTTAAAACAAAAATAAAGGTGTCACGGTCTTACCCATGGTTTGTTTGTTTCGCTGTTGCCACAAATCTCGGGGCAACTTAGATATCTTCAATGGCCATTTCTATGAAACTCCTTAAATGACAAGAAGTAGTAATAATAAATTAAAAGTCTCTCGATCTTGTCCCATTAGAACGCCGCTTGATATACATTCATCAATAGAGTAGCAAAAAAAGGCATTTTCAAAAGCTGCTAATTTCCTGCACATCATGTGTCAAAATTTGCACGTATGTTTCCATCAGCATGTCATGAAATGTGACATTTATGTCAATAGGCATGTGACAAAATGTGACATTAACGCTCATCGATGTGTGACAAAATGTGACAAATCTTGAATATCAAAATGTGACAAAATGTGTCACAGATTCAAATGTGGCGACCCACCCTTGCTACTAGCATTAGAAGGCAATTCAAGAGGTGACAGACATTTTTGTGATTAGTGTATATAAAATATAGCAGGCAAGCAAATGAAAAATGAGTATCAAAGCAATATAATAAGCAATAAAAATATAATAAGCAAAGTAATAAGCAATATTAAGCAACTGTAATAGTAATAGCCACTGATGCAAAAAAAATCGTTTTCCCAATTACGATGTCCATCTCGACTTCTATCATTAGCTTCTGGGGCTATTTACTTCTTTCTAGAGATATTGAGGCTTCACTCATATTTGCCAACGCATAAGCTTGCTGCAAACTACGCATATATTGCTTTCCCAGCGCTTCTCTTATGCTTGTCAAATGAGTTTTTGGTTGTACTTAGAGATGAGTGACCATTTGACAAGCACTAGGAAAGCAATGTAGCGCAGTTCATCTCAATGAATGCACAGAATGCGATTGGAACTGTGAAACCACAATGAAACCACCATCTGGTCAATGACGCTAGACGTTTAGAAGTGTTATCTATCTTTTTCATAAAGAGAAGCAGTTTAACTGCTAGTAATAATTTTAGATTGTATAATGCATATATTATGCATGATACTGAGACAGCATGATGGTACCCTTGTTTTGACCCCAGGGTTGGTTTTAGTTTGTCCATGTTCACTATTCATAGTAACAAGAGTCAATTACTAAGTATTTACTCAGTTGTTCTATTAGCTGTTTAGACCATCCATAGGCTTTGTTAAGGTAGTTGGCTATTAATGAATTTGACTTCCCAATATAATCTGTTTCTTTTGCGCTCAAGTTTGCGATATTCCAACACAAGTGACTTTCGTAATTTAATAACACAAAATTACAGCTAAGCAGTTGAGCAAGAATAATCGATTATAGCTACAAGTAGCACACTCAACATGCATTTTTAAAAAAAGAGTGATGTGCACTTTTAAATACTCGCATGCATGCCGTTTGTGTAGTATTGTAGTTGCAAAATGGGCAATATTAGATTTGAACAAAATCATCATAAAGAGAAATTTCTATTTTGCTGATTATATAAAAAATGTGAAAATTTGAAGATTGAAAACGTTCAAATGCCAGCTGCTATGTGGTAACCACTGAGTTTCATCCATCATAATTGCAAAAAACTTTTATGACAAATTCAAATTAGGAAAATTTTTTTCTTATTTTGAAATGCAAGATTCATTATTCATTATTGCATCTAAGCCATCCAACATCTAAAATCCTCACGCATCACCGCAACTCAAAGGCATCGAGATGTCGTTAATCTGTCTTTCTCAGCGTCCTCTTTTCCGAAGCAAACATCAGCACGCTAGAAACACGCGTTTGTAATACCTTGCAATTTAATTCTTGTGTTAATCACGTGACTTCATATTTTGTCAAAACTTGCTGACGTCCCGAATGCCATGCCAATACGCCGAAAAATTTCTTTGCACCCCCTCGCTATTTATCCTGCTTCGAAGATAGGTGAACTTGTGGACTGTATCGATTGCACTGTTGTTGGTCGAAAGTCCTCCTTTTGGACTTCTCTCGACTTTCACTAATCCCTTCGTTTTATCTGTGATGATCTTTAGGCCACATCTTCTTGCATCTGAAGAAACGAAGTTTAGGCTATTCATCAGCTCATCCCAACTTTCATCCAAAAGTGTAATATCATCAGCAATGCTTGGGTTGTTGATAGGCCGTCCATGAATTGACAGCCCTGCCACATTGCCATAACACGTTCCAGGTATAACAATGCAAAATGACAGATCACATGGGATCGCTCTGTCTGGAACCCTTGTATGAACCAGTCACCTGTTTCATTTCCGAGTCTAACTGCATCCTTGGCACTGTCGTACATGCTCTTCAAAATGCGGATAATCTTAGCATCTACTCCGCATGATTTCAGTCCTGCCCATACGACGTCTTGCCGAATATTACCGAAAGCCTTGGAGAAGTCGATGAAGCATGCCATCAGCAAGGATCTGTTGCAGTCTCTGCGGAAGCCTGTTTGTCCTTTTACCAGGAATGGCTCGACAGAAGCTTTCAGACGCTGTAGGATGATCATTTAGAACATTTTGCCTATGTAGCTTATCAGAGATAAGGTGCGGCAGTTGCTGCAGATGCTTAGATCTCCTTTGGCAGCGTCACTATAACCGACTTGTTCCATTCATCAGGAACCTTCTCTTCAGACTGTGCTTGACTGCATATATTGAACAGCTATTCTGCCGATTCTACTCCACATGCATGTAGCATCTCTCCTGTGATGCAACCTGTGCCGGGATTCTGTTGATATTTCTGATCAGCAAGTATGCTTGGCGTGTCGTCTGCTTCTGCACACTGCTCAGTCAGTCGCTATTTCTCCTGCAGCCATATTTTCATATCGGCTCGTACCGCCTTTCAAACTTCCTTACATTCACCCCTGTGTATTTTCATGTTCTCTTCAGACTAGTCTGCCATGTTTCATCCATGCTTTTCATTCGCAAATTGGTGTGTCCTCTGAGTGATTCATGCATTCTTCGCCTACCTTTCTGTCGGTAGACTCATTAGGACTATCTGGATGAATTTGGAAATTGTCTTCCGAAAATGCGTGGGCACCCTGTTACAGGACTCATTCAGTCCCCAACCTTGCCACAAATTCATCAAGGTGTCTACTGAAATTTCGTGATGGTGCAATACCACAATTCAAAACCAACTATAGCACAAGTACAATCGAAATCGTGTTATGTAATGAAAGTAAGTCTTTCGCCCTCGAGTACCGCATTTGCTTAAGTCGTCTACTGAAGAATGTATGTCTGTCAGATATCAGAAATTGAAGTACTTTTTATTGTAAAGAGTCATTATAAACCAAAGTATGTCATTCGACCAGTAAATTTTCAAGCAGTAAAAAGCTAATGTTACCCTGACAAGACCCGTCGGATCTGATTCAACCCCAAAGATGCACACCACTACTGTCTTGCACTAATTATACAGCGTTTATTATACGGGGAATATAAATCGTTAATTTTGAAAAAATCGAGGCAGCTGTCTCAACTCTGCCCAGATGGAATAGAATTGGAGAAAAAATAGGAGAGGGCAAAAGAAAACATAAACCAT
Source organism: Prostheceraeus crozeri (assembly GCA_907163375.1). Lineage (NCBI taxonomy): Eukaryota > Metazoa > Platyhelminthes > Polycladida > Euryleptidae > Prostheceraeus > Prostheceraeus crozeri. The sequence goes on from CAJQUW010013090.1 coordinate 214,191, forward strand.
TTACCGATGACAATTTCCCCAAACTACGGCCTCAAAGCAGTGAGAGTGTGAAATTGGGAGTCGCAATTGTGGGTACTTCTATTCTTCCCCCCCCCACATTTCTGTTGTTGACACCCGGAAGTATTGCATCGTCAACGATCTTCTCTTGCTCCTACTTGTTCTCACTAACGTGGCATAGCGTTGAGTGTGTAAAACTCCTCTTATCTGACTTGCAGAACATTCACAGCCTCAGAACTAGACAACTGCTCGTCATTTGTCTGTAGACCAACGATCACACGAAGTTCATGACACACATCAGCTGAATCACAGCTGTACCTTTTATTCTGAGTATCCAAGGGACCAATCCTTCATCTCAGGGTTCAAGTAAGACTTCTCAGTTGTGCTCTACTGTCACTCAGTGATAGATCAAGTCTATTCTAAACCCAATGTGACTAACTTTGGCGAAATTTGATGATTTCGGAAAACTTGAAAAATGTAGGGGGAAAGAATAGAAGTACCCAATTATGCCTTGTCGTCTGAAGCTTGTAGCTCTTACAGGTACTACCTTGTCGACGGTGTGCGACCGTGCTTCGGATAACTAGCAGCCTCTGGAACTGTATTTTCTGATCATTGAAAGTTCGATTAATTGCTCATTCTCATTATCCACGTTCGTTTATCTTATTTGCGTGGTAAGTCTTATTCAGAAATAATTTATCATAAAAATCCTTCGTTTTTTGTGAATAATCATAAAACTATTCATGGCGCTCGCATCCCTGAAATTATCATAAAATCAATGGGAAAAATTGGTCATGATGCTTGGAAGCGTGTTTTCACTTCATTGACAAATTTGAACAAATTAGCCACTGCATTCCTTGCAGGCAATAGACGCTACGTTTTGTCCAATCAAAACCGGTCATTACAGATTGGAAAAGCCCAAATTGGCGCAAATTACCTAGATTGGATTAGCAAACTGATGAATTGGATTTGAGCTACCTAGAATTATCAGTCATCCATTCTAGATAATATACCCCTGTTATGACCAGGTCTGTCCATAGTTCAAAACTATTTGTGAATGGTGAAATGAAATTAAATACTTCAGTGATCGCTTGTACTTTCGAATTTGTACTCGAATTCGAAGATTGAGGCATATTGCATTAGCGCTCGATGTCAATTATATGAGGTTTAATGTCTCGTGTAAATGCTGGTGTGTAGTGCATCTGATCGTTATACTTAGTTCGGATGCAAGGACGTGACGATCACTACACAAATCTGCGCTAGCGAAATTACTGCATTTGATAAATGGAAATGACGTCTGGTAAACTAATTGTCTGCACACTTAACAGAACGACAAATTTGACTTCGGCGGAAATTTCCAAGTAGCTCTACGAGATGATACTTATAAATTCACAAGTAGATAGGAATATGCAGCTGAAAAGTCAATGGTAAAGAAATAACTTTACCGAAGGACCAGTCCTTGCCTATCAGTATGACGCTAAATTATCTGTTCTTCGCCTCAGGTATCCCTTCAGTCATATTATTTCTTTTCCAAGGATTTTTCGGCTGTATGCTCCTATCTACTTACGTCCTTTCGTATAAAATCAGAGAACTAAGTGGCTTAGCTGCTAAGTATTCGGTAGGGGTTATCAAGATGATTTCAAGCTTTTTGGTATATGCAAGTTTGCAGATCAGTAAATTTGTTTATGACGAGGGTGCAGTTTATCATCGAAGTAGATCAAGTTCAATTTATTGAGTCCTAGTTGCCTTTAATCAGCTGATCTCCTGACATTTGAAGGGCTTGGGCGAACAAAAGGATAAGCCACACTTTCGCAATTTTACAGGAGAGCAGTTTAGAGGTCTTAAAATGTCACCTGCACCTGATGAAGCAGTGAAGCTAGAGACGCACGAGATTCATTCATCAGGCGGCCAAAAGAAAACATGCAGCCCAATTTATGTGGTATATCCCCTTCTACGTGCTCATACTTAAAACATACGTATGTTGAAGCATCGCTATCAAAGATCTCCCATTATAGTACACACTATTGATCTTTCAGAAAATGGTAATTGAAGTGGTATTTGATTTGATTAGATTCGCCTAATTTAATTTCTTTAATTCAGAAAATCCTTATTCATATTTTCTGCTTTTATTAAGACTCTAACCTTAAAGTACACGCTCACTATCTTTTAGAAAATTGACGGCATTCAGTTTTTAAATTAAAGACTCAGATTGGAGACCGAAATCAGATTTGAAATTTGAATAAATTGATTCCAATTTTCTCTATCTATGTAAGAACTGTCCTATTTTATTAGTCCACATTTCGTATTTAGAATTAAATTACCACTGGTTTTTGATGGCACAAGAAGTTGAAATTTTCATGCAAGCAATCATTCTCACAAAATAGAAGCCGCTGCATCCAATAAAATTCTGATGTCAGCATTACAAAATCCTAATGGTCTTTTTATTTTTATCTAATTTAATGCATTAAAATTATACTAATTTGTCTTTATCCTTTAATCTACATCAAATTATTAATTCATTATTTTTTGAGTAGCACAATTAGGACATTCTATCAATCATCCCAGTGAGACAAGACTAAGATTTGTGGTGTATAAAAATTGCATTAATTGAAACGGCATACCAATGGAAGCTCTGTAAGGACTATGTAAAGAGGACTGTCGAATCTCGTACAAGTAATGGCACTTGCTACTACAGTTTATGTTGTTAGCTCAATCATAATCCCATGAAAAATTCCACTGAGGGAGCCCTCAAGCAGCATCTTTCCCGAATGTCCATCGTCAAATCAGAAAATTTGAGCTTTAGAAACCCCATGATGTCTTCGTTGCTGGCTTCAATGGAAGGACAGAAATCTTATTGAAATCTTGTATCCACATCTGGTATTGGAACCTATTGACGGAAGAGATCCTTGCGGCCCATTCCGAAGAGCAATCAGTATGCATGTTCTCTTCTTCGGGTCGATTCTTCTATTTGGCCGAATTCTCGATCACATGAATAAGTGTTTGGCTTGCTGGATGGAAGACATGGGTAATGCTTTTGAATTTTTTTCTCTTTCACCAGGGGAGGCCGCACAGAAACAGTTAGATAGTGGACTTGTTAGCGACAAGCAAATTTCATTAATTAAATGGGTGAGTGATGCTGTTGTGATTTGTTAGACTGTTTTTCTGTGCGCTCGCCCCAGGTTGCACCCGACCATTGCACAGCGACATGATTGTCCATTTCTTGCTTTGGACCTCTCACCATAATGTGCAGACAGTGGCTTATCCCTTTATCCATGCTGAACTTTGTGGCTTATCCCCTTATGCACTTTCTGGAGACCCTTAAAGAAAACATCCAATCATCGTCTAACTCAGTCAAAAAAAGCATCTAGATCTGTCATAACATCGGGTGAAATATCTGCTTTTGAAGAACTGTGACTTACCCCCTCATACTTCCGACCCCTTCCTTTCTTAATTTGATCGTGAAGTGGAACAAGGCTCATTTTAGTCATGATCAATGATTTCAAATTTTACATTTCAACTGTCTGCAGCATGTATAAGACAGCGAAGATCTCACATTTGCCAAGTAGTTAATTACTTTAACAGTGATAAAAAAATTTCCCGGAAATCAGTTTTCTAGATTGATTCAAATGTCCGCTTTTGACATTTTGAGTCTTAGTTCACATGTCTGTCCGTATCATTTCTTACTATTCTCATCCCTGGATTGATCATGCATGTAGGCAAAATGATGTATGAAAATAGACATTTCTCAAGAAAATACAGCTAGCTTGAGGCCAACCAAAACTGAGTATGTTTCTATACATGAAGTTCATCTTATAAATGTCTATTTCTCCGAGTTACTTTTCATGAATCATGAACATTTAGGCTGGAATCATAAGTGGTCTCCCTTGTGTAGTGGTTTAGTGCTTAACTTAGCGACCTTTCGGTCCAGTGGTCGAGTCCCGGAAGTTTCATTGGTAGTCGGTATGAAAGGCATCCATGCTGAAAAATTACACCGTACCAGATAAAAGATTATACCAGCATTGTCAAGCCCTCATCAGGGGGTAGTAGGGACGTTAAGCCATCATTCATGTAAGTTAGAATCTGAGTCTTAACTGGGTGTAATATTCATTCAACGGTCATTCTAATTCGTTTCAAGCCCTTTCGTTGTCTGGATAAGAGAAATTTTGCTGGCAACTTTAGGGCATTGCCACTTAATACTGGACAGCATGCATGTCACCATATCTTCTTCCTCCAGATTGTTTAAAATGACGACCAAACGATTTTCATATTATATTGACCAGAATTGCGAACTGTTCTAAATTCATATGATTGTTTTTGACTTTAAAATCCATTATTCACAAAACTCATTCATAATTTCTACCTCATCATGATCATGCTTTACGCACATTGTTTGAAAAAACGGATCTCACTCAATGTAATACCATTCTAAGGGGATCCGCAAAACAGATGTTCGTTTTCGATATCTGTTTTATTTCGCGAGATCTTTCGATTGTTCAGAGTTTTCCTGACGATGATCATGTAGAACGATCGAAAGATCTCGTGAAATATAATAGTTCTATGTTCATATTTGCGTTTTACGATGACAGATTCTTTTGTTTTGGTAAACGGTCTGTCTCTTCCTTCTCATTATGCCTTTATTTGGCATCGGGCTTTAGCTGAATGTTGACACTACCAGTCTTGATGAGACCGCACTATCATCGCTTGAAGTACAGGCCAGGTCTGGTTTCATCCGTGATTAGAATATCAATTATATTTTATTCATATTTATCAATCTTATTGACCGATTATCATTATTATCGATTTTCATATTTGATCTATTGTGCTATTTTTTCAGAAACGGAGAATAATGGAAGCAAGGATACTTCTGCTGGTCATCAATCTACTCGTATGGAGGTAAAGCAAGATGTGAGGTCTCCGATCTGCTATGACAATGAGGAAGAAGAATTAGCGAAAAGCGCCACCCAAGATGGAGAAATTTCTTCAAGTGAGCATGCAGCAATATCCAAAGGTGGCTGCGTGCACGAAGATCAGATAACCACCGAAGTTGATATTTGCATGCTCGCAAAACATGAAGAAGTTATTGCTGATGAGTCCTTGATCACGGAAGCAGTCGGAAGTCATAACGATCACCGAACGAAAGATGAAGTCGTTGAAGTGCCACTGTCTCGCAGAGGAGCTGCAGATGAAATTGTTCGAAACTATGAACATAACCATCACTCCTCTCAAGGAGTCGACTCGATCGCAAGTGACAATTCTCATGGTTCTCCAGTGAAAGAAAGTGAAACCTTGGAATGGGATATTGACGACGATTTCCAGTTGGAAGAGGTGGACACGACGAACGTAGCCCAACATGACGTCCAATCGGACGATGAAAATTCAACTGGTGCTCAAGGAACTCTTGAAAATCTGGAAGAAGGCGAAATGGAGGAAGGTGAAATACTTGATGATTCTGAGAGTGAGAGTGTCAATAAGGAAGCGAATGATAAAGACGACAAAGAAAAACATAGGGCGAAGCCCAAAAAAGACAAAAGAAAGGGTAAAATTAAAAAGGATGGCAAAGTTCGGACTCAAAAAATGAAAAAGATTAAACTTTTGGCAAGTTCTCATAAAACTCGAGTTGATAAAGCTCAGCTTAAGTCACAAAAGGTGACTGCTGTGTCCCGTGGTGGGAAATCTCAGGTAATTCATAATCGCTCCCAGCAGCCCAGACAGTCTCGTGATGAATCAACACATCGTTCTGCTCATCGTCCGGTCAGTGGTGTCAATAAGACACGTCCATCTCGACCAGAACTTGTGCAGCAACGACGCGCGAAAGACAATTACGAAACTGCATCTCACGTAGAACATCGAAACCTCTCATCGCAAGCCACGCGTCAGCGGAGGCCTACAGGTAAAATTCAAACGGTAGCTCGACGAGATATTAGTGAAGGCAAGCTCGCTAGAGGACGAAGGAAAGATCCTCAAAATGACACTGTGTTAGGTAGCTATCGAGGACGAAGCCCGCCTGTGCGCAGGGAAAAATGTTTATCGACTAAAGATTTTCGATCTCGACGTCACGACGGGACTGAACGACACAGAGCCCGTCGTTGAATTTTCATTGTTTATTGAAGGGGAATTCAAGTATTGTTTCATTGTGCCAGTCAGTCTTCCATGAGGATGATACCTACGTTCTCGTGTTGCTCAATTTTGCATGTTAATGATTATTTCCATCATTTAATTTTTGAATTACGGATGTCTTTCCGTTGTATTTTATTTATGAAATTGAACGTTCTAATCCTAAAGTGATTGCCGCCCACATGTGATATATCTTTTGCCAAAGGAGTATTGTTCTTCAGTGTGTCGATGAAAGTAGCAGCATTGTTACTGATTATTATGATGATTTTCATTATATGGCTGTGTGGATGCAATCGTTATTACATTCGAAATACGACGCGCGCATTCTCCAGTTGGATGTGCCTTTGTTTGTGTATTTTTTGTACAGATCTTGAAAAGATTGCTTATCTCTTACATTTTGTGATTGATATCTATCTATGACAGTTAACTTTTTGTGCAGTTTTTCAATATTTTTGGTTAACTCATTGATAAGATAAATGTGAAATCTCAAGAAAATGTTGATTTTAAAGTTGTACTTAAATTATACAAATCATTCAGTTGAGTTGGTTACTCAATTCTATCAGTTTAATTTGACTGTGTATTTAAGTTGATAATATAATCGATTTGAATCAGCGAGTTCGTTCATCATTGACAAACAGATTTTGTAAAAACGGTTGTCAAAGCAAGAAAATAATAATGTTGTGCTTGCTTGAAGTGAGAGAGCATTTAGTGGAGGGATCGAGTATTTACAAATATTGCAAGCGAACGAAGTAAGGGAATTGCAGCAAGTTGTGTCAATATGTTATACGATGGGAAAATGACCTAACAAGTGCAAACTGGTCGTTGTTGAGAATAGAGACAATAAAAAATACAGATCTAAGTTTAGGCAACTTGATCATGTATTGTACCGAATATTCTCGAAAAAGACCCAAATATGTGCTTGATTTCATCGTCGTCACTTCGATAAAAATTCATCTTTGCCGTTGTATTCTTAGCGTGCGTGAGCACCGCTGCCTCATTCGGATCAACAATGACCTCCGAATTTGAAGCTCATAGGAGCACAAGGTCCTGAGCCAGAAGCCGATGAAGCACTCAAATTACCCCTATTATATAGTCCCGCCTACCCTTTTTAACCCTTTCGGCGCCAAGTATTCCCACAAGCTGTTGCTCCCAGCGCCAAGTAGGAAAAAAAAATTTCGTTGAAAAAAGTCATTTTTCGATTTTTTACTTAAACGTGTATTTTTATCGTTTACTTTCTATTTTTTGATCCTGTTACTACAAGATTCCCATCTTGCATCCGATGAACAGTGCGAAGTAGGCCTATTGGAAACAGGCTGGCCAGAGAATCTTGCAGTTGCATAGACATCCTCTTATAAAGCACAGATGCATGTAAATAGCATGGGATCTCGGCAAGGACTGCAATCCCGGGATTCCTTGGGTTTGTGCAAACCCCGAAATCCCATCACTGATTGATTAATTTCCCACTACAAAAAGATACGTCGGTCCGACGTCGAAAACGAACTCGTTCCGAGGAACAGAAAGTCCGCATGGCCGATACGACGTCGGAAACCGAAGCCTTACCGGACACCCTAGGCCTCCTTCCTACCTGCTATTTTACAAGCAGGATGTCTATGGAATTACATGAAACGTCAATTGATAAGTAATTAGGTGTTATATATTTTCCTTTCCCTTTCTGAAGCTAGTTTGAGTAATCAATATCATCAGAATCATATCCGCACGTCTTCATGTCTTGCTACAATTAACTCAATCAAAAAAGCCATTTTTATCATAGTTTCTGCATAAATTCAAGGAAATGAGGTCAGAATTAGCATGTTAAGGATCAAAAAAATTTCCCGACTACCATACTTCACTATCAGAATCTTATTGGCAATTTCTTCAGCGGTAATTCTTCTCGTGGATCTTTTGGCTCGCGATGAGTTTGCCATTTCCAATCAACGGTTGAAAAGCACTGCCTCTTACTGCCTTTGAATCTCACCAAACGTGAGCGAAGCTCAGAGCGGCACAGCGCTCGCGAATCGATAAGGCAGTGCATTGATTGGCAGCAGGGTAAAAGCAAAAGTGCAAACCGCAATAAATGTGGCGAGAACACTGGCAGCATGATTGGAATTCGTCACACGGCCACAATACCAGACAAAAGTATAATAGAACAATAGAATTAGTGTTTAGAAACTTTTTAGTCGCCAATGGCGCTCTATGGGTAAGTCGACAATGGCGCCGAAAGGGTTAAAGCCGATATCTACGGATGTTCCTATGACATCGGTGCATGACCCGACGTCCGTCGCATAGACCATTGTTCGGCCAGTTCGCCAAAATCCAACTCTACACATAACGTGCGAAAAAATGTATTCATTCAGCAATCGATATTAATAGGCCCTTGAGTACACAACTCCAGCCAAGCATTTGCGACCTGTAGCAAGTGTGCTTCCTATATTTGTATTTCCCTCAAATAAACGCAACGCCAATTAAATACGAGGAAATGCCGATTAGTAGCAGCTGATAAGCAAGTATACCGTCATTTGATGAGGTTCGTACCAAAATTACGCATCTCTCCCAAGTCAGTCCGCATTTTTATGAATGGCACTCTGCAACATCTTGGAAAAAGAAAAATTGTTCTGCGAATCCGCATGACCACCAGCCTACAAAAAAGTCTACTGAAAAACAAGATAAGTTCCTTTCAACTTTATTCACAAGGTTCGTAAAAATGACTAGCCACCAACTGACTTGGCAGCATACAATATGTACAAATCTATATACAACCGTGTTTTACAAGCGTTTTCATTCAGAATCAGATTCAGCCTTCTTTTTCTTCTTCTTCTTCTTTTTCTTTTCCGGTTCATCTTCTTCCTCTTCTTTCACCTGCGAAAATGAGGGGAAATACTCAACCTTCATTGATAACTTTCATTATGAACTTGCGAGCTGTTGTCACTTTGACGCACATTGTCTATCACTAAATTCAGTATGCTCCTATCATTTTATGAAAAAATTTCAAGCACGGAATGCATCAGCTTGCAAGCTTCGGATACGGTTTCTATCTAAGTCGAACAGTTGTTGAAGATGTAAATAGAATAACTAAAGATTGAGATGCATCCTGAGTGAAGATTCATTCATTACTTACAATCGCCTATCAAACTACACGACCAAACTTCTTTGATACATAGCACTAAGCCGATTTTGATAGAAATCAGTCTTCGCTGCTGAATAGATGTGATGCTCACTGGACAAAATATCTCTGTTCACGTTCACATTTAGGGAGCCGAGCTAATACTATTCAATAGTTTTTCTGTCAAGCGGTTAACAATTCTGGCTAGTCACTTTAACTTCGTGGTTGGAAAGAGGCAGAATATTTTAAAGACAAATAATTATACACTTGTGGATAAATTTTTCGACTGCCATCTGGCAGTCATCAAGTACAAAATTTCTGTTGATATTATTACGAGTTTAAAACATGAAATTAATTTGAGAATGATATTTACTATGAGATATGGCATAATACGATGTATGTATGAATAAGTTGTACTGGGTAGCAATAGCAAAAACAAGGATTGGCCTGACATGAGAGATGATTAACTGTGTTACTAAAGAAATATAACCAACAAAAAATGGATAATATTTCCGTAAATATAAAACACATAAATCACGCATTTATGACGCATATGACACCACAAAACTATCCTATCAAATGAATATTTCCTATGTGACAACATAGCGTGTACTCTTATCAATCGAACGTCAGAATTTGACGCACAGCCCGAACTTGTTGCTTTCATTCGGCCGAGTTTGTGAAATGAAAGACAGTCAAGTACCGAGCAGCTGTGTCCGTTCTATTAACATGTGAATCTTCGGCAATTCTGGACGGGCAGTGCTCGCCCTCGACACTTCAGACCGTGATCAAAATTGATAACCCGTTCTCTATCAACCGTCCTCGTTCTATTAAGTTTAATCTCAAGACAACTGCAACAGCTTAAACCTAAACTCTGCATAAAAAATGTATTTAAGTTGTATGAAAAGGAATATATCGTTGATTTTAAGTACATGTAGTATCAGAAAAACTGACCTTTTGGCAAACACTTGTATTTCACATGGTCGGCTAATAATACCTTAATTAAACTGAACAAATGCCTAAGTGCTTCTAACATTTTTAGTCTACAAGCACTTGACCTATTAATTATTGATAGCTAGGACACTTGCTTGTGTTTTTCCTTAAAAAACACACCACTTTTCCATTTATCAATGCATAATAATACATAACATCAAAAAACTTCAGCATTACCGATTGTAGTCATCACTTGAATTTCAATTTTTGTACTCTAATTACAGAGATAGTGTTTTGTAGACTTGTTTTGTGGATACTCATCAGTAACCTTATCGCCAAGGCATCGTGAATTGCTGATAATTCCAGCACAAATTGAGTGGAAGGTAGCTTGCTAGCCAATCCTTTTAAATGCAATGCCTGTAAATCCAACAATTAAGGCCTATTGAAAAGTATGATTAACGAAATCAAGGCTACAAGCATATGATTTGGCAAATCGTTAATGAAGATAATTTGAGCGGCGAAATAAAGAGACAAATGTCTGATTGTGAATATTTTATTTTTCTGTTTATAAGCAGTATAGTCTAAAATATTCCTGTCAGAAAATAAAGGATGTTGGGGCGTAGCTCTGCCACGGCCCCGCTACACCCCTTCTACTGAGCCAGCGTACGCGGATTATGTTATGATGCACTAGGTGGAAAGTAAATGGATTTCTTCGAATTCCGACCTAGAACCTAGAAGTAAGTGCAGTATGTTATGTTTTTAACGCAATTAAAGGTACAGTGGAACCTCCTATTGCGGACATTCTATACAGCGGACACCTCCGTATTACGGACAGTTAAGCTCAGTCCCGAATAATGTTCGTATCATCACCGGTAACTCCATATTGCGGACACCTCTAAAATGCGGACAATAAGGCGCAGTCCCGACGGTGTCCGTAATATGGAGGTTCTACTGTAATTTGATAGTTGCATTGAAGACAATTGATCTATAGATTTCCCTAAGGTCGGATTAATTTGGATTTTTATTGACCGATCTTGTCCCATCCCATCCGAAGTTGGATCGGATTCGCAAACCTTTATAGCTGTTAACAGAAAAACTACTACTATAGAAATAACTACGAAAGAAATGATCTCGAATCAGGCTTTTTTGACATATACAATGGATTCTATAAATGCACTTCAAGTAAATAGTGTTTTCTGCTTTCTGTATAAGGCACAACCATCGGAGTCTAAACCCCTAACCGTTTTTACATACTCTATGAATCACCGGTAGTAAACAAGAAATCCAGGCGTGACATCAAATCAAGTATCAATACTCAACTCACCTGGCTTATTTCCATTTCACTAGTCGTGTCGAGGGTCTGAAATTAAAATAATTTGTTGCATTCCACTTGCCCAAGTAAATTCGCCAACGAAGTGATAATGAAAAGTAAAACAGTTTGTCAGAGCGCTAACTATACATACCCTGACTTACTTAAAAATGAATTTTGCATCAAACAATGGCAGGAAACATCAGTCACGGAATTTTTAAACTTCGGAAGTTATTTTCAGTGTCAGCGAAATAGCATTTGTTTTATTATGAAGCATGCATACATTGTCTCTCAACCGCAAATCAATGATTCAATAGAAACATTGGGATACAGAGCCAAGATTTTATTCTCCTCACTACTTGAACACCTTCGCGAGGAAACACCCGACGAAGGCTGCTTGCAAATGAGATATGCCATAAATTCAATGCTGGTACATACCTTATCTTTATCTTTGTTCTTCTTTTTCTTTTTCTTCTTTTCTTGTTTAACACTGGTCTCTCCTTCATCCTGCAAATTCACATCAGATCATTGTTGATCTACGTTCCACAAAGCAGTATCTGATACAGTTATCTATGTACAGGGCAATTCCATAAATAACGCACAGACATTCTCAGCCTGACACATATTCGTCATTTCTCATCATGAAGCAATGCGACTTTATCCATAAAAATTACACCATGACATGCCAAATTAGTCTGAAACATCGTTTTCATACATTTAATGGTAGTCCCTCTTTCGACGCTACAGTTCAAAAGGTCACTGTAGCGCACGGACAATGCACGACCGTGTGTTACAGTGACCTTTTAACCAGTAGCGTGAAAAGAAGGACTACTATTAAAATAGGAAAATGATATTTAAGACAAATTTGGCATAGCATGGTGCAATTTTCATGGATAAAGTCTTCATGATGAGAAATGACGAATATGTGTCAGAACGTCCGTGCGTTATTTATGGAATTGTCCTACTCTTAAAAAATGCATGTCTATTTGAGCAGGCCTCAGAGTGAGTCCGAAAAATAGATTTTATCAACAGCTTCATCAATCGCATGAAATGATTTTATAACAAATTCGTAAAAAATTTATATGCTCTTTAACTCGCGTAAATTATGACTTACATGAATATCATATTTACTAATAGCTAGCAGATGCTGCATGTGATACTTGCATGAACTGAATAAATTTTCCTATGAAATTACAAAATGAAAAGCAGAGAAGTTTAAAAATTCTTTGCTTTCTGCTGGACGTTCGAATAAGGAGCAAATTTGAAGTTTACATAAAAGTAGTTATGCATGTTTTGTTAACCCATTTATGATTGTCCTCCCTCCGTCCTTTTTTTAAATAACATTTCGACCCTCCAGTTTATCCGATAAGACGTATCCGGCATTAATGGGTTGACCGCTGATCAACAATCCAACTTATTTTAACTTTCGCGATGTGTGCCGAGTCAGACCACATAATGACCATCTTGGTTCCAAACTTCTAAAATTGCTTCTAACAGGCATCCCTCCACACATTGCGATCATATCTCTTAAGAAATAGATGTCAATGAAAAATATTGATTGCAATCAAAACCCTGCATATACCTATATCTCAGCTGCAAACCAATGATGACAAATAGGAAACATTGGGATACGTAACTGAGGAATTACTTTATCACTTAAAGAACACCACTGTCAAGAATTACAAGGCAGCAGCTGCTTGTAAGTGAATGTTATTGAAACATTGTAGCTACAATGCAGTACTATATAACGAATTAGTTATCAGTCTTACCTCGGATGCCTCAGGTTCCTTCCTGCAAAGAAAAGAAGACAGATTGAGGACAAAAACGAAAACTGATGATAATGATACTCCTTACTTCACTTTCATAGGAGTTGCAGTTTTCAGAGGAGATGGAATAGGATCTTTCTTCGAAATTTGCATTAAATTTCCATGCTGCTCCACCCACTCGACCGGAGTCTTTTCATTTGGTTTCCCATACTTGTCGAGCATACCAGTCTGAATCATCTGCTTCTTCTTAACAGCCCATGGTCCCAATCCCCACCTTCGAGGGTATGTATCGCGTTCCATTATCACCCGTTTCAACTTGGCCACTAAACCGTGATTACACGTCAACAGAGTAGATGTTGTCATCTGAGCTATGGCTGAAACGGAAACTTTGATTAGCAAATATTCTTACAAGTTGATATTTAAAAATCAGCAGAACCTGATCAAAATAAGTAAAATGTTTTTTATTGCAGTTATTTGCAGAGAACCTTTATCAGACAGCAAGTGCATGGAGTAAGATTCCTTTAATTAGACAAAAGAAAATGTGCACTGACAATTAGCATCGATACTTAATTGCTCAATAATATCTAAACGGATAATCTTTCGAGCGCTAATGCATAAATTAAAATGAAGAGTTACTAAGACAATTCTTGCTCCTCACAACATGCTTACCTAGTGCTATAGCTTCTCCCTTCGTGGTAATAATGACAATTTCTTGATTCAGCTCGATACCATCATCGTATCGAAGAACGCCAGGTAGCATCACTTTTGCACCGTAACAAATAGCATTCACCTGAAATGAGTTTGCAAGATGCCTGTATTGATACACCAACAAAGGCAATCGAAGGATAATCTGTGTACTTACTGCACTATCCTTGACAATTATGCGTTTATGTCCCACAAGAAGGGCTTCCAATGGCTTGATTACTCTCCGCAAGTATGACTCGTCGCGCAAATTATCATGAGCCCATTTAGCATCCAAGAGATCGTGCATCGTGACTAAATTATCCTGAAAATATGATTTGAAACGATATGAAGAAGAGTTTCAATTCCTCGTCAGGGGGATGATAACTTACCGTTTCTGACTGTATTCCAGAGCGAACGCGACGAAGTTCCGTCATCATACCTCCGTAGCCCAATAACAGACCCAAGTGTACACAAAGGGTTCGAACGTACGTACCCGCTTCGCATTTCAACCAAATTACAGCTGCAAATTATGATAGGCGGCAATGTATCGAGAGTTTATTCACAGCCTGTCAACAATTCAACAAGCATAGACTTAAGTTGTAGCACAAAATGCTTTCCCAGTTTTTGTTTATGTGAAATCTCTGAAATGTTTATCAATGAACATTACACATTTTGACTTGTTTAACTCTTCTGTAACGCAGCACAAAATGAACATAGTAAAGTATGTCCTAAATATGATAATATTTGAAATTTACTTGCACCATTTACAGAGAATTAACAGTCGAGTGAACCAATCTGATAATACTGACTCCATCAAAATAACCAACTGAACACGGTACAAAGCAACTATGGCGAAGACCCATGGTCAAACTAAAAGTAAGATTTTATAATTCACACAAATATCTTCGTGACCGTGAAAGATAATCGAGACAATGACAATAGTGGGATGTTGATTTTCAACTTTAAACATTGATGTCTATGTCACAACTCAGTTTCTGAAATATTAAAGCTGTGGGACGGTAAACAGTAGAACGCATAGAAAAAGGATTCCGTTAGAGCGTTAAAGTGGTCTGAATGTGAGACAATCAATATGGCTCTCTAAGCTTATCATTCAAATGTGCGACTGCAGGATGCCTTAAAGTCAATAGATGACTTAAGGCGAGGTAAATGGAGTCGGATTTATATTGCAAGTTAAAAAATCGAACATGGATAGTTTTCCATGCGCGGAGTGCATTACTTGCAGCATCTAAAAATCTGATACTTTCTCAAGTATGCAGGACACTTACCAAGCTTTCTGTCCTTGTCATATTCAAGCAGCTTACTATCATAGATTGTTCGAACACGAAGCTGACGTTTGACAGCAGATATCAGAGGAGGCCGTTGGAAAACTGCTCCCCTTAACTGTTCTAGTTTCTGTAAAGATAGGTGTGACAGTTTTCTTAGAGAAATATAGCTAACCTGAACATAGAGATAGCAGATAAATGGGATTACTAAGCAATCTAGTTCATCAACCTTATCATTCACACTCATGCGTTAATGTGTATACGTCATATACGGTCACATCATACTAGTGTAGGCCCTTTATATCTTTAACATGGCTGCAGTTCGCAGGCAAGACTGATCTTCTCTTCTTGCGTTTAGATGAATTACAATGAAAATCTTGAAGTCAGTTTATGAACCAAGGTTAATGCAAATGACAAGAGCAAAAACGCATTTGTTAATACAAATGTGTGTGGCTGAATACGTAACCAGCTGCGGAGCGTTCTTGCCGATTTCCAAAATTTTTATGCACATGTGCTTGTACCCACATTGGAATGTTTATGAAGAAAAAAGACATAGGTCGAGTGGTCTATTATGCCCCTACTTTATAGCAGCAACGAATGTTAATTTTTATGGTTATTGCGAGGCTTTACAGAAATCGAAAAATCACTATTTATTTTCAATATAAAGTACCTGCATTATCTTCGACTCGTCGAATGGACAATTTCGCAGTTGTGTGATAGCAACGTATTCTTTTCCAGCACTTTGCTGAGACTTCACCAGTCTAGTAGCGCGTTCAATGCAAACGATTAAACAACCTGAAAATGAAACAAAAGCAGGTAGGTATATGTCGGATACAAAAGAAGTCACAGCGCCATCAACTGTCCAAATTATCATTGTATTGATGATTCAACGTAGCAAAGTGCGTCAAGGTAGCAAAATCAAAAAAAAAGGAATAAAAAAAAGAAACAAAACAAGCTAATGACTAGTTAATTTTCAATAGGTACAAAATATGATTTAAAAGAAAATTTTTATATCCTAAAATGTCAAAAAAAAATTTAAAAAATGCTTACTAGAAGGACAAACAACGCTTCTCCTCTCCTCATGTGTAATGAATTGGCGAGTAAGTCGTTCTGTTCAAAATTATGTTTATCACTTATATATTGAAAAGATCCTATTTAACAGTCTGCCCATTCAGATAATAAGAGGACAGGTCTGTTTCCAATCAAAATACCAGATCTAGCTAACACAGCGGGACAGCGTCTATCTAAAATCTACCCGTGTACCAGGTGTGATTAATGTTTACTCCTTTAGATAAAACGTGAAATAAAAAAAATAAAAAATATGCAAACAAATTTATTATTATATTTTTAAATTTGTCATCAACAGAAAAAACTCAGGACGATCGCGTTTCGACCGCTTCATCCTGGACGCTCAAACCCGACCAAGCGCGGTCCTGTACATTTAAGATGCACAGCCTCAAAAGTTATATTTATAATAGGGAAAGATTAGCATCTATCAAAAAAGGTTGATAGTGGTAAATTCGTGGTAAACATTCGTAAAACAAAAATTAAGTGCGCAAGAGTAAGCTCGATTGACGCAATATGCAGGAATCATCATTCAATCAAACACTAGAACAGAAATGCATCATCTCTTGAATTGTAAGCTTGAAAATCACTTTTCAAACAGCATACATGATCTGATTTACAACCATTTTCGTGTATCTTCCAGGATTGACATATTTAAAAGCAATCGTGGCTTTGGGGGGGGATAAATAGCAGTCTAGTGGGTGATTTAATTATCTGGGTTTTTGAAAGGTGGGTTGGCTTTAAAAAAATCGGGTTACATAAATATGACTAGCAGCTTTTCCTAAATGTACATAATTTTCAGCTTGTTTTTTCATTATACAAATAAATACATTGCATATTTTGAGCAGCCACTTGGACAGATTCTTATATAAAATTGCGATAGAAAATGCATGCTAGGCCTTCCAAATCCAAGTGATTCTCATCAAATCATTTTCAATGACTAAAAATTTCTAAAAAATATCTCTATAAAAAAAGTATATTTGGCGACCATGTTCTCCATCAAAATTAAAACTTGCTTCTAATTTCGTTTGCACATTAGTAACAGCAAACACGCAACAAAATTTGGAATTGTTTCCTCGATTGTTCTTTTTTTCTGAAGCTGAGTCCCTTATTTCAGTAAAACGCTTCATCTACTAGCTTTCATTCTACAAGTTTGCACTACTGAAGAACTTAGTTGCAAGTACGTCATTCGGATATCGATTTTGATGAAAGGCAGTGTCCCTGTTTTTTTGAAATAAGGTAAAAATGATTTAACATGAATATAACTTGTCTATGCAGTTAATTCATGACTCTTGTAATTGTATAATTATCAGGATATGTGCTAGCGTGAAAAAAGTCGGTGATAGATAAATGTCGTGTTAGAACTTTTTGGTTCATGGGTCCGTTATGGTTAAAACTAATCATTAAATAATGAAAAGCTAAAAATTATAAAAAACCGAAGGTCGGCATTCGGCTTTTTAAATCGAGGCAAGGTTTTTATGAATTCTGGTACCTTCTCTACGAGTAAACAGCATGATATTGACATAGCTGTCATCAAAGAAGGGATATTCAATAACATAGTACATCATGTGCAACTGCGTGATGCCTTCAAACCAACATGTGATTTAAGGCGAGGTAAACACAGATGGAATTAATATTGCAAGTTTAAAAATCGAACATGAAATGAACTATTCATGCGCGGAGTGCATTACTTGCTGATTTTAAGAATGTGCGAACACATAATCGCCATCTACAGCAATTTTTTCCACAGAAAGGATCCACTGAAACTTTGGCGTCAACACGTCATAAATTATGAATGATAACTGTAAAGTAGATACATGCACAATGATAGAGTGATATGGACAAAAAAAATACGCTTCATAATTATAAAGAACGCAAAAAGCAATTGTTCCAAGATGTCATGGCTCAATGCGAAGACAATACACTGACCTGTGACTTTTGGGTCAAGCGTTCCACTGTGACCTGTCTTTTGGACGCCGAGAATCCGCTTCACCCATGCAACAACTTCATGGGAAGATGGATTCGATGGTTTGTCTAGATTTATTACCCCGGCTCTATAATTTAATAGTACATTCGAAACTTAAAATAGTTGTATCGATAGGGAAAATCGTAACTTACTTGATATACTCTTTTATCGGACGTTCCAAAGGTGAGCAGCTAGAACTCAATGGGGTGAATGTAGTTGACTTCACGTTCATTTTATCCACGTTCTAAATTGAAAAGAAAACTTTTATATTAAGGTGAACATAGAAAATCTGGTCATTATGTAGATAACTAGTTATCAATGTGTATTCCATTACAATTAAAAGACTGGATGTGCATCGATCTTCATCGAACACGCTCAGCATTATTACAAGTAGTCTCAAACTAGTGCATGATTTCAAATAAGCTTGCTTACCTTTAGCAGGAGTGGCCATTCGGAGGTATCCGACGTCTTCCCTTTGTCCGATGGTCTTAAGGAAAATGCGTCCTCGGTAGATGCTATCTACAAATTAAAATCGATAATTCGCAAGACCCAACAAAAAATACATTCCAGAGAGGTAATTTAGGTAAACTTTAAAGGTGATTAGTCCATTTCTAGTACTTTGGCTGTGGCGCTTATTTCATATACCTGCCGAATTCACTGAGACGTAGTTAACTAGTAGCGATGGAACACTGACGGCACTGTAGAGGGAATATCATGGAAAACTAAGTCCGACTTAACTCGCATCGAGACAGCAAGACAATATTACTAGGACGCTGCAGGCGGTAATATAATGGGAAACGAAGCCAGAGTTAACTCGTCGCCCTGTTTGTGCGCAGTAGCTGAGCTAATTTATGTAATTCTCTCTGTCCCTGAAGAGTTTTGGATCAAAATTGAATTATCCACTGCTTTTGAGATGCATTGTTTTGTGTGTAGTTTATACTCTCTTCAGAGAAATTTGATGAAAAGCTTCAATTCTGAACGTCATGTTCATCGAAGCATTGACTATACTTTTGGTCAAATCCTGAACAAAATAGCTGCCTGAATCGGGATGAGCAAATCAGATACATATAAAAGGATTATTCAGAATCAGAAGACTTATCCAACTCTTTCTCTAGTCTCGAATCGTGTGGCATTCAGTCAAATAGTAGTCTCAATCAATTGATTATCGAAATCTACATCTTCATCCACCTATTTATGTAAAAAAACATGAGCTACCTGCTCGGTGTTGAGTCGCCTGAGCCGTGATCTAAAAATTTTGCTATCTGATCTATGCAACATGTATGCGAGTATTGTCTGATCCGTATGGTAAGACAGCATGACAAATTTGTGCTGATTATTTTATGCCTTCCTGATTTACAATCAAGTTTGTAACGCATGTTGTGTTCTCTTTATAGATATTACGTCCTCCCAAGCTTCACTTTGAAGGATCTCTTTGAATATTGAGCAATATCATAGTTGGGCTATTAATGTGCTCGAGAATTTTCCGACAGTATCTCTTTATAATGTACAGGGTGAGGCGTAATTCTGGAGACATAGGAAAAGTTGTATTTTGCACATTACTATGATGGTTAACCTAATTCATCACTGCTATATTGGGTAAATACATGCAATAAGCATTTTACTTTGCAAAAAAAGTTACTGTGAACTCAAAGTTGAATTACATAACTTTCCCCTTGGATATAGAATAAGATGAAAACAATTTATTTTAATAGGAATTGGTATTCAATAAGACATAAGGAAAAGAAAGGCTAATCACATTACGTGTTCTATGTGGGTTTTCTGTTGTAGACACAGCGGGACACAATTTTTCCAGTCAATACGAACACGACTCAGAACATCCGACGAAATGCAAGCACAAGCATCAACAATTCTTTCTTGCAAGTGATCTACATCCCTGATCTTCTTAGATCGAATCACTCCAAGATCTCCACTTTTGATATTTATTTCACCGTTAATATTAAAACTGGCTTCGTCGTTGAAGAGAATCATCGATGAGAAATTCGGAGATTCCTCCATGCGCTGTAAAGCCCAATTACAAAACTCCGCCCATCTGTCGGGGTCATCTTCACTAATATGTTGTAGCATTTGCACCTTGTACGGATGCCATTTGAAGGCATGCAAAATTCGAAGAACACTGCGCTGACTAAGTCCATGTTCTTGTGATAGACAACGAGAACTTCTGTGAGGACTTTTGGAAACCGCAGCTAAAATACAGATCGATGACGCTGCATCTGTCACAGAGAGACGTCTTCTCACGGTCGTCGACACTTCCAGTTTCCTTAAATTTACTGATCAGTTTTCCAACGGCACGATGTGTAATCGGTGGTCGTTCGGGATGTCGACGATTGAAATCATCTACTATTGCTCGGTAGCTCCCGATAACATTTTGCAAAACGACATCAATGCGTTTTTCTTTCGACAGTGCCATAACTGCGTTGTTAAGCTCTATGGTAATGAAGTGATGCTTTAAATGCCGAGTGCGTTAATAAGTGACGTCTTTCTTGAAGTTGAATAATTATCAATCAATATCTAATTGCATAGGTACCTGTATAATTAAATATTTGAATTATCTGTATGGCTGAAATTGTCTTGTAGTTAAATGAGTTCGTCATAGAAATTTGTATGGTACATCAAACATGGGCAAAAATGGAGAGATTCCCATTGAAAATAATGCATGTCAGATTCCGAGTATATTCCCTGTCTCCAGAATTACGCCTCACCCTGTATATACAGCTATCTCAATTAAAAGAACGCATTGAAAAATACAGTCGCTGTTGATCTAAATGGATGAAAGCAATAATTTTACTGATTGTGAGGCATGATAATCAGTGCATTTTTTGGCTTAGAATCACTATTTGTACCACGAAACTAACATTACTTATACAGTCATTGTGAGTAGTACTTAAGGCACATTGTTATTATTCATGCCATAATTAAATAGATTAATTTGTGGATTTAATAAACATGCGAATAATAACTTCACATATACAGTAAAACCTGCTTACAATGGACCCTTCTAATAACACTCAATCGTTGTGGACAGACAGTTTGTTCCTGCCATATACTGCTGCTGGCCATTGAAAATGCCCCTTTTCATAATGGACACCTGTCTTTAACGTGGAAATTCTCAGCAATTTCTCATTCAAGTGGACTATTCGCTGTGATGTGGACCATCATAATTGGCAGACTCCAGTTCCTTTCAAGTGGACTAAAGTGTCCAGTTGTGGACACTATTCGTCCATTTGGTGTAAACCGTGCCAGTATTATAAGTGGCAAAGCAGAACACGTGCAACGATTCGTAAACACCGATAGATGACATTAAGTGAATGTCATCATCCGAGATTGACAACAAGCGGTCAACATCGCCGGCCAAAGTTAAACACAACCAGAGAGCCGACTCGAAAGATCGAGATGACTTCAAGAGAGCCCGAATGAAAAGACACAACATTCGTTGCTTAAGTAAACAAGCTGACTGTCAACCGCAACCTTTCGTTGCTTAAGTAAACAAGCGTTGAATTAAACTAATTTCATCACATCTAATTTCCTTTGTTAGAATGCAGGAGAGTCCAAAACTAGCGATCAATGCTTTACTAATTTGGCTTTCAGAAAAACATGAACGTACCCGCAAGCGAAATCAAATGCTACCCTATTTCAGATGACAATAGTCCAAAATGCATTCAGCTATTGAGGGAGGAAAGGCCTGTCATCAGAGAAAGGGCCGATAAGAGTTCTGAACAGCTCGGCATTCGAGGTCAGCTATGGCAAAATCTCGGAAAGAAAAAGGAACCCACCTTTGATACGGAGATTGTTTTTTGAGCTGACCGCGCCGGTGTGAAATGGCGCTAAGTCCGCCGCACAGGATTGTCGGAAAAACGTCAAGCATATACTGTAATCAACGAAAAGTATCGTGGGATTGGTTTTCGATCCAAGCGGATCCAGGATTTATTCCTCTCACAGGCCGGATTGATATGGAAAAAGGCAGCGATGATAGCGGAAAGAAGTTGATATTGAAGTTCTGTTGTCAGCGCAAGTAACGGTTGGCTGTATGCTTTCCAACAGCGACACGGCATATCCCAGATCGTCCTCCAGCGGAGGAAGAAAGTCTGAAGTTCGAGGGAGGATTCGTTGTGTGTGAGTGAATGGGGACCGACGACTGATAGAACTAGTGTGGCTCGGTCTACGATATGAAGGTTATTTATAATGCGATGAAAATGGACATCTTTTCCGGCTTTACCGTCGAAATCCAATGTCCAATCGACTCCAAGAAAGGCATTTAAAACGTCGAAAGAGAGATTTACCGTGTTGTTGGCGTTATCAGCTATGAGTCACAAAATAATCCGTTAGTCTTCGGAAAAAAAAAATCGGCACAATCCACGAACTCTACCAATGATGAATCGACTCCAACTCCTTATTGGATTATTGCGGAGCAATAAGAAAAAGCATGGATGACGTGACGATTTTCGAAAATTGGCTAACAAGCTTAACAATCGCAATGTGAAATTAAATCGAAAAAAAAGCTTTTTTATGGACATATTGTTCCGCCCATTGTTATATGTCCTTATCCCACCGTAAACTTGTGTTTCTTCCACCAAACACCACTTCAGAGATCTTCAACCTTGACGCTGGATTACTCAAAATGCTCGAAATTAGATTATCGTCAAAAGCTTATGCGGTTACGTGCATCTGTCAAAACTGACTCAGTGGGAGGGGTTTGTGTCGGCGGAAATCGCCAAAACTGTTTCTCTTTTCATCGATCCTGTAACCGGGTTAAGCCAGTACCCTGTGGGAGGTCTCTGAGATTTCGTTGATTCGCGAAACATGTTACCAAAGAAGTGTGGTTTTTTAAGACAATGAATGCGAACGAGTGTTCAATTGATACGTGGGCTAAGTTGACTCGACGACTTCGCGATTTGAATTCCGTACGAGCCATATTCTCGATCTGAATGATTGTGAACGTTTTGATCATGTTATTAGAGCTTCGACAATTCCCTTGGTAACTGTTGATCCCACAGACATTTGTGACTCTGATTCAAATATTCCGGGGAATCGGAATCAGGATGGACGTAGGTTGAAGTTATAGCGATACCACTCAGCTGGTGTGAACCATTTTTATTACAGAAACGCTTTAGTATTCGTCGAAACAGGCAGTCACGAATTCAATTTCATTCTGTGCGAAAACATGCATGTGCTCCAGATTTTCACAATTTCACTTTCTGACGATAATTCAAAGTTTTATGAAAGCGGAGAGGTCCGCTGTGAGTTTGAATTTCCATCCTAATAGCGAGAATGACTCTCGCATGCTGAGTCCTAATCACAATTGACGCAGTAAAATCAATTTCTTTTGGTCCTCTTACCCGATCAATTTTGTTGTGCTGATGACCACCGCGGGAAGTGCCTGAACGCTTTCAAAACAGTGCAGTAGTTCTACCCGGGAAATCTGAAAGAATCCTTGCAATAGAACATGCTGATTGTGAGTTAGCGGAACCATTTTTCAATACAAAGAATTTCTCTGCGAAATACCTCCTCACCTACTAATTGAAAATTGGATTTCACAAATCTGTAGAGTTTTGCAAAACTCAGCACTCCTCATTGCAACCATTATTCCTCTGGAAAACAAAGCTGTGAAGTGCGAAATTTTCACCTATGGCAATTATTCCGTCAAATTATTAATTTTTGCACGAATCACTGCAAAATTGACGATACCACAGAGAATGGAATTGGTTCACTGATCACGTTTGCCGTCCGATTTATCAGTTGGGCGAGAATAAGTACTGGACGAGAAAAATGGATTTTACGGTTAAATGGACCTTTCCTGCTAGTGATTGTGAAAGTTCTGCCGGAACCACTTTTCACTACAAAGAGCTTTCTCAGACGAAATCCATCCTCTCCTATTATAAATTTTTTGAAGGCATCCTAATCACTATATCTGTAATCAGGATTTGCAAAAATCGCCCGCATTGCTAAGATATCCCTCTATCTATCAGCGTGTGAAGTGGCCATCACCACCTAGTGTGTCATTAAAATTCAATTTCTAATTTTTGCACTGAATCACTGCCATCAATAGACAATACCATGAGTGATGTGTGGAATTTGCTTCCTCGATCACGGTTTGCCGTACCTACCCTACTGGATTAGTACTTGCCGAGAAAAATGGATTTTAGCGGTTATCATGGACTTTTCTGCAAGTGATTGTGAAGTTAGCTGAACCATTTTTCAATACAATAGTATTCTCAGCGAAATCCATATCTCCTCTAGACTTAGTGTTCGGAAGCTCCTAATCACTAAATCTGTAATCAGATTTGCAAAACTCGCCCGTGATTGCAAAAGATATTCCCTATCTGGGTCCGACTGTGAACGTGCCGGAACAACTCTACTGGCATTAAAATTTTCAAATTCTGTGAATTTTTGCACAGAATCACTGCAAATCGACATACCCAAGAGGGAGATTGGAAATTGCTTCTAACCCCACGGTTTGCCGTCTCGATTTCAGGGTGTATTAAGTACGGCGCGAGTAAATGGATTTTACAGTTTTCAAGATTTCATCTCGGAATCCACTTGAGAAAATTTCCATACCCTTCTCCAGATCGCAGCCGAACCCACTCATTTATTACAAGCACAATTCTATTGCACCATCTCTAATGTGTAATTACCTCTTGTGCGCTTTCCTTCTCTCCCACCTTCTTTGTGCCTTGAAGTCGGTTTAGAATTCATTTTGAAGAAGACGGTTTACAAGTGTTCGTCCATCGGAACGCTGGTATCGCTAATTTCTCCATGTTTGATTGTTGGGTAATTACGAGGTTAGTAAAGAAATAATTTCAGGTTGTCCTAAATGGATCAGAATCGCTTCATGTTGAAAGATTGCAATGCTTTGTAGATATTGTGCATATATCATATTCATTTTTCGTATCAAAGAAACCCTAGCATGTGGTCTTAGTATGGAATACCATTTTTCGGTGCCATGTTGTACTGTCATAAATCTCTGCAGCGGATTGGTAATTCATTAGTTGGTTTTAATTTTCCTGAGGTGATAAAAGATAAAGAAACTTGCTAATAAGGTGCGTTCTTGCTTAATGAAAAAAATCACGTACTGTCAAAAGTTGGCCCCAACCACTGCAGCGCTATCCCATTTTTGTTTTACTGTTGCCACTCCCAAAAATCTATCATAAAACCACACAATTCTCTCGGTCGAAATTCTGATTATGTGCCACCTACTCGGTTTTCACGAAATTCAGCTCCTTCGGCCAGGAAGAAAAATCAAAAATTCAACTAATCACACATTTATTCCAGCGCTAGATCAGTTTTCAAGTTGTAAATTATCTGCTCAAACGCGCGTTTTGCACATCAATAAATAAATAGCACCATTCGGTTTATGTTTTGTGCCAGGTCAAATATTCATCAGAATCGACCAAAACACTCTCACGAAATGTAAATGTTTGCGCTGACTCGAATTGATATGAGACTTCAGCTCGATCATGTCTCAGGCTATACATCATGTTGGAAATCATGTGTTTGTGAAGGATTATATTTTCTGATTGTTGCAAATGCACATAAGGTACTCGAGTGATTGGTCGATCATTTGAATATTGACACTGGAACACGATGGTAATAATTATGTGTGGCAAACTGCCTGTGTGAGTATTTTGATTTCTAATGGTTGCGCGCCAACTTCACAATATCCCAATTTGAAAAAAATATTGCGGTTTTTTGATGGCCATGAAGAGGATAATGAAATTGCGTGAAACCCGAGTAGTTGGCACATAATCAGCGAAACGACTTGTGTTCTTTATGTGACTCCACAAATTGCTTAAAGTGGCCAACAGTTAAAAAATCGAAATGGTTGTCGCTGAGTGGTTCTGTCGGCGCAAACTTCACACACGTGATTTTTTCATTATTGCAAGACTCTCTGTCACTTATTAGCTAGTTTTCTTATCTTTTAACTTTTGAGTCTAGGTTATTATGCAACTAATGAAACATTACCAATCCGCTGCTTGAGATTTCGGGAGCATGGAACAATATTCAATGTTATCTACTAAGACTTATGTTTTTTGTTACGATTATGTAATAATATGCACCAATAGTACAACGCATTGCGCAATCTTTCAACAATGAGCATTTATGAATCCTTTTTAGGAACAAATGTAAAGTTTTTCTCTGACTAACCTCCGTAATTACCAAACAACAAACATGGAGGAAAAGAAGTAATTAGCTGCTACCCCACGGCGGGCGTTTTACGATGGACGTAACACTTGTTATCTCCGTCTTCTTCTTACCATCTAATGACTTCAGAGCACAACTCAGCATGCACGAGGAAGGAATTGCGTTTTTCTGGCCAAATGAATGGTGATGGATGCAATTAGAGTTGTGCCGTGATTTAATGATGGTTCGAGATGATCTCGGAGAGGGTTGGATTTTTTCTGGATTCGGAAATGAATTCCCTTGAAAACAGGTAATAATCATTATTCTCGGCAGTAGTACTTATTCTCCGTGAAATCGGACTGCAAACCGTGATCATCTTTTATCACCTCAGGATGGGGTATGTCTATTGCAGTACCAATGTGCAAAAATTAGTTTGAATTTTAATGCCAGTAGGGTGGTTCCGGGCCTTCACCAGCGGACCTCTCAGTATTTAGAGGAAATCTTTGCAATGGCGGTAGGGAGTTTTGCAAATTGATTACAGATTGGTGAATAGGAAAGACGTCCAAATAGTAAAGGAGAGGATGGATTTCGCTGAGAATTCTTTCGTATTGAAAAATGAGATGAGCTCACTTCTACAATCTAGCTTGCCAGAAAGGCCCAAACCGTCCGTAAAATCCTTTTTCTCGGCAAGTACTTATTATCCCAAGAAATTCGGACTCAACGTGATCCGTGATGCCTCAATTCCAATTCTTTGGTATGATACTATAGCAGTGATTGCTTGTGGCTAAATTTGATTTTGAAATTATTAATGCTCCTGTTGGTGATGAAAATTGGGCTCTACTTCAACAAGCGGACCAGAATAGAGAAATTATCTTTGCAATGCGGGCGTGTCCGCCGTTTTGCAAATCTGAGATTAGACAAGATTTGTGATTAGGAAGCTTAAAATTAGTAGGAGTGGTAATCATTTTTTGAAAGAAATTCTTCATTATTGAAAAATTGGTTCCGCTAACTTCACAATCAGCTTGAGAAAAAGTTTGATAATTCAGATTTCCCGGGTGTAATCTGATTGTGAGATTAAGATGAGGCACATATTCGTTGATGACAGCACAACAAAATTGAATCGAGGGAGTAGTGAGTGACCAAAAGAAATTGATTACATGGTCAATCTGCCAGAGAACTCAGCAATTGGGCTGCTGGATGGTTCCGCTAACTTCCGTTGAGCGGGAACAATTCACTTTATTTTCAACTTGAATTTTCAGAACGGACTGTGTAATTTGTGAAAACTGAGGGTCAGAAAATTATCAGGAGACTTTTTTAATGCAAATCGTTAGCAGCTGTTTCGAATAGGAATTATAGCGGATTATATTAAAAATGGTTCGTGAGTGGATGTCCGCTAAACTCACACACGTATCAGATGGCGAAGAGAGACATGCGATCGCTGAAGAGGAACTCTCAAATCATGAATGGAATACTAGTTCATTTGTTGGTCACCTACTAGAAGAGCGGTGAATTCGATAGGAATACGGCTAGGTAGAGTTGTTAACTGTTTCTTTCAGTTGTTCGAATTTTCGTGATCAGAGAGAGTGAA
This sequence comes from Prostheceraeus crozeri, assembly GCA_907163375.1. Taxonomy (NCBI): domain Eukaryota; kingdom Metazoa; phylum Platyhelminthes; order Polycladida; family Euryleptidae; genus Prostheceraeus; species Prostheceraeus crozeri. The sequence continues at coordinate 242,129 of CAJQUW010013090.1, forward strand.
ACCATTATGACGGAGGACCAAAACGAACTACGATTGATAATTACTTTTATACTCGCGCAGTGAAATTCTCTTTTTGAAAATTGTGTTTAGTGAAGCTAAATCATATATATCAAGAATATATACGATTTACTTTTGTCAATGGTGTAGGTTATTTGAATCGATTAAGCTGCATAATGTTGTAAGAAATTGACAATTCTATTTTCAAGAAGTACCCTTTTAAAGGTCAGTTTTTGATGTGCACTTGGGCAAACTTCACAAAATTTGAATTGAATGTCAAAAATGCGTAGAAATCCAACCGAAGATCTACATATTACCAATTGTGCGATTCAATTGAATCTATCTTATCCATCTCAAGCAAAGTCAATTCATCTCTTGTTGTTAAAAAATAGCCTCATATGCTGATGTAACCATAAAAAGCGGAAATTTTCCAAAATACACACGCACCCGCATGTATTCCAGAAAATTAGAGTAAATGAATATTCCTTAACTATGGTAATAAGGCTTTATTTGAAACTTCATGAACTTCCACCATGACCGAACATCAACCATTGCGAGCAAATTTCACTGCTCAATTTATGAGATGTTTAGCCGATAATTGTGTTAGATGCACTGGGGAACAGATGTTTGATAGCAGACGTGGCAAAAACGAAGGAAATTTACAAATCCTACATACGTACCGTCGAGGCGGTGTCATGAATTAGGTTGATGGATTTTCAGGATTGAATTTTTTCGGCGATTTTTTTCGAGAAATAATTGCCAAAAATCACATAGTTAATTTTTTCAATATTCATACTAGATAGCGGCTAGACTAATTATGATATGATGAAAGCCCCAGTATTTGATTTTTCAAAGGAGAAGAAAGTTTCGGAATCGGGGGATTTCCTTGTATGACAGACAATGCTTTCTATCTAAAACTGTAAGTTAAACTGCAACTGGATTTCTAAAATTCAGCAGTCATTGCGATGCAAGCAACAAACTGGTATTTTAGAAATTGATCTTCGATTAATTGCTCACAAATTTCAAAGCGGAGGATAAAAGTGGAGAACGAATGTAGAAACTATGGTTAATGACATAATTTATGTATTTATAATGATTCACATGAATTGCATAGCTTGAAATAGGCCTCATTATATAATTACATTGATTAAGCTGATGTATAATTCGGTAAATTTCCATACTGATTTAGGCTAATTTTTTCTGGTCCCGCTCAAATGCGGTTCAGCCGAGTTTCCTTTATGACAAAACTCATGAGCAGCTGAATATCTGAACATTATGTGAGCATGGGCATTTAATCCAAACTTCAAAACCAGAGATGAGAATAAGGTAGAAAGTCCACAAGGAATTCAAATGGGCCTCAAATATCCCCAGCGCATCAACCAACGCATCCCCCAGCGGAGTTCGGCGAAAACTCTGAAATTCTTATCCCTACAAAATATACTGTATAATTAAAAGTCTTACTTCAAAACAGAATTATGCATGAAGTCAACGCTACGTGTGAAATCCTCAAGGTCACTTTCACTCACCACATCTGATGTATCGTGCTTATCCTTTTTCTTCTTTTTTGACTTTTCTTCCATCTACAAGGTTTTGTTTTAATATGAATTGGCTAAAAATACATTTTAACATTGCTATCACATAAAATAATGCACATCTGTAAAAACGGGAAGGTATATTGGTAGAAGTGGTGACGCTGAGAGGGTCTAGGGAGGGGCACTTCCTCTCGCCCCAGAGAAATTAGACCCCATCAGCAGCTGCGACGCAGGCATCTCCCAACAAATTATGTCTCCACATATCCCCTTGATGGGTTAGTTGCTTCGGAGAAATGAATTTGTATAGGGCCCATATAATTTGCAGTAAATTTCGTGGCGTGCGAGGGTAGCTTGGGATAAATTCTGTAAGATAATGCGAAGAGCACTGCTGTTTTCGACCAGCCAATTCGCAGGCGAGGAAAGTTCCATATGCATAGTAAGAAGTATAAATACTATTTGTTCACTTATTTTCCGTAATTTTTGCGTAGATTTCCGCACTTTTGCTATAATGCCATGTCACAAGATTACGAAACGCAAAGTTTTAGTTAGCTAATGAAGATAAAAGTTCAAACATTTTTCGAAAATATATTTTCAGCCTAGTTCCGAAAAATTTTCCTGCAGAGAAGACTCACGGTATCTGGTTCACTTTTTAAGCTGATCTTGAATCTATAATAATGTTCATTTTGAAAACATGCAAATTTGATTGTTAACTGGTAAAAATATGCATTTGTCCATATTTAAAGACTTAATCAAGATTAATGTTTGCTATAGGCGTAACTGATTTCCTGTCGTACGGAAACACCTGTCGCGCACAAATGGTCAACATTTGGTAACAATTGGGTACAACATGGTTTCAAATAGACTAATAAAGGGCCTAACATTAGTGTCTCGTCGACATCAATTTTGCTTAGTAGATGGCTAGGAAATCTGCTATCTACTGCTTTAAGAACCATGTTCTAATTATGAAATCTGTGCACTTCTACTAAGTCTTCGCTCTCGAGAAATTATGTATCAGCAGTTTCTTGGAAAAAAACAAAAAATGAGACGCTGGTATGATGATAGCTGTAGGCCTGCACACTGCAAACTGAAACCTACAAGTGCGACACATTCAGACAATGACTAATTTCTCAGGAGAATGTTAAGTCACCGTCCACAAAACCGCACATAAAATAAGTTAGAACAATTAATGAGGTTGCTACTCAACATCATAGCTCATTTCTCTTTTTTCCGATGAAGTTATAAAGTTATAAGTTATAAGTTTCGAAGAAGTGGATAGCGCTCTAGCATTGCTTCTGATTTCTGCATGTCGGAAAGGTTCTTTTGGTGAGCCTTTACTACCTGTAGCAGTACTTTGTCAAAGGCATGTTACGAAAGACCTGCACCACGCTCCACGACGTCATCGGTCACGTCCACGAGCGCGTTAACGCGGCTGACAGGTGCTGTATCACGTATCAATGTCCAACTCTGGCCCAATATGTGATGACGTCGACGCAAGGAGGCCAATTATCGAAAACTGATCCTCCGAATAGCCGACTTTTTCCCACTTGGTGATGGAATATCTAAGTGATTGGGTTTATGACATAATGCCCTAGTACCGTGCATAAATGGCCAGGCTTGGAGTGCACTTAAGTGCACTTTCATGGTACCTTGTACTTAATTTATTTTCCTTTACATGTACGTGGTGCGTTCGAAAACCTCGTGGACTCGAATAGAAATTTTTATATTCCAGTCAATGTTTCATGTCAGTTTACAAGCAATGGTCATACTAGTACTCATACATGTAGAATTTCTTACTATTTTTCAATATAGCGACCATGACAGCCAATGCACTTCTGCACCCGGTCCACGAGTTCATCGAAGGCCGCGCGAAATTGTTCGGGTAACAATCCGTTAAAATATTCTTCAACAAATAGTCGCAGAGCATCTTTTGTTTGAAAGTGCTGACCACGCAAATGTTTTTTCAAGTGTCGAAAAAGAAAGCAGTCCGACGGGACTAAATCGGGGCTGTATGATGGGTGCATCAGTGTTTCAAATTCGAAGTCCTACAATGCACGCCTTGTTTTCGCAGCGGAATGAATTGGTGAAATGCCGTGGAGAATCCAGTATGGCAGATTCCGACGCTTTCGACGAGTGTGGCGAACTTTTTGTAGGTCAACCTAATAATCGGCATTGATCTTCACGTCTCTGTCCGCGAAGTCCATAAGCACACCTTTGCTGTCCCAAAACAAGGTCAGCATGAAAGACCCCCGGTGAGTCGATCCAGATCACAATCTTTGAGGGCTTTCCATTCTTTGCTCTCTCTTTTGCTTTCGGGTATGAAAATGTTTAGCGCAGTCTCGTCTTCGGTGCGAATGTTGAAGTCGTCTCCATGCTCCTGTAATAATCTTAAAAATACTTCACAGCCGATGTTGACACGCGTCGATAATTCTCGAATAGTGATTCTTCTGTTGTCTCGAATGATCGCAGAAATCTCTTGTTCCTTGCTGTCTCCGATCTCCATTGGTTGCCCTCCGCATTTTTTCATCGAAAACTGATGTTCGGTCTCCAGCAAATTCTTGCATCCAATTGTAAACGAAACTCTTGGATGAGCTTTCTTCTCCATACACATCACGTAGCTCAACAACAATCTCAGCGCTAGTTCGTCCCTTCCTTCTCAAGAATCGCTCTATTGCTCGGAATTCAACCTCTTGAGGTCGTCATATCGGATGGAAATGAATGAATGAACAACAAAACTTGAGGTGACTCATCGATGTCCAAATTTGGGTGCATTACACTGAAATCGATCGCACAGTCACTGAGGTCAAAACATCTGACTGAAACTAGGTTAATTTCTGTCTAGATTCTCATACTGTCAAACAAAGAAAAGCGAGACTTGATATCTCATTGTTTTCTTTTCGAGTCCACGAGGTTTTCTAACGCACCACGTACTTGTACTTGGTCAAGTACTTTTATAAATGTACTTGGAATTTCAAGTACTCAAGTCCTTTATGACTTGAGAGTACTTTGGCATTTTAAGACCTTTCAAGTTGGCCTATATGCCAAATACACCAATGCATTTGCCTGAGAGCGCTGACTCCCTGTCCTTTGGGATTCTCAAAGTTGCAAATATCCCACTATGCAGGCCTGTGATTAGCCTATGAGAAAAATTTGAGGAATGGAAACGGAGGCTAATGTGGTAATTGCAAAAAAAACTCCAAACTTTAGCATGGATTTTGGGCCAAACTTAGGGCGTGCGCGCACTAAGCGGCAAGGTCGCGGCGACCATGGCCGCCGCGGTCAAAAAAATGTGCGACCATGAAAGCGGCTGCGACAGCGACCGATCGACGCCATTTGTTGAGGAAACGAATGAATGAGGAAGAGGTTTCAGCAATTTATTATCTATTTGTCGCGGGAAGGGTCGCCAAGTGCGCGCTCTGTCATAAGCTGCAACGTATTTTACTGGTCGCCGCGACATCCTGGCCGCGTGTGCGTCGCTGCGAATCTTGATGGCCGCCACGGCCAATTGGTTGCGTCGGCAAAGTGCGCGCGCAAGTAGACGACTTCCCATCTCCGTAACAATGACAAAGCATTCCTGCTGGCCGCCACGACCTGGCCGCTTAGTGCGCGCACGCCCACTAAGTAGTAGTGAAAGTCACAACTAAGAAGGTAACCCCAGGGTTGACCACACCACACCTTTAGAAGTTGTGTATGTTACAAAGGGATATTGGAATGCTAATAATCACTTCCCGCGTTGTTACGAATTTAATTTGTTGACCTAAAGTACTGTATGCTTAGAATGTGTCGAACAGAGGATGTCAGATCAAGCTGCTGAAATCGCTATGATTCACGCTATCGTCTCCAATTCCATGATGCTTGTCAGATTTGTACATCGTAATTTTTTGAATTTATGCGGGGCTTTGTGAAGATCAATTTTTACGGATTTTGGACAAATTTGGGAGGAGAGTAACCCATAAGTATAGAAAGATTAAAATTGTTGACGGAATGCATTGCTTGTGGCTAAAAAATAAGTATTATAAAGGATGCGCCACATTACACACATTAAAATTACTTTTATTACTGAATAAGTTTTGGTGGCTCTTGCTAACCTGTTAGAGCTTTGATCATATTGTTCCGATCTACATTCAAATGAGCATGAATTCTCACGCACGACACAAAACAACTGTCAGGAACAGGCTTGCCAGTTAAGTTGTTGGTCTCATCTAGGCAAAGGGTGAAAGGTCATCACCTCTATTCCCATGAAGTTCCGCAGGTTGAAAATCTACCAACCCAGTAATATGTGGTTTGAATGTCTTCATTAATCTAAGTTCGCATACAACGATAAATGATGTGTGCATTCCTTTCACACTAACCTGTGTCCAGATGTCGGTCTGCAAACCCTGGAAAACGTAGCTGCAGACTCATGGGATAGCACAGCCTCATAAGCTTCTAACTCCCACACACTAGTGACCAGGAGGCAGATAGACACTAAACTTAGGGACGATTTGCTTTACCCCGTCGGATGTGTTCATATTCAGCGGAAATAGAATGGAAGAGAATGAGTAAAGCAAAAGTTTCAGTTGATAAGAGCACTGAAATCCAAGTGGGCTGGGCTACCTATACTTTATCATGTAATGGATATAAAAGATATGTCCTAAATTTCTTTAAGATGCACAGGCATGCATTTGGCAACCACATAGTCGCAGAACCATAATGAAGGCTGTGAAGAAGGTCAAGATAATTAATGAAAATAATTGAAAGCATTTTATTGTTGGAAATCTAGGGAACATTATGTTTGAAGTAAAAATTGATTGCAGCGTTCAGATAGCCTATACAATTTCTGTAGGTTGATCGCAGTGTTTCACTCATCGAATACGTGAAAGTGTTGCACTAAGGAGTTCGACAGACAATAACTTCAGACAACTCTGCATAGCAAAATAGGTGCGGACGAACCCAAACATCTGCAGCCCTGTAGCTTCCAGAAGTGAAAACGACGTGAAAAAAAGAACACGTTATAAATCATAATTGTTCATGCTCAGCAGTCAGGATAGGATTCTATCTCAGCTTCTTGATTTGAAGTTTACGTATCATCGCCATTCGCCAAAAAACAATATCCCACAGTCTGAAATGTGTCACATTCGAGGAAGCCTGCACTATGGCTAGTTCAGCATTAATTCTCTTACCTCACCCGCCTCGTCTGCTCCTGTGGAAAGAATATTCAGCATCGCTAGAAAGTTTTTAGACCAGATCGTTGTCGAATTACATACCAAAATTTCGAAACACTGATGTTTATCAAATCAAATGACATCTCCGAAAATGCTATAAGCTTCATACGTGTATCACGTCAACAACAATAGTCTTACTTACTGCATGAAATAGTAATTCATGGATCTTCATTCTTCAATTAAGTGCTGTTTTCAGTTGTCTCATGTGCTAATTAATTTTTGTCCTGTAGTATACACATGTATTATTCACAATTTCTGTTCTGAACTTGACTAGCACGAACGTACAAACAGGAATAACAATACAGTTTGAGAATGATTTGCGATTCAACTCGGTAATAATTATTCAGTACTTGAACTTGATTTTTCAGTACTTTTAATTGTACTTGAATAACAATTGGATCAAGCGCATGTACTTGGACTTGTATTCATTCCTTGACAGGTCAGTAAGGCGGATACTTGAATGAACTTCTTTGGGTAAACCATAAGTATATTGTCGTCCTAAAATGTGAATGTTCACGGAATAAAAACCGGTAGCAAGACCTGGTTGCGCAACGGTGAGCCAAGAAGACAAATGGTCAACAGACCGTCATGACATGCCACCTCATGGTGACTTTCACCCCAAACAGACGCTTCTGTGATGTCACTTCCTTATGGTGTCAGCGTCAATGCTGATGCTATGGTAGACTGCCTGAGAACTGGATATCTCCTATCCATGCCCGCACGAATCAGTGACCTTCGTCTGAAAATGGACAGTGTCTGTTCTCACACCACTCAACCTGTCAAAAGAGTTCTTGGATGTGTGACAGCCATTTTGAAGTCCGTACAGTCCTGAACTCAAAATGTCCGATCCACACCTGTAATCGCACATGTTAATCATGAAATATTGGAGGACTCAGTTGGATCTACATGACAAAACACAGGTACAACATGCATGCACGAGTACATGTTTGACATTGAGGAGAATAAATGCTGAATGTTGCCCTTTTTGGAATGCTTAGTGATCATGTGCATTCTATCAGTGGTCTGGATACATCCAGCTACCACAAAATAGCAACAATGAGAGCACTTTCCTTTTTTAGAGTAGGACTGAAAAAGCCTAGCACATATTAGAGGTTTGCATTAAATAATAGTCCGGACAAAATAGCAGGCAGAATAGATTCTGTTTTTGCTAGTAGCGAAAAATGATCCTGCACTGCATGAGAAATACATGTAAAAGCTCAAGGTTTGCCATAAACTACTACATGACTATCAATGGCAGAGGCATGCATTCACTGAAAAATAATCAATTTGTGAGGAAAATGTAACAAAAAAATCCTTAATAAGAAAAAAGTGGCAATGGTGGTTTAAATGCTCAGTAATTAGATTCTTCTAAATGTTCATTAAAGAAGCGTGAAAACCATGTGGCAAACGCACATTTTTTTATCAAAAGTGAAACTCACGTTGGAAGATGAGAGTGAATTAAGTATTTCATGTAGAATTTATTGCATTTAAATGTCAGTATACATGGATTTTTTTTATACATTAGCAAATGGAAAAAGAAACATATTGCAGACTTTATCTAGAAGTTCCCTTTTTTGTAAGCACTCGTTTTGAGATCGATGTCAGCGGCTTTAGCACCGCTCCCAAAGGTATTCGAATAAGATATATGTAGATAGTGATTTTAACTAAAAAAAACAATCAATAGGATAAACTTCATTTGAGCAATAGGAGACTGCAAAGATAGTTGTGAAGTTGCAGTAGATTGATTTCTTAATGCTTTCTTCACAATGTGTAAGCATATTTCTTTCACTGGTATATAGCATTGTACACAGTGCTACCTACTGAAATACACCTACACAACTATCTGTGGGTGCTACGCCATGTTCTTTGCTTGCTGATCCAAGCATGAATCCAAGCCATGGTATTCAAATGAAAACAAGGTCAAAACGTCGCATCCAGCAATATCAAAATGTGATGGCGCCTAAATGACACTATGTCAACCAGCTATCCATGATTCGAGTATTCGACTACAAAGAATATAACATTTGAAAGACCTTTGTGAAGGACTGACATGCACTGAAGTGCATTACAAACAAGAATACGCACCCCTTCCGAAATAAACACCTAAATAAATGGAGAGAAATTGGTTCGAAGATGACGTGCTGCACTGGTTGAGTGTCTTCGAGGTCGGTACATGGGGTACTCTGATGCACTGACCATTAAGTAAAACAACGAAGGTCAAAGGAAGACCATTGGTGCTCCCAAACCAAAACAACGTGTAGCCACAACGCGGCATGCAGAGCATTGTCAGGTGTGTTGCAATTGTTCACTGAAAATTATTTGATTGCGACTTTTTTTTGATTTGTTTTAATGTAGTTCACCCAAGTGCATTTTAAAATCTGAGACATCATCTGTTCTTAGCATAACGTAGGAAACTACGCGTCAGCTTTTCTAATGAATTGCTCAGTTGGAAAAAGGTAATGACCCAAGTGTTGCCACTCCGGACATTTACTGTCTCAGCAGAAATTATAAATTTCGGAGATAATGAGATGTTTTTTGGAGGATTAAATAGTATCACATGGAAATCAGTCAGGAATTTCTTGCACAAATACCCAATCACACGGCCTGGCCTGTTTTATTGTTCCTTATCAGATTCAATACTACGCTCGTATTTAATGACATGCCATGACAATATTTTATTTTGTTTTTTAGTCAATTTAGAAACTCGTACTTATTGTTTTTGATGCGGATTGAATTGATTTCACCTTTCCTGTATCTGTTTTTCTATTTAGTAATTGAAATTGTGGCTTCTGTGAATTTAAATGACAATCAGTTTTTTCTAATATCTGTGAGAGCTGTAATGAATCGATGAAAATTTGCTCTATAAATCTGTTTTAGTGTTGTTTCTAAAATGTATTACAATAAAGATGTCTTCTATTTTTCGGGGAACTGTTCAAAATCAATTACTATGTAGGCATTATTATTCCTCGAACTTTCGACTGCCGTAGGCTGTATAAATAAGACTGAGTGTATTAGAATCGAAAACGAGCGAAATCTAGAGCGAATGATGTATGGTAATTGATTTTCATGAGGTATAATTCTCTGGAAAAGGCGGAAGACATGAGTATAGCACCTGATAGATTATTGCTAAAAACTATTGGAGGTGTCAATTAGAGTTTCCAATTTTTGTTTCGTTTGATCCCCTGGATCTTGTTGCATTGTGGATAACTTATGAATCAAAAATATGACTCTCCCCTTTTTTGCCGTAAACTAAGTTTGTATAAATTTTTTTTGTTTGGACGCTTTTGATTCAGATTTCGAAATAAACAAAAGGGAAACGGGAACTAAACGCACATGTAGAGAGCGAAGTAGGCCTAGTTGTATGAGCTTTGGATTCATATTATTAACGATAAACTGATTCGTCAAATCAACTCTCATTATATGATTTCCATATACATAATAAAAACATATAGTGGTAATCTGAAAGATGGATTCAACAAGTGTAAAATGTTGAAAAATGAGAGTTGCGATTTTCTGTAGTTACCGTATCTATCACAAATTGAATTGTATTTTTAAGAATATTGTGTATGAATTCATATTTTAAGTATTCAAAAGCAAGTATGTCGGTAAAACATCTCGGATTTTCAAGAGTATTTATAAATGTGATGATTTTAGTGCGCTGAGTGTGCATCAGGAAAACTACTTTCCCGTCCTTTTTCAAGATATTGATCATCCTCTATATTTAATGCAAATATCCATTAGAAATATAGGGGTGAGGTGAGAGGAATATCCCCCAGTCTGAAATCCTTTCATTCTGTCCTCCTTTACTTTGTTGGTAAACGCAGGGTTCCCGCGGCCCTTGAAAACCCTTAAAATTTTTAAAAGACAAATTCAAGGCCTTGAATACCCTTGAATTTTGAAATCTCCCTTGAAAACCCTTGAATTTTGATGAAGTCATCAATTTCAATATTTTGCGTGTCAAAATTTTGATGTGGTCTACATATCATGTAACACAATCACTTAATTTTGGCCAGCGAGAAAAAGGAAGAGCTCTTTTCTATCAACATCGAACTCAATAAACTTAAATCTGTCTGCTTCATTCACGATTACTAAGCTTTCATGTGATCTGATCTACGCATACGCATTTTGTTATCCATCAAAGTTGTTACGAATTTAATCAGAACTTTTTTATCAATTTTTTTCATGAGAGTTGTTAATCCTGAACTGTATTGTTATGATCTGAGATTTTTTAGAGTTTATTAAAAAGCTGTAACCACAGAGATTTTTTTTCACAATCATTCACATGTACTAACTCTTGCTTAAGTCACAATAGCTTTCTCATTTGCGTGGAGAGATTACACATGTAATGCCTCTATATGTTATACAATTCCGCAGGTAATTTGTGTTCGAAGTTGGCAACCAACGCGATAACACATTTTGCGTTATTCACCTATAATTGTCCCGTCTGTTAACTGCTGCCGTTAAGTCGGCTACGACGTCTAACCAGTATGACACATCTGTCGCTGCGGCTTCTGGCCGCCTCATAGATCTTTAACTGAATATTCAAGTATTTAACATATATTTCAATTGATTTTCTACTCATTTTGATATGTAAAAATGATCTATTGAATCATGGAAAATGTATTTCAATACTTATATATGAGAAATCTCAAATTTACGTTGCCCTTGAAAATCATTGATTTTGCCCTTGAAAACCCTTGAATTTTTTGTTCGAAAAGCCGCGGGAACCCTGAAACGTCTTTCAATGACAATTCTAACAGAAAATCTAAAATTTTTCACCTTTTAAGCGCAGGTTTTGTTTGCAAGCGTCAACTTTTCAGATGCATTTCAGTTTGTTCTATTGACTGCACAAATGAGGGTAATCTCTAATTGCCCGAATCTGTATCATATTGATTGCGATACCTGCCATCATGTAAATAACGCCACAAAAAAGTTTCCTCAAGCATTAGAAGGGAATGTCGAATCTCTTTTCACTGATCTCCACAAACACCTTAAATTTTCACCGGACAGAAGGATACCTATCTAATAGCTCGCCAAATGCTCCAACTTCTATTGCATATTTTTTTAGACCGCTGTTCTACTCATTGATATATTTCGAGGAATGAATGTTTTAGAAGACGCGTAAAACTTTTTAATGAATTTGCAAGCTGAACTGCGTCAAAAGAAGTTTTCAAAAACTGGTCTGAAAAGGCTGCAGTGCACAAACGACCGCCTGTTTGTTGAAACGAGGATCCTGAAACTCTATAGAAGCGTCCTTTCACTTCTACGAAAGTACAATCATATTTTTGAAAAGCCAGAACCAATGGTCCATCTTGTTTATGAAGAGTTGGAAAAGCATTTGCCATGAGTTCTTGAGTGTCTTGATGAAAGCTGAAGAGGCACTTTAAGAGCTTAGCTTTGATGACAAATCAATTCACCTGCCAGTCCAAAATATCGTTTTTGGTGATGCTAGAGAAGGAATTTTATTTGTCCTCCCATCGTTTGAAGAAACAATTATTCTATGACTCATCTGCTCACTGCGACTGATCTGCGAGAGACGATGCCATACGAAAACAAGTTATTGCGCATTTGTCGGCATTGTCACCAGATATGATTAGTCACTCTGTCGGCAGAACTACATGTTGCACCTGGCATTTGATCACGCCAGCATATTAAATGAAGATGAAAAAATGCAATATCGAGAAGGAAATCAGAAATTAATCTGTAGATCCAGCTTTATGACATCTTCCAGTTACAAGAATCGATCCTTGCTGGCGAAGACTGAGAGAAACATATCCAACTGTTTGCAAACTGGCTATGGTCTACCTAACAATCATAAGCGCTATAGAGATAGAGAGATCTTTTAGCAGAATAGCATCAAGTCTCAATCAGAAACATCACAGATGAAAATTGAAACATTGGATGCAGTCCAATCCATCAGCAGTATCTCATAATGCGCAGTGAAAATGCTTGAGAAGTTCGTGCGAAATGATGCTCTTCATGATCCTGATCTGAAAGAATTAGTAAAAAGATGGATGGTGCGTGCATCAAAGGCAAGAGAACCTTGAGTTACAGAAACAGAGGAAAAGTGCGTTTTTGAGAGCGTTGACAATTACACCTAGAAAATCCATCGCCAGAAGTTTGTTTAGAAGAATTGCTATTAAAGCTACTGAAAAAGCAAGAAGAAAGCGCAGGAGGCATGCATTGATTTCGCTAGCCAAAGCATATAGGAACAAAAAACGCATGCGATAGGAACCATTTCTGAAGATGCGAGTTGGAGAAGCAGGGCATGAAAAGAGGAAGAAGATGCGAGTTGAAGAAGCAGGGAGGGATCAGAGGAAGAATGATGAGAAACAGACATTTCTGAAGCAGACATCTATAAGAAGTTTCTTTAGGTGAAGTTTATGTGATGTAGCTTCTTCTCGGTTTTGTTTAGTTATGTTTTCATTTTAACTGCTTTTGACGGGAGGTAATGGCTATGAATGTTTTCATTTTTTAATAACCATCTTACCCCAGAGTTTAGTTTTGTTTTTGCACTCTAGAGAATTAGACTGCTTCCACCAAAGAATACAATTGTGATTTCTGGTACAGCATATTGTTAGTAATTCGCATTTTAGATAAAAACGAAGCTATTTTGACGCTTGTTTTATGCACAGTATTTTTTCTTTTGGCAGCTCCTTATAAGCTTTTTTATTCATCGTCATTATCAATCCGATTGTGTTTGTATTTAAAAAGAAATTTATATTATGACAATAAATAGTTTTGTTTTACTACGATTATGTACGTTTTCTTCACAGAAATTGGGAGTAATAAGTTGATCGTAAGCGTTTTTCTACGATATTGCTCTAAGTTGAAAATAGAGGTATATATCTGCACTTCTAGAATCTTCGAAAATGATTGTGTTCCTTTATTTCTCCAGAACGCGTGCTAAGCTTTAAATCGGTATAAGAATAGCAATCCCAGTGATTAATAGACATGTTCAGGGGATGCATATATTTCGCCAATTTTAATAAAATGACATTTGTGCTCGTCTAAAATTTTCCGTCTTTTTTTGGGTCTCCTGTCTCCATGGTGCATGTTCGGAGTGATTGTGATTGTAGTTCGATTGACGAATTTGAGGTGAAGATTCTAAAGTGTGCTGCTGATATTCTAAAGTTCTGTTGATACTGCGTTGTGCGAAGCTAGATTGACCGTCTAGTTGGAATTTCAATCGTCATGAACGGCAAGCTTTCTGATTGGTCACAATACATACCCTAGTTTCTATATTATCACTTTGCCATTTCGTATATTATTTTAGTGCATGCATCTCTTTTTGGCTTTTGAAGGGTCTGGACCCGAAACGCCTGCACATAAAAACTTGTATAACGGCATAAATGAAAGAGGGAGTGCGAGCATTATTTTTATCTACCAAAATAAGAAACCTCCCGTTGGCAGCCCGTTAGCTTAGCTTAGCCCGTTGGCTAAGTGTTGATATATTAGCTCCACTCACTTGTTTTAGCTTATTTACCTCACCAACAACAATTCTACTGGAAATGACCGACCCTGCGTGTTTTCGAAAACTTAGCCGAGCGTCACTTCGTTGCGGTTGGGACGAAATTCCTGACTATCTGTAAAATTGGTGCATGTGTGCCTGTCGTTTTTAGTCCGTGCTTTTGACAGTTTTTTATGACACGAATTCTTGTCAATGTATCATGTTACTTTTTTTCTGAAATTGTCAAACATTTTCCTGTAACTGTATTTTGTATTTGAAAAAGAAAAAGGGGAGGGAACGCTGTGTCAACGGACTATCGAAACGTTATACAGTTTCTTTCATGGACCGGCCGACCCCTCCCAGTTATCCTACTCACTACCGAATACCAAAACGTTACGCCCGAATGCTCGAAAAATGTCCGAATGTCTGAACTTTTTCTTCAGAAATAGCCTATGCCCGAAAGCATTAACTTTTCCGAAAATTTCCCGAATGCCCGAAAATAATCATTTCACCTGTGCCTTGCCTCATTGCCTACACACCCAGCCTTTTCCTCATGCCTTTCTACAACACATTTGACTGCTGTTGCCTTCATCCTTACCGGAGCTACCGATCCTTCGAGCTTTAATTGGAACACATTGTAATCGCTCTTTCAAATGTTACCTTGCAGTTTGTCATGTGCATCCGTTGACACGAAATAAAACGAATGGAAGTTGATGTAAATGTAGCGCAGAAGTTAGTGGCTTCAAAATTGAACAATTGTGAAAATCCTCTTTTCTTTTTGAAAACCTCTTGAAAAAAAGCTTCCTTAGGTCAATTAGTAAAAGTTTTCGGTCTGTGCATGATAATAACTTCGGTGCGTCAAGTACATGCTTTCGGTCATGTACATAAGTATGCTTCGTTACAATTTTCGCTTGTAAGGTAGGTTATCAATTCAAAACGAACACTTAATAGCATTCTATAATATGTTGTCTCTGTCGGTTCTGATTCAGATTTATTTTCAATTAGTATCAGATACAAATAGGCATTAAAATTGAGCTTAATAGCTTAAAATGAGATACTTTACTGGAGAGACTTATCCCTATGTGCTCAAATATATATTCAATGATAAAAATTGCGATTTAGGAAAAATGCCTGAATTTTTTTCCGATGCCCAAATTTTTTAGGAAATGCGAGTAGGAACACTGTCCTCATGAGCTTGCACCACAAGGAACAGAGAGACAGACAATTGAGCTCCCGATACTGTTAAGGTGACTCAAATCCAGGTTGGATCGCCCAGACGACGAAGCAGATACCGCCAGCGTGGTAACAAAATGCCCAGGTATCGGCCCTGACAGCGCCCTCGAGGGAAGAAGCTCTACGACTGGTAGCAGAAATCCTCCAATAGTGTTGGCGAAGTAGGCCCTCAGTTGGACGTTTGTCGAGGCCGCAAATGGCTTGGACTTGCCCCTGTGCACAGCCGGAGCTTCTATTTTACACAGCTAGCAATTCAGAGAGCCTCGGATGAGGCGCTTGCACTTATCGAGACGTTAGAGGAACTCGACCTAGAAAAGGTAGATCCCGAGGAAGAAGGCCTTATCGAGCCTCATAGACAAGCCTGCTGCCCACGAGTCGTACTCCTTCAGCGGCTATTAGCAAAACATCTGCATCTCAGACAAACTCTGAAGCAGGCACCGAAGCCGAACAAAAAGATCAACCGGAACGAGGACAGGATTCATTGCCGCAACCTTATGAAGTTTAACTGGGCCTCAGATTCTGTGAGTCAGCGGCGGACCACATCCCGATCCTCTGACAGTGAACCTGATTCAGATAGTGACTCATATCCAACACTTCCTATTCTTTCGCTAGCGCCTATTCCGACCTCATCAGGGTGCCATGATCAGTGTTGCCACTCGTGGCAATAATTATTGCCTGGCAATATATTCACAATTTGTGGCAATATGCAATAATAATCAGATAGTTCATTATAGTTGGCAATATTTTTCAGATTTAGGACGATGATATTGTGAAAAGAAATTTTTGACTTCATGGGTAGGTTTTTGAGATAATTAAATAGTTCTTTTAAAAAGAATTACGCGAGTCACTCTAATAGCGAATATAAAACCTATGTTCACAATACTTGATCGGTGGTCTGTGAATCTGTACCACATCACTACGAGACATCATTATGTTCGAGTCCAACATTCTCACATTCTGGCTGTTGGAACTGCTAGATATGAGAGGAAGAAAGTCGGTATATTTCACAAACTTTTTCAATTCGGTTACAATAAAATTATGAGCTAAGTTCTACCAAATAGAATATGATTAATAAACGCCACGGTCTATTTTTTGCACTCGTACATAGTTCATACCACCGACTTTTTCAACGACATCCTCTTAACGAAATTAATCCTTTTTCATTTGATCGCTCAAAGCGATGGCTCACGTCGTTCAAAGAGATTATATCTCTCTTTGAAAGATCTGGAAACTATGAATAAAATCCGATTCTTCATCTATGCTATGCAGATGGCGGAACCGTTTGAAAAGTTGTTTCAACAGTGTTCGGTCATCTCAATTAATCGTTTGAGGCCTCAACTCATGAGCATGGTGAAGAATATCACAGTACAATTCTTGAAACTAGAACATTGCGACAGTAAAACTGTTAAGAAAGTAAATATCAGTGACTTCGATAATCAACTTCCTGTTGGCGAGATCCTCATCAGTCCCACGAACAAAAAAGTTTCCGATATGCTTCGGTGCAGATGCAAGAGTAGCTATGAAAATTTTGACCTATCCGCCAGATAATCTCCCTCTGAAAAAGAAGGTTGCCTGAGTTTTCTTGATACAACCTTCAAGTTGAGGATTTCATAATTTATTTTGCAAATAAGCTTCCTAATGTTGTCTCTCATGATGATATCGACCATCTTCGGACAGAAATACAACTTTTATACCTATGGGAGGATAAGCCCAAATCCGAAGCATATCCGAAGTATCCGACGGCCTGTTCCACCCTTTTCCATGGAAATGCCGATTGTGAAAGAGGCATCGGCAAGTCGCACGACATCGATGACAATGAGAAGCGTAATCAGTTGTCTGATGACATCAGAGAAAGTCTTTAACAATGTCGTTCCTTAGAAAGGAAACCAGCTCGTCATTCAAATTGGATGATGATATGATTAATCAAGAATTTAAAGCTCATGCGGAATATAGGCATACGTCTAGGCTACTGCTTTAGAAGCTGATGAATTAAAGAAAGCGGTACAAAATGATCCACAGCGTATGGACAGTTGTCTGCGAAGAAGGAAAAGGAAGAAGTTGATGCTAGACAAACAGCAGCTGAATTGAAATTACAGGAGGCTTTTTGCGGAACTGAAGCAAGTTACTCTCGTGAAGGAACAATTAGCGGAGGATGCCAAGAATCGATTTCTTTCCATTGCCCAAATTTTCCAAGAAGTGACTGTTTGAAGCTCTTTTTACGAAGTGATAAATGTATACATTACTTTAGAAGTCCAAGTCTCAAGTTCTTATGGAAATTATCAAATTTCAAATTTGAAGCACAGTGGTATATGTACATGCTCAAATGTTTTTGTAATTCAATCCACACGAGTTATTTTGTTGAAATTAACAACACAGTAGGCCTATTGACTTTTACGATATAAATGTTTTCATAGCTCAATCGACAAATCTTTTTGCTGAAATCAGCAGTGCTGACTTTTGTGATGCACGCATTTTTGTAATTCAGTCCACACGATTTCTTTTACTGAAATTAACAGTACTGACTTTTGTGACATAAATATTTTTGTAATTCATTCCAAAAGTCTTCTTTTTGCTGAAAACTCAGTTTATTCCATGAAAACAGCATTTTTGTAATTCAATTCAGAATCTGTCTACACCAGAAGTCTGTAGCATCTGGCGATAGCTTACTATAGCTTTTAGGGTTCTCACGTTCATGGTCAGTTTTTTGGAAGCGTTCGTGCTTCCCTGTGTTTTTGTTGTTCGCACGTTCACCTGTTAATGTATCCGGTAGTTCGCATATCTAATATACAATTATATTCTTATAACTCATCACTTTTTTCTGACTGTTCATGTGCTTGTAGACGCTTTCCCCAAGAACATTTTTGGCAATGTTTTTATCAACTGGCAATAATCTTATTAGGTGGAGTGGCCACACTGGCCATGATCCTGTTAATTCAAACAGTAACTCTAGCAACACTGATTCTCCGACTGATAGCAGCCCGTGTAGAAGACTATCTCGTGCGCTAACGCAAAGGCGTTCAGTCCGATCGATCGGCTTCAAAGTTAAGCAAAAAGTCGTGGCCTTTGACATGGCATTGTTTACAACAAAATATGTACATGTACTGATAGAATACCTAAAAGTCAGACATACAAGCCAGTGAAAGCCCTAAAGATAAAAGAAAAAAACAGCATGTCCAAAGGGCACTAAAAATCTCGCCAGAATTGCTTTTGCTATCGATCTTGCGAAAGAAACGCTAAGTTGTTCGAACATGTTTCTCCTCGTGACTTGAAAATCGCTGTTGGTTTGTACAGCTATTCTGTCAGTGACTAGGTGAAGGCCTCTGGTGCTTCATCACCCCAAACTCTGTAAACGGCTACCCCCAGCGGAATACATCTCCACCCGAAATCCTGGCATTTGCTTTTTTTTGCCTCATATTTTCTGTTGCCCCAAAAGCAGAACTATTAGTCCGGGAGCTAGCGTGAAGTTGTGCAAGGAAAGAGGTAGTACATAAAACTTTCACATAGCATAGTGCACCTCTAACCTACTGCAAAACTTCGCGTCTGCCGGATCAGATCATTTGCTTTTCAGAAATAGAGAGGATAACACAATCCTATGTATTTCCAATGGTAAAATTGTGACATTTAAGGTGTTGACTCCATTTTTTCGAATTTTTGCTCATAAAAGTTACACAAATTGGTATCTTGTTGAACTGGTTATTATACATGTAGAAATCATCTACAGATCATGATCTTTCAAATGAGTTATCATTCAGTGACAGAGGATGAAGTAAAGTGTACAAACAGACACTTTTCGTTGGTGTAACTGCAAATTTTAACATACAAATTTCAGGAAAATTGTTGATATACTTCAACGAAAAGTGTCTGTTTGTACACTTTACTTCGTCCTCTGTCACTGAATGATAACTCATTTGAAAGATCATGATCTGTAGATGATTTCTACATGTATAATAACCAGTTCAACAAGATACCAATTTGTGTAACTTTTATGAGCAAAAATTCGAAAAAATGGAGTCAACACCTTAAATGTCACAATTTTACCACTGGAAATACATAGGATTGTGTTATCCTCTCTATTTCTGAAAAGCAAATGATCTGATCCGGCAGACGCGAAGTTTTACAGTAGGTTAGAGGTGCACTATGCTATGTGAAAGTTTTATGTACTACCTCTTTCCCTGCACAACTTCACGCTAGCTCCCGGACTATATGGACTAAAAGTCGGTTAAGGGCGTTCATGCATTCATCTACATGGGACTCATCAGTAAATTTTGCATCGTGTAATCGGAGATAGCGATAAATGTTTTTCTGGAAATGTTTGTACTTGATTATCCAGGATGTGCTGTGCTGAGGTGACTCATACATATGGCTTAAACTCAATATGTCTGGATCTGTTTTAGGAGTACTACCTATTTCATATCGGAAATATTTTTTCCACTTTCGAGAGTGGCAACACTGTAAACCACATAAGAAGATCATTTGCATTCAGAAACTAATGGAAAAATTACTACAAGTTGCTTTTTCTGTTCAAATTATTAAATCGCATGACTATCCTTAATCCATCTCATTTTCTTTCATATTTCGCAAATACCTAGTCGCGGCAATCATCTAAGTCTATTCGTACCAACAGCGAAACACATGTATCGAAAGTACTTTTTCACCGTGGAAGTGATCAATCACTGGAATGAACTACCTGCCGATGAAGTGAATGATAAAACTCTAAATGAATTCAAGAAATCAGTAACTTATATGCAACGCAAAGATACTTGGTGACTACATGTATCGACACTCAAGCGTCATTTATGTTTCTTTTAAAGCATGAAATGCACGATTAGTTTTGTCCATTCATGGCTTCAAATTTGCTGTAATTTGATTCTGTGTAGATGAACGCATATGTAATGAATTTTCAGCAAATAAATATTATTATTATTATTATTGTTACCTTTGCGAAGCTCTATTTTCAGGCATTCAATGATCATTGGAATTTATTTTGAAATATTCTTTACGATGCCAATATCTTGTTCAGGTGCAATCTTAAGCATCTGTTGTCAGTGAAGTTGTTAATCTATTTGCAATTATGTGTGTCGCTTTAGTGTAGTTGATAGAAGACGTACAAGCCAAACATCTAAAGAAGGATAAATTTGGTTAATCTCGGGGTATACCAAGTCACAGTGTTTTGCATATAGCCATTAACTTCAGAAATGGATGCACCTTGACAAGGCAAGGCGAAACATCTCGATGTTGACTTCATCAGTAATTTCAACATGATGACTTCGTGGAACTTGGTGGCACTCTTCGTTTACAAAATTTCGACCAGATATTAGTGTTTTTCATTGAAGGGGAAGTGTTAAGCTGCGGTTGCATGAGTTTTCCGTAGGGGTCCCAATAAATCTGCCTAATGTGTTCTTTATTTATTTTCTATTTGGGCCCCTTGAAAATATGAATTTCCGCCGTGGCCCCTGCTACCCCATTCTTATCCCTGGCTGCACGTTTCCAAGCAGTCGAACCAAACTAATAAAACCATGCACCGATGGGTACCGCCATGAAGTGTAAAGTATCAGCACAAAATGATGAATGGATGGATGCCGATTTCTAATTATTCATGGCTTCCGCGGTCCTGGAATGGAAAAGGTGTTCTGTAATCGTCCCAGAAATTCATCTTGAACATCAATGTTTCCGTGATATTTGCATTGTATCAAATACTTTTAAATTTAATAATGTAATTTTTCTTTAAAGTGTTATTCAGGGTATTCTCTTATTTTTTTTCATTTTTTGATCAAATTCTCTGTTAATTACGTGACATATTGCAGTATGCTGCCTGCAGTGTCATAACAAAATCGTTTTTCACAATTCGTATAATAGCAACACTGAGTTCTACTGATCGATGATGTTGTAAATCCTTTCATATTCAGACAAGTCAGTTTGTCGAGCATGTGCCAATTGGTAATGAATGGGCGTCTAGTTGATTTCAATTTTTGGTAAATTTTAATACCATAACATCCTGACCAGTCAGAGGAATAACACATGGTATGTCATTATGTAGCAGAACTGATTGACTTTTTGTGTGATAGCGCCTCCATTATGTAGAATAGTCGTCAGTTGCAATTCTATCTACTCCTACGCCATACGGGTTCTTTTTATCTTCATTCAAACCAGACTTTAGCTTGCACAGTCCGTTTTTTCACAGTCTACGGCAAAATTCCGTTTTCAGCATAAACTGCATAACACACAAAAATACAAGCTATTGTAACTGAAAAGTGAGAATGACCATCAGCGTTTGCAATGCTGTGAGGGCTTCCTCTTTTTCTTAACTGAACAGCGTCTCTTCGGTCAGAGTCATTTCACGTCTTTTGAAGTCAGATTCCGTTGTTATAGCTTGCTATCATTTAAGCGACATATTTTCTGCATCAACTACTTAATTGACTACTGCAATCCCAGCAGCGTCCACTTCCACATTCCAAATAACCCATGCATGCGACCACCACATCTGTGCTTGGTGAAAATTAAAAGGTTATCGGAAAAAATGCATTTTGCGAATCAATTTGCAGAAGTTCGCAGGACTTGATAAATTTCTCGATAAAATCATGAGGATCGAACGAATATTTACATTAAAAGATGAATGTTTTGTTATGAGATGTAAGTACAAAAATGTATGCAGTCCATTTTCATAGGAGCATCGAATATCTTTACCACTTTACATAAAAATTGTAAAAAAATGTGTAAATGGCTTTTTAAAAACTTCGATTTGCTTCGATAAACTTCGCAAGGCATTCAAACGCTGCTTAATTGCAGTAATTTACGTCATAGAAATATTGATAAGCGATGAAATTGATAAAATAATTATAATTGTAGTGCGATGCAAATTCTTAATTACAGTGCATGCAATCCGGATAAACGGGCACGGGATAAGCGGCAATTCCGCTAAAGCGGGAGGAAAGTCAGGAAACAGTTCCAACACTTGTAAAACCCTCCTGTACAGAGGGAGCTTTCCACTCCGTTTAGGCGGGAGACCTTTTGACAATTAAGTATTTTTGATGGATAGCTAGAATTGAACTTCTGCATTCAGTGATTTTCGTTTATGTTTCAACAAAAAGCTGTCTTTATGTTATTGCCAATTGTTCTCATGCAACCTATTGTGCAAGTGGAGCTTTACAAAAATTATTCCCTATTCCAATGCAACTTCGCATTGGATCAGAAGAGAAAGGGATTTAATCTTTGATATTTCGTTTTTTCTTCTAGATTTACGAAACAGTCCACTGTATCCGTTGCCTATTAAGGAATCACTGTTCATCTGCTTAGAATTTCCTCAGCATTGCCAGTTCATAGCTCAGCATGTCAAATCGCCAACATGCACTGTCTTGTAGAGAAGGCTGAGCTCATCAGAGTTGCTGAATTAAGAAGTGTCGACGGACAAAAAACATTTGACATAAACACTTCCTTTCTCCTTCAGATAGATGTTTATTTTCTTAATCTAGTAAAAGCTTTAACTACGCTCCTTGCTTTTACAACTCGTTTTAACGAATGCATGTAATATATTACAAGGTTTTTAAGGTTTTTGCTACGGGTCATCTGATCATTCCCACGGGTCACACTCAAATCGTGTCAAGATCGACTTCCATTAGTGTACACCAAACTCACTCAAGATTTATAGGCAAAAACAGAAGTCATGAATGAAGTATAACATTTGGCATTTAGCAGTGAATTTAATTCGCGATTCTGCATGTACGTGTGCAAGGTGACTTTTCAAGTCTTGAAGTTAATTACATGTGCTATTTAGACAAGAGACTCATGAGGAAACATCGAAATGTATTTTATCATCATGCAGCTAGCGCCCGCATCTACCGGCATGAACAAATCGACATCAGGTCCAGAAAACATTCATGTCAAGTTTGTCATCAGACTTATCATTGAAATCAATGCAACAACATTCGCTATCATCATAACGATAGCGTATCTCTTCTCTCCACTCTCCATGTTAATGAGCGATCTTGGGATGAATTCTGGCCGGATGAACGTTCAAAATCTACGGTACAAGTCGAAAATCCCACGGTGCAGAATGTGACCCGTGGAACACCTTAAAAAACACTGAATATATTGTTTTTCATGTTCAGAATGATTATAATATACAGAGAAAGATGATTTTTTTATCTTGAACCTTCGAAGGCAATTGCATTAGTAACCTGTAGACTCATGTGCGTGCTGTACTATCAGTATAAAAGCCAAAATTTGACGTACATATTATTTTGACCAAAAGGACCTCGAAACTTGTCACTCCTGTTAAGCAGAAACTCGTATAAAAGTGGAGGGAAATCTCGTTCCCAAACCGTCCCGCTTATCCGGAGTGCCCTTTATTATAATGTTTTAGCTGACATTGCCCGGTGGTACTTTCAACTCTGCTCAATAAAGAACAACATCAAGATTGTCAATAAAATATTGAAAACAAAATTCTCATATTAGAAGATAATTATTCATTCTAAATGGAATTGATACTAGATTATTTGTTTTGCAGATTACAGACGGAGCTCATGGATTTGATGGTAAGCTTTCCTCGAAAATGCATTGTTGTAGGCCTACCTTGTAGACGACGACTCTCGACTGATGAACTACATAGGTTTTTAAGCTCGCTTCCATGATTTGTTTCAGATGAATTGCGAAAAAGGTATATCCGCATTCCCTGATGGAGAGAATATGTTTAAATGGTTTGCGACTATTCATGGACCTGCAGGCACAGTTTATGATGGACAAGAATACCGGCTGTCTTTAGAATTCCATGAGAATTATCCTTACAAGGCTCCAACAGTGCTATTCAATACGAAATGTTTCCATCCTAATGTCGATCAACACGGAAATATTTGCTTAGACATTTTGAAGGAGAAGTGGTCAGCCCTATACACAGTGAAAAGTATTCTTATGTCCATCCGGAGTTTGCTTGCAGGTAAATTGTCTGTTTATTTTTGTTTGTTTTCTTAGTTCTTTCATCCCTGAATCGCCACCTACTTCCACAACTAGGATAGCTACCGGCTTCCACAAGCAAGGAAACTATCCACATTCACAACCCGGGCAAGTGCTGGACAGAATTTAAATGATATACATATAAGAAAACTGCTGATGATAGTAGTGACAGGATTATCTCGGAGATGGAAACGTCAATGTTGTTGAGACATAGTAGCATCAGAGACCTACGAGGCTACAAGTAATACTTTTGAGGATATATGCTTTTTTTGGCTAAGGTCTATTTTAAATTACACTTATGTCATTTCTATTTTTAGGAATTTCTCAAATAAATTGTGTCAGGACCGAGGGAGACAATTAATGGTAGACGTTTTCTTTTACGCGCTCACTCGGATGCCAAACTGACATCAATTTGGGAAATTTGGTGCAAAATAAACGTAGAAAACACAATAGGGCGTTTGACAGGATTACTGTAAAATTTTGCAGAGACATCTTGGGCTGGCCAAGCAGTAACAGAATTTCATTTTCACAGTTAACATGACTGCTACTCAGTCAATGAAGAACCATTTTCCTTTTGAAATGTGTCATGTGTGACACTTCTGTGGGCTCTTCAATGACACAGAAAAGAAGTTTTGAGAAATTCATTTTCTTCAATCTGTGTCCATAAAAATGCTCGGTAACGAAATTTCAACTGCATAAATTTATTTCACCTACAAAATTGGGGTTCAAGGATTTTATGACTATATCACCTGTCAGTGGCGGCTCTATGGATTTCTGTTAGGTCATGCTCATCAATTTTTTCGCATCATGAGGAAAAAAGTATGTGTGACAGCTATCATACGAGGATTTTTAACCATGCAACTGATGTAGCATAATGTAGCTTAATATCATGCAACTTAAGAAACAGTTACGAATTCGATGAACAAAATTTTAATCTCATTCCATTTGCATTTGCCCTTTCCTAATTATAATTCAAACATGCAAGCCGCCTACTTTTCACATCAGGTAATCCAGTGAATATGGTGTAGGGATAGGCATAATTCTAATGATCTAAATACTGTATCAGCTAAAATACGCTTAAAATAAAATTCCAGGCGTAGGCTACATGATTTGTATGTTTGAGTACATCCGATGATAATCTGATGCATGCATAGCCTATTATACTATTTGCTCCTAGACATATCTACATATGCAAGCATGTAGAAGACCACGGCTAATTTAAATCACCAGATAATGTATAATAAATAATATTCAAGTTTCTAGTTATTTGAAGATGCATTTAAGATAGTAAAAACACCGTCAATCGCACAAAATCACAAGCTGTATTAACATTGGAAGATATTGAATTACTTATAAAGGAAGTCGATTCGATGGGGTTTCAATCGTGCAACTGAGACTCGAGACATCTCATGATCTCACTACACCGATAAAATCAGCAGATTGCCGTCCAATCAGCTACCGTTAGTTGGTTGAAACGAGCTATACGTACTCGTATCATTTGTGCTTCCCGTCCACGGCAATGAGATGGAGTATGAAAATCGTCATCCGCCAGATTTTGCTATTGTTCTCAACCGTCAGATGAATCCGCAATAACAAATGAGTATGCTCGAATTGACTTGCGTTCCCCTGAATTTTTTAGAACAAGTTAGCTACTTGATAAATCTTAATTGAGTATGACCATAATGTCACAGCAACATGATCTGACATAGTAATCAAATGTTGTCAAATGTAATCAAATGATGTTGGAAGTTTTTTTGTTGATTCAAAACTTTCCCTTTCTTGTGGTTGACATCGTTGATTTGTGTGGAGGAAAATTAGACAAAATACTTCGTCATGCTGAGCATGAAGGGCATGATCGCTAAAGCCGCCACTGTCACCTGTCATATAATATATACCAATGTATACCAACTGATTATACATCCACAGAGAAATAGATACCTACACATCAACATTGATGAAAATCAAGAGCTTGAATATTAGGCTTGATAAGTGACAAACGCGACGTCAAAAACTTTTTTCGCCAAACTTCAAACATCGACTACTATTGAACACACAGAAGATAGGACAAAAATGAGACTTGTTCTAGGAACTAGAGAATCAGAGCTTTTCAGAAGTATGAAGGAGAAAAACATAACTTGAATTTCATTTTTCACTCGAAATGTTAACTTTCGCGTGGCCAAGCCCATCTATTACATGACCTGATATCCATGTCTGTAAGGAACCTTATCGTTAGGTATTCATTCTTGAACAAATTATTTGGATCAGACTGACAGCTATGGAGCAAATGGCCCAGTCGTCTGCTTCCTTGTCTTTCATATTGCTTTGTAAAAGACTTCGCTGTACATTTCAGTAGTTTTTTGCATCTGACTCATGTTGCTCTGTTAAAAAGCTTGTCTTTAAAGTATGAAATTATATTTTGCGGCTCCTCGGATGAAGTCGCTGATATTTTTAACAAAAAAAATTGACGTGCGTTGTAACGCAGGGCTGTTGAGTCGGAGCTTTTAAAATTCGCTTTTTCAAGAATCAGTTTTTGAAACTTTATTTATTGCAATCTAGTAGGCCTTCACTATATTTCAATGAAAGTAGAATATAGAGATAATAATAGTCATTTTCACATAAAGTTTGCCAGTTTATCTGCTGTTGATTGTGTTCCAGGCATTCGATGTATATTGTTCAGTTGGTTTTGGATATTGTATTATTTCAGATTACTTATATTCCAGTTTACATCCGTTTTTTATTGAGAAAAAACCGGAACATATACTATGTGACGTCGTAGAATCAGCGAAAAATAAATTAGGAGCCGCACGGTCGCAGCCAGAGCCGGAGCCTATCAAAAATTTGACGACCTCGCAGCCGTGTTATAAAGAGCGACTGCTTGCTGGTGTGAAGTCGGTGCTTTTTTGAATTGTTAATTAACTTACAGCACATCGCGATGTTGGTAGAAAAATGGACACCTCTTGTCGAAATATCACAAGAGAATTGATTCCTCATGCAAAATAGATTTTTTGGAGATGCTTTCCTAATACGACTTTAGAGCTTGTGACAACGAACTGAAAGTGACGCATTTTACGATAGTATCAGAGCAAGATCTGACAACATCTGACCAAAAAACCTCCTCATCGTAAGGAGCAGCTTCAATGATAAGGAATTTGAATTTGAAGTGCCTCACTCACTGAATGGATCACAGCTCGTGATCAGAAATAACAAAATAGTGGACACAGAATTATTGTTGCCTTCACAAAATGTCGCCGCCGTTATGTCATTAAAATAAATGTATTCTCATACCGGCTTTAGGGCACCATACATCAATGCCACAAAAAAGCTAATGAACAATAATTTGAAGTCAAAACCATTGTTTTTTGTTGTCATCTTGTTAGCATCATATTTTCGTCATCTGTTCATGTAATTAGCTACTGTATGGAAATGCACATGTTATTCCTTGTTGCTATCACTAATGTTGGTACATTTATGACGTACTGAAGCCAGTTTGAGAATATATTTATTGAAATAATATGTTGCTATTTTTCTTTGTTTCTCGAATTGACTTAATCTGTTTGAACATTCACTGGAATATTGGAATAAGAAATAAAGAGTACGTAACTGACCAGCTGTAAGTAGACAGAGATGCTCGGCGATGTATCTAAGATAAAGACTCCTTATAGTCACGAAAAAGCGCGTAGTGCGTTCTACGCCTGCAAGTTTGGGCGCTGCAGAAGGTTATTTATACAACTTTTAGCTTTGTTTGAATTAAAGCGTCGACCATCCGATCGACGATATTTAACAGGAGGAATCCAGACTGAGTAAACGAGCATCATGTAGAAAAGCTGCTAAGATTTCTTATGCCCTGCGAAAGACTTTTTGCATGCAAACTTGTAAGATTTCGTAAACATCTTCGTACATTGTATAGGACAGCTGCTACTAATGTATTATTTAGGTATGTACAGTATATTGACGCACTATTCAATGAGGCCACCAGTGCTGTGACCCTGTTGTAGAGTGTTAGCTTTGCGTTCGGGAGACCTTGGTCGGATCATACCCAGAATTTTTAAAACAGGTGCACTCTGCATTCTTGCTAAAGACTTACCACAAAAAAGAATGAGGTGGCATCAATAACAACTCGGTCACATGGAAGAAAGGCTCCGTGCCGAATGTGATTCCGAGTATAAACAAAGTTCATTTATTTTTTTTTCAAAATTTGCGCCACTGTCTAATCAATACAGCAAATACAGCAATTGCAAGTCATCCATGAATCAAGAGTAGACCTTCTATGTGCTTCATCCACTACAAAGGATCAATGAACAAGCACGTGTATTTAAGTCAATGCGTCATGGCCTTGGGTAAACTAAGTAAGAAGTATTTATTAGTCCCTAATGTCATGTTCGACGTATCATATTTTGATTTATAGGCAACTGATATGATGGTCCTTTGCGGCGAATTAGAAGGTTCATAGAAAAATGGAAACTGTGAAAGGCAGAGTGCAAGAAGCAAATGTGCAGAGATGAAAAATCCAAAACGGCGTTTCCATTCTTGACAAATTATGACCAAGTGAAGGATGTGCAAAGCATTGAGGTGTTGTAGCATTGCTTCAGAGGGAAGCTACATTGCTCCCACTCCGCTCCAGAAGCCTCTACTTCACATTTTTCCACTCGACCTCTCAAACGTGATGCTCCAGCTACCCATTCCAGACCTCCTTTCCATGTCCAGCATGCTTTCTCATGCTAGCAGTAGTCAGTAAAGCTTGCATGCGTGGTAATGACCGGTGATAGTAGTTATGAGACGACTTCATCGTCATAGCCCTGGATGACATTAATTGTTATTCTATAGGTATTTATATAACTGTTTAATTGTTATTTTGCTGATTAAATACCTGATACTTTGAATAGATGAACTTGCATTGATTATGTACAAATCAGTAATTGTTTTCATATAGTTACTATACCTGTAGCAGGTATGATTTATGGAAAAAACAGAGATGAATTTCTCCGAAAATATTGATTTTCTCAAAATACTATAGAGGGCCGATGATATGTTTAATGCATTTATCACTTTACCAAATGTTGTTTCCCAAAAAAGAAACAGGAGCAGGTCTGTCGTGCTTATATAGAGTCTACTGCAAAGACCACTGCTGTCGTGTTACTGCCGTTGATACTCATAAAAGGCCATCGCACAAATCGACTACAAGCTAATAATCTTGCGTGTAAAACACGTCTACAGGGGTATAATAAAGTTGCGAAGTCTGAAATTAGCCTGTAGAAGGAGAAGGATAATGATGAACATTCCCGTCATTGCCCAACATATTGTTGTTTCTGGCACGATTTTTAAGGACGCGGGAATTTCTAACAATTATAGCCTGCGAGTACTGATGGATTCTTATTGCATTCAGTAGTGTTTGATAATTTGATATCAATTTGCCGAAATTGAAGTGTTCTAGAAATCTTCAAATGTCTTTTTTCTTTTCAGAACCAAACAACGCAAGTCCGTTGAATACAACTGCCGCGAATCTTTGGGAGAAACAGACTGAATTCAAACAGGAGATGTTGCGTTTCCAAACTGCGAAATAAATTTTAATCTTCATACGTTTTTAAAATTTTATGTTACCGAAATGATGTTACTTTTTATGTTGCTGAAACATATTTTTCTGAAAAGAATTTGTATTCATCTTAAACGCATTTTGCGACTTTACTGGTTGATTCTGCGCCTGCGTTTTTAAAATACTGTGGCCAGGTGGATAATCGTCCCTATCGGTTCTTCAAATTATTTTTTGTATTCGGGGGAATATACTTTTTACTTTTGTCAATAAATTTTCACACCATATAACAATACATTATATTTTATGATTAATAGCTTTTTTCATTCTTGATTAGACGTAATTTAGTTGTCGATGGATTTTGGGAGCTATCAGTTCCTATCTCAGTATAAATAGGCTGTATATAAAGCCCAATTATTCGACACATGCTCGAGCCTTTTATGAAATATCGGACGTACCGGCACCGGACCCTCTTCTTGGACTCCACAGTACACCAAACGGTGGCCGATGGACATGTACATCAAAATTCTCTATCATATACAACACTTAATAAAGAAGGATACAAATGCAGACAAAACAAAAGCGATGAACAACATAAGAATAAAAAATATATTAATAACCACAGATATAACTCCTTCATCCCGAACACACAAGAATTTTCCTCATTTATATCATAAGAACACAACCACAAGACATACATAACCAAAAAATACCAACCCTCAGTCCCCTCACGCCCCCATCTTACGCTATACTAAAGGATCGGAAAGTGCGGTCTGAGTATATAGCCCATTCACTTGATCAGACTCGAGCTCAATTTTTCATAAAGAACTTCGACTTGGCCTCACAGACCTACAGGGGAGGTGGGACTAAAATGGGTAATTTGAGTTCTTCGGCCTTTAGCTCCGGAGTGTCAGGACCCATTGCTCGAGAGCTTCAAATTCGATAGACGTCTACTCATGGTCGTTGTTTATGGCAGCGCAGCACATTTGAGGAAGACGGGCGCGCGTACGTGTACGCACTATTAAGAAGACAACAGTGGAAATGCGTAAATTTGAGGGTAGCGCCAATGAAATTGGCTAAATTCTGTGGTTATAGGCCTCCTGTCTCCTCGTCGTCATTACACATTGGGGTAAATCCAATTTATTCCACAACATTTCTGTCTTTTCAACTTTGGGTCTCAGATTTCCGTGAAAATTTGCATATATACTCATTTTTTTACGCTGAACACGAAAATCTTAGCGGCGACCACACCAAATAAAAACTTTTCATAGAAATCTAGGACTTTTAAAAAGCCATTTTTTCTACATCTCGGTCAGAGGACAAATTGATCTCGGTCAGATAGATGTCGAATAGGAAACTCTTCGGCTTCTGCATTTGGGTTACTGATGAAACTGGGAACTTAGGATGAATGCTTGCATGCGTAAAGCGAAGTGACCAAAATGTAATGTATTGCATATAATGTCCGTTGACCGTGACCCACCTTGTCCTCTGACCGAGATTTTTAAGGTCTCGGTCAGAGGACAAATTGATGTCGAACAGGAAAATCTTCGGTTTGTGCATTTGGGTTCATGAGACTGCGGGGGACGAATTACTTGAACGCGTAAAACGAAGTGATCTAAATGTAATTGCATACATTATCATGTCTTTAGACCGAGACCCTTGTACTCTGACCGAGATATTCAATTTCAGCGTTGTCCTCTGACCGAGATTTTTAGTAGGGTCTCGGTCAGAGGACATTTTCGTGGTTTTTGGAGATTTTTGAGAGGGTTAATTGATATAAATGAAAAATTTCCTTTTGCATAGATGTTAAAAGAGGCATGATCCCTCCTATTGCTGCGAAATTTCATCGATTCCTGACAAAATTTCTGGTTTCAACAGCATCCATATTAAATTTTTGGGAATATTCAAATTCTCTGGGTCGAAAAAACGGATAAAAATAATTTTAAATCAATATTCCACACTTGTAACGGCATCAAAATGAATTTTCTTTACGGATTGATCAACT
>CAJQUW010013091.1:0-65165 GCA_907163375.1 Prostheceraeus crozeri
TTGTGCGTTTCTGTTATTTTCCATTCGATAGTGCTACAAAACTCTATAATTATTTCATTGCAATGATTGATTTTTTTTAATTAAATGTGGATCACCATTTTAACTGCAGTAGTCCTACATTTCATAATTCACATAATAGTTAAGGACTAACGGGATTGATTAAATGATTTTTAGGGGAAGCAGATGCGACCTTGAAAGCAGATATTTTTTATCATCGATTTTCATGATACAACGGTCAAATTTTATAGATAGGAGCTTTGATCTATATGCCATAACATTTCCTCATGTCTAGTTACTTAGAAGTTGTTGATTTCTTAATTGAGAGCTAACTTGTTTTTCTAGCTTCAGTTAGCTCCAAAGCAGTCAATATCAGCAGAAACTCCAAAACTTGTGTTTTGCTTGCTGAGGATTAGATTCTATCTTCCACTTAATTTTGTGAGGCAATTATTCACCAGGGCTCAGCCCCGTGTAGTAGCCGCGAAATCCGAAAACTATCAACCGGACCCACACAGGGGCGTTCGGAACGATTTTTTACTAGGGTGTAGCAAAATTTTTTTTTCAATGGACAACCCTTCGATTTTTAGTAGGCCTGATATTCAAGCACCATCGCCGGGAATATTTCAGATTTAAGTGAGGGTAACAAGACTAAAATTTTATTCACTCTGGGCGCACAGTAGACTTGTGACATAATTCTCATGCATGCATTATGTACTACACGTATCATTTGTGGTGGATGATGTAACTCAAAATGTCAAAATTAAGAAATCAATGAGTAGTATATTTCACGTCAAAACTCATAAAAACTGCACGCATGCCGTGTGTAGGCTTGCATGTACTGCAATCAATGTAACAAAATTTATAAACATGAGTATGGTAATGAGTGAGTATGGCAATGAATCGTCCTGAACAACAATATTACGATGAATAACTTTTTCCAAAAGTGTTAGATGCGTGTGAAATTCAATGATTAATCCAGCTATACTGGGACATTTTCCTATCTAAACTTCATTTTTGATGACGGTAGGTCTACTAAGGCGACATTTGATGAAAATAATTCTGAGCATTCAAAGAACTATGTGTTTTTACAGTACCCAGCCGCCATTATACTGCATAGCTATTTAGTAATGTCCTAACCTATACGATATAAACAATGTCACAGCCTATTAAATACAAATGTGTCTCAAAATTTTCCCATTCATAAAAATTGTAAACCTATTTTTGAGAGACGTCACAAAGCTGCTTGACTACATTACAAATATCCGATGGCTCGTTTTAACGTGACATGTAGGTAAAATTTATGGCAACTGCTACTTCACTTTCTGCTGTCAATGCAAAACTAGGTCGACACATCGATACACTTCGGCCGACATGTAATTTTTGATTCTGAAATCTAGCATCATGTAAATGAATATTATACAATGTACATCTTTAGGTCATTGCATCTCACCACACACCGTTGCAAAATCAAGCTTTCCTCTCGGGAGTACGGGAAGCAAACTCTCTTCATAATAGAGGAAATGCTCAAATTCCATGGTCTGGTGTTTAAATACAATGAAGAAGAATAAAGTGAGTTAGGCGTGATTGAGTCATAGTAGGCCTACATCGGTTACTCAGACTTTAGGCGGCGCAAGGCACTGAATGTCCTTTCAGCAGATGAGGCTGACGCTGGTTATGGTGATGATTATCTGAATAGTTTAAATTACCTCCGAAAGCAAAATCCATAACGGCCTTCGCTGTTTGGCTAAATACTTCAGCTACGCTGAAGCTTGTGTTTGGATCATCCACATTTTCCGTCTTCAAGAAAGACGGCAGCAGGCTGTTTTTTATAGCGCCATCATTCTTGTAATCATGGAAGTCATACGCAGTTATACAGCCTGACAAATGCAGAACCGCTGAGGATGCTTTATTATATCCAACTATTCAACGAAGGAATTTGAATATTGTTGTCGAAATAGGGGCAACTTTCAGTTGATTCTAGATACACTTTGACAACTTTTGGTGTGGAAATCTCAGATCGTTAGGAGTACTTGAAAACAAAACAGGAAATTGATATGAAATGTATATTCGGAATCAAACTAGAAAAAATCTGTTTATTGAACTTTCATCAAAACAAAATTCCTATGACTTTTGATGAATTTTGTAAAATAAAGTAGCGTTGTCGTGATCTACGTTTGTATGTGTTCAATGTTTGGATTTTTAATTATGGAATTCTTCACAATCAAGCTATCATTTAATTTTTCAATTTGTTGATGTTTAGTGTTTTTGATATGTGGTGAACTGTGCATGCATATAGCGGGCCTACATCAAAACAAAATGTATGCGGAGCATAATTTGATCAAAGGCGAAGTTTTGCACATGTCCGTGTACTGTAGGCTAAATTAGATATAATTACTTGTCTTATTACCAAAACATGGAGTAATGCAAAGTCCCGGTTTTCTTGGACAGGTATCACAAAATGCGGTAGTTTTTTTAATCCTACCAAGTGAGTAACACACACGGCATCTTTTAGTCGGCTGAATGTTATTTCCTCTCTAAGTTATTCCTCAATAGATCTATATGTATATCATCTTGAATTTTCCGAGTGGGCGGTCAGCTATAGTTGACTAATAATTTTGATGTGGCTGAATATATCTGAACTACGAAAGTTAAGTATGATTATAATTGAATTATAATGTTTCATTTATTAAATTATTGCATGTAATCAACTGCGATATACAAGTAGTCAACATACGTATTTAATTTTAAAACTATACATAGAAAACAAGGTGTACAGGTGATATTTTCTGATTTAGCGAGTGAATAGGTACGAGTGTTTGGTCGATTCTGATGAATATTGACCTGGCACACCCGATGGTGCTATTTATTTGATGTGAAACGGCGTTTGAGCAGAGTAATTTCAACTTGAAAAGTGGTTGCGCTGGAATTATTGTGTGATGTAGTTGAACTTTGAATTGAGTTTTCCGAGTGAAGGAGGCCGAATTTGGTAAAACTGATGCCTGGCACATAATCAGCGACCCCAAATTGTACAAGAAACATGCATTTCAGGATTGGCACACTCGAAATGAAAAATGGTTGCGCGGGTTGTGCAATATTTTATTATAAGCTTTGTCATGTGATTTGATGTTTAATGTTTTCTTTTTGAACGGGTGAAGGACAGCTTTTGTTTGATTGATTCTGATGAATATTGACCTGGCACATCCGCTGGTGCTATTTATGTGAAGCATAACCACCTGAGTGCTGAGTAATTTCTCCAAAGTTATCAACATTTCGTCCTTCATTATCTTATCACTTTAGCACGTGTTTTCCCGCTGAATTTTATGGCTCGTAGAGCAGGCCATGCCGCACTGAGAGGAAATTTCATTGAACTTGTTGTCACTCCTCATCCCTTCAAGCTCTGTAATCAATATCTCAACAATGCCCTTCACATCATAGGCTGGAAGTCCTGCCGGAAGAATGCTCTGACACGTATAGGTTATTGATTGTGTAATAGACGTGTAAAGAAATATGGGGCTATTTTGTCACAAAATGAATTCTTTTATGTTTTTTGTAGGACAGTTGAAGTGCTCTAAAACATCAAAACAGGTCTTAAAGCGTTTAACGCACATCCAACCATTTCCATCCTTCACACTTGGTCACACCAAGCTTTTTTTTATATATTGACAACATGACTTCATTTCATGTTGCCTCTACTTAAGTCTCTATTACGAGGTGAATCTCAGGGAAGAGCAGCCTGACAGGAGCCCCAACCTATGCTCAAATATCTTTCAACACGACAATAAGTTATTTTACAACATTAATTCAATTAGCCTACCTCTATTATGAGGCATCAGCCTTTTTTGACGCATAATAAAATTTTCCTTCATAAAGAGACTCTTATGAATATAAAGATACAAATAAATAGAAAATGAAGTAAATGTAAGCTATAGATATGTAGTATGAAGATCATGCCATCAAAATTTGAAATGTAATGTCAACATTTTCAAGAACGGATTCAAGAAATATTTTTCATATTCCAGAATGTCGCGTAGAAGTCAAAACAAGAGGGCTAGACTTCATTTAATGAAGGATCTCATCTCAGTAGAGGAGACTATAGAAGGACCGTTTATGAAAGATGCCGATGAGGAAGGAAATCAGCATGATCCTGATGTTGATTCTGACCCGAATTACTTTTGTGATGTGGACAACGTATCATTCGATGACATTTATAATAAAACTGTCGCTAGCTGCAGTGACGATGATAAACATTCAATATCTGATGATGGTGATGATGATGATACAATTTCGGATTCGGAGGCGTCCGATGACTTCACGGAGAAGAAACCCGGTCTTGGAGTCGAACTACTGATTTTTATGATGATGTTCAACATCTCTCACTCGGCAATGCGATATCTGTTGATTCTCCTCGATAAGTACGATATTGATGCTCCAAAGACACTGTACTTACTAAAGAAGTGCTTGAAAAGGGATGATAGTATATGCTGTTTGAACGTGAATCGAGGGAAAATGGCTTACCTATCTATAAAAGAAAATCTGATTTACGCTGTATCGAATGAGCTCATTACTGTGCACGATTCTGACAAAACGCCATTGAGATTGTCTATCAATGTGGATGGTTTGCCATTATTTCGATCATCAAGCGTCAATCTATGGCCAATTCTAATGTCCATTAACAATTCTTTGTTTCCGCTTCCTGTTTGCATTGTTTTGCGGAATTGGAAAACCTGATCTAACTGAGTTTCTGGCCAAGCTGTGTGATGAATTGAGTGATATCCTTCAAAATTCAATATCTATGCGAATAGAACTTTCATCATCGAGAAGCTCATATTCGTTTGTGACACTCCTGCACGTTGCTTTCTGCAGTGTATCAGGGGGCACTCAGGGTACAATGGCTGTGGCTACTGCAGAATTAAGGGAATTTATAGTGACGATCGGATGACGTTTATAGGACTGGATAATGAGAACCGTACCGACAGGGATTACTCGTGCTTCCAAGAGACTAATCAGCTGTCACTGTCACCTTTAAGTTCTCAGTGCAACATAGGTTTGTTTTCATCATTTCCCCCTGATTACATGCATGTGGTCTGTCTCGGTGTAATGCGCAAACGAATGAACTTTTTTATCTCAACCAATAAAGGTTTTAGATTACCGTGCAAGCTCAATTCTTCTCAGGTAGAAATTCTTTCCGATAGAATGGTGAATTTCCGTAAATACATTCCCAGTAATTTTCAACGTAGGCCTCGTCGCCTTTCTGAGCTGCCTCATTTTAAAGCAGTTGAATTCAGATTTATGTTATTATACTATGGACCCTTCGTTTTTCGTGGAATACTTCTAAAAGAATATTATGAACACTTTCTATTGCTGCATTTTTCTATGTATGTTCTTATGTCTAATAGACATGCTCATCTTTACGAAAACGCGAGAAATTGTGTAGAAATATTTGTATCAAGAATGCCAAAATTATATACTAGGAAGTCATGTTCATACAATGTACACTGTTTGTTGCACTTGCATCATTTTGTACAGTTATATGGACCCCTTGATAATTTTTCTGCTTTTAAGTATGAAAATATATTGGGCATTCTGAAGCGACGTATTCGCCAGACTAGTTTTATATTTGAGCAAAGTGTTAACCAATTAATCAAAATTAGATCTTTATATTCTTCGAGAAAGTTACCATCATTGAATGTGACGTCGTCTGTGCCTAACAATGTAATTATCAACAAAAATAACGAAGTAATTCATGTCAACGAGATTGTTGATGACTTAGTGTCCGGCTATCGCCTTGATTTCACACGAGACTTATATACCTATCCATATAAATCCAGTGTGCTTCAAATAGGGTTCTACCAACAAAGTAGGTTTATGTTCATAATTGTAGTTTACTTACGAAATGTATAGCTTTCCCATTGGAAAATGAATTTTTGGTAATCCCGTTTTGTAATTGAATGTCTATCAATTAAAGTCAGTTCATACTCCCTCACATTATTGAATATAAAATTTTATGATCAATTGTGGAAAAAATAGTTAAGACACTTGAATACAAATAATTAAATAATAAATGTGATTAAATACGTCACCAAGCAGACGCACAGCGCTTGCAAGTATGAACCGTCCTTAAATTGGTATTCAAATTTTAAATTCTGATTCCACTGCTTCCACAAATACAGTGAAACTTATCTTCCGGACCAACTCTCTGATCGTACACCTGGTGCCCTTAGAATTAATGTGCACTCAACCAAACCACTTCCGTAATTTTTGGATCCAATACATCGTCCACTTAGACAGGTTTCACTGCTTTTATGGATTTATTGACCTGAAGCATTGTAGCAGTCAAGTGCATTTTTTCCTTATGACTTCCACTTGTAAAAATGAAAACTTTAATGAACACAATCTTGTTTTCTTTTATTTGTCATGTAATTGAATGGATCTAATTATTTGGAAATCATGAATATTCCTCTGTAGAAAATATAAGGATCTACCTCACAATTTAGCTTCTAAATAAGTAACTATTTTTTGAACATATAATTACACATATTCCATCATATCTTAAATTTTGATGGATTTTCATTAAATTTCAGTGCTATGCCTTTCGTCGTCTATTTTCTCAATGACAAGCAAATTTTGGAAATCGATGATGATTCTATATTCATCCCGGATGGCAATGACGAGATCATAACTTCAAGTTATTTGCTCAATCACAAAAAGGACGAAATTTGGATTAAAGCGCTCTACAATGACAACTGGTACGATGCTTGTGTGATTCAGGTATGCATACTTTAGCTTCATACTGTAATTGTTAAAACTATGAACGATGACATACATGTACATTGTACATCTAAGTTAAATCCTCTAAACCAAGATGCTGTTTCACATTCATTGTAGAAAATGGAAAATGAGTTTGACTCGTCTGCTTTGATTTCGAGACTACGGATGTTGCGAGCCACGAAGCACATCAGCCTAACAACTATGTTGCAGATTGTTGATCGGGTCCGTCAGAGAAGACAATTATTTCCACCGACAGAGGTAACGATTCGTCAAAAATCTTTACGTCAGATTAACAGTCAATATGTAAATGTTCTCTTGGAGAGCCAGTGGTACTAATGTCAGGCTGATGTAGTGATAGTGAAAATGAAAATCAAGAACTGGTAGCATATTCTGTGAAATATGAATGATCGATTCTGTGAAACCAAAAGTACGAAAATTTCGAGCTATTTCAAAACACTGGTAACAGATAAAATCAATTGATAAATCAGCACCATATTTCATTAAACGAGTGATACGATTTAATATCTATGAAGTGATAGAAGTGATAAAAGTATTCGAATCATAGAAGTTCCATTTGACTAAAAGATGCTTGTTTTTTTGTTTCTAGAAATTCAACACTGAAGTTTCAGCCGTTGAAAGCGACATTGAAATAAGGGAGAACGCGGGGACGAAAGTCCAAGGAGCTGAAAAGAGGAGGAGGAAAAGCATTTTCGAAATGCGCACAGAAGACACCACAGAGCCGGAACTTATACATTTACCCCAGCAACCGGTGGCACAGTCGTCACCTATACCGTGTGTCTCAACTTCAAGGACCACAGATTCTGTAAAGAGACATTCGCGTAAGTAGATTTTATACCTGCATTACTACCTCAATGTTTTCAAAACATAATAGGAATCGTCCCTCCCGACTATGCTGATAAACATTATATTCATGAATAACCATTCAAAATTAGGTCTGCATTTACACATGTAAAACACTCTACATGTAAAATCTTAAGAGTATGATATCTTTCATGCATGTACTAATTTCAGAGATACTTCAAATATACCTATTTCAGAATTCTAGCCACTTCAGGTTTTTAGCGAGGTTTTGACACTTGCTGGCGAAAGCCAGTATTATAATTATTACGTATTAATGTATATTATTACGTATTAATATAAATATATATTATATTAATATTTATTATTTATATTTTACGTGATGATTTAATATTTCCCGTGATCGTTTTCTTTTCAATGTGATTTTTGGATTGCCACCCAAAGGCTTTGTTTATTTTTCAGTGCAAAATCTCAATGACAGCAATTTTGGAGATCGGCGGTCAACAAATGTGGTCATGGCAACCGCTTCAAGCAATCTCCAACATCTGCGTAGCAAAGTTGAGAGGAGTCTAAACACCAGTATAGACTCCCCTCGTGGTCAATCGGAATTACTGCTGCTAATGTACCGACAGTTGTGCGGTATAAATTCTCGACTCACAGCTTTGGAGACTGCTCTGGGGAACAAGCCATGTTCTTGCAAGGGAGAGCCAAATATTGATGACATCGATGTTGGCTGTCCCGTGCAATCAGTTGAAGACTACAACGATCTCTGTCGTCGGCTAGGAGATAAGGATTTTAAAAAGAACATGGTAAGTTGAGATATTAGGTTTTATCAAAAAAAAACAACTTTACCCTTATACATGAATTGCTAAGTTAATTAAAACCAGAGATGCGGCACGTCGTGAAAAAAAGGTTGATATCGGCCCAGTGATTTTTTTTGTAAATACATGTAGTCGTTTTCCAATTGATACAAGCAATATATCATTGAACTTTGCCAAAATATCTAAGTATGTAACTATTGCTTGAAAAGAGTAAAACGTGGTAGGTCGATAAAGTACAAGCCGTCAGGAATAGTTTTGCATGTTCGAGTTTGGGGAAATGCCATCGTTGGACAAAGCGTGGAGTTTAATGAGTGTAAGACCGCGATGACGATGAGTCAACAAACGCAAGCACCTTAGAAAGTTGCAAGCAATGCAGCGATTCCATGGCTTGGTTAACAGCTTGAAATCGACTGAAGTTACCACAAAACATGTAGAATTTATCAACCTGCACTGACGGTTATCAATGATGAGTCACAATAAGTAGAAGATAGACCAAGAGTTATATGCACAGAAGAAATAGACGTGCGCGAAGGGCACATATTTAGGGAGGAACAGATGAACTGCTTTCCGCAATTCATGCTGACGGCGTTGAAGCCCACCGATCGGGGTTTATTTTGATGACAATTTGCGATAGACAGGCAAGAAATGTGTTGGTCAGAACGGATACTTATCGCTTTGAGGCAATAATATCTCACATTTTTGACATTTTGATGATTGTGCTCATGTATGTGACATACCTGTATGTTAAGTCTATTTTGTGACGGTTAAAAAGTTAACGGTCGTTCAATCCAAAATTGAAAAAAACCAGAGTAAACAGAGAAAGTTGGACAAAAAGAAAGAAACTCTATATGTTCTTAAAGTTCAACTCATCTCAATACCAAATTTTTCAAAGATTTAAATGAATAGAAACTAAAAGCTTAGTGTGTATAAATGAATTTGAATGACAAAGTACGTATACGTTGACATCAATGAAACCCAAACGTTGGCCATCCTGAATGATATTTATAGATATCGAAAAAGCTTAGTTTTATTGATTTAACCTATCGCTTTTCATAATTTGTCTGTCTGTTCATACAGTATTTTAGAAATTTACTAAAATCTTGATCATTTATCAGTTTATACATTACACCTATGATATCTGCCGACATACACGGGAAATCTAGGGATTAAATTGAAATAATAGCCTAAACGTAAAAAATTGAAGCAATAACCTGAACAGCTTGATGAAATTTGCATCTCTTTGCATGGCAAGTTTATAACTTAAAGTATAATTAAACGCTTTGTAGTTATAGATGAACGTTTCTTCCATGAAAAAAATATGATCGCCTTTATGATTGCCCGTTTGTAATGAATATGTTTTACTCCCAACTTATTTACGAGAGTCAGTGAATCATTTGCTTGCAATTCACATGTATGAACATTTGCAGTGTAAATCCATTTAATTTCATTAATGTCAGTGTACAGTTTCAAGGACATGCCTGTTAACTAGAACACTTATATGCTTTGGTTGTTTCTACTTCTCCATTTCTTCCTTGGTTTCGGGTGCTGAGTCGGTTGATGAATCAGAACATGTGTCTGATATGTGCCGCAGCAACGAACAAAACAGGACACATCTGAATAATTTCAGTCAAGAATGAAATTATCAGTTATATTATTTACTTCAATGATAAAAGTTAGATGTGGGCGTCAAATTTTGATTTTATCAGCATCCTCTCAACCTGTTACATGCCTGAGGTGTCACACATTTGTCGATTTAGCAATTAAACAAGATACTGCATGATGTGTAATTCAAGTAAA
The DNA here is from genome assembly GCA_907163375.1 of Prostheceraeus crozeri. Taxonomy (NCBI): domain Eukaryota; kingdom Metazoa; phylum Platyhelminthes; order Polycladida; family Euryleptidae; genus Prostheceraeus; species Prostheceraeus crozeri. The sequence continues at coordinate 10,203 of CAJQUW010013091.1, forward strand.
ACATTGTCATTCACCGATCTGTAATGTTTTGCCGCTGGCTGACTCCAACTTCTATCCCAAGTATTTTCAGCGGCCGTCAATGCAAACAAAATACAAGTATAGCAGCTTCAGCGCAAATAACGGTGAATGAATGAAAGTCCTTCCCTAATCCTAGGTCTGTGGTTACTACACTTCATCTCTCTCCCATGTTAAGAGCGCGTGTCCGCTGCAAGTTCTTTCTTTTTGTTTACACCTGTGCGGTCGTTTTCCAGTGGCAGCAGAATGTTGAGGTTGATAAAATTACATAATATACTTTCAGTTCAGTTTGTTAGTGAGACCGTTATTAAAATTTAAAGTAGCATAGGAATGATTTTGCGCAACTGCAACCAATGAATAATCATATTAAGTTTAGACGCTGACAATGACAAACAACGATTTACAATACAATAATGAAAATGAGAGTGATCAAAAGGAGTTTTAGCATTTACTAACCAAGCTCCTGTTATACGTGTTTCAAATTCGCTGCGTCCTGTGTATTTAACCGAAAATCAAAATGTCATTTCTACAGTTTGGACATATGTTCAGATGTCTACTTACAGCTGAGTTACCTCTTATATGTTCTTTTAGGGAAAATAGGACGAAGAACCACATAAACGAATCAGCATTAAATGAATTTGAAATCATTAGGGTAGATATCCGATATGCTTGAATTGTTGATGGCAACTAAGAACGGGCTACTTTTGATTCTCCTTTTTGTAACAAGATATATTCTATTTTGAATTCACAGATTGGAAACCCCTATCTTCCTTTGATAGCAATTGTCCTCTATTTTAACTTCAGATCCACTATCTTTCTTCGAAAGGCGGAAAGGACGTGAAAGAGGCAGTCCTTCGAATGATAAAAGCCCTCTTATCGAATGACATGCAGCAGAAGACCAACCGCACTGTGCAAATGATAAAATTGCATTCAAAGACGTGCTGGAACCTTTGGTCATTCGTAAGTTGCCGCATTGTTTCGATATATTGTAACAATTACGAGGAGGCAGATTCGGTAGGGATTGCATGGTAGAAGGAAAATCAGTGAAGGATGATGCATGATGCACTGTGAAATGGATGTTCGTCAAAGACGCTTTCCTAACTTAACTGACGCGCAAAGACATTTAGGGAGCGCCAATTCGATAGATATTCTGTCAATGGACTTAAATCTGTCCTCAACTTTGAATTTCTCTGACATGAGAGAGTCACTATTCATACATCAATTAGCTAGCAAGTTACCGGTAGAGCGAAATACTTTAACCACAGAATTATATTCATCTGCGTGCGTTTCGGTTTCCTAGAAAGGAACAGTTATATGTAGCCTTAATTTCAAAATGGCACATCACAGAATTAGACAACTTGCTCCTTCTCGAATGGAAAATTCGTGTATCGCTTGCTATTGGAAATGGAAAACAATAAGCTGTCTGCAGAGGACACCATAGCCAGTTAGAGATGCGTGCGTGCTGTGATATCACTTCGCACGCACCAAAACACATCTTGTCTAACATTCGATTCAATGTATGCACTCTACAGTGAGAAATGCCGAGGAGAGGATGTGAAAACATCAAGTGAACTAATTTTTGTACGCCTGCTACTTTTTTTTAATAATGATCGGAGGGGCTTTGTAGGGTATTAGGAGTTCCTTTTTGCCCACTTAATAGGTTCCTCGATGTGCCAGCGATTTCGCGTCAATCACACTTCTAGCAAACCGAAGCAGATAAACAAAATATTTAATTCTGTGACTTAAGCAGATCAAAATCTCCAGTAAACGCAGTTAACGAAGCAATCCGAGCTTCAAGTTACTGACTGTGAACCATCAATGAATTTCATTACTATTGCATGTCTAAATGTATCAATACACTACTCATATAAGTCGTTGTAAGTGACCAAAAATAAAATATTTGTATATTTCTGTTAGGGAATTGAATGCAACGATTTCTTAAAATGTCAACTAGACCTAATCAACTTTTCAACTTTTAATGAGTAACTCACATATTTCAGGAGCTACAAGGAGCATCATCCCCAGTGCCACTGATCAAGATATCCAAGAAAAGATTGGTAAAGCGCTGCGAGGTGCTAAGGATCGTGAAGGAGGTCGAAAAAGAAGGTCAAGGGCATGGGATATGAGGCAACCTGACATTGACTTCGAATCCGACTGTGACTTTTAATTTCTTTTATTGACTTGGCATTATAGCTTTGATTGAAAAAACTATTTTGTTTTTAATATATGAATAAATTTAGTCGATGGGGTTTATAATTGCGGATTAAAAAATTTTCCGGGTGGTAAATTTCGATGGCATGCAATCGTAACAAAAGGAGACGCTTATGATTGATCTGTAAGTCTATATAGAAGCAACATTCATAAGCAAATAAATACATGTTTTCGAGTAGGGATGTTTCGTCGGTATGTTAATGGAAAAATACCGACTGGTTGTTGGCGGAATGTCGATGCAACGTCAATGGCCCAACATCGAGGAATCAGGAACCATAACGCTGTCGGGCGAATGTCGACGCAACGCTGCTGGCCCGGCAACTTTTTTTTCACAGGGGTCTGATTTGGGCATATTCCCTGGGTACTCCATCAATAGGTTCCCTGCAGATATTCAATCGACTCCTCTGTTCAAAACTTCAAAGAAATGTCACTTGTTAATCGTCTATCTCTTATTGTGTCTATTCTTTTTCCGGAGAACTGCACCTGTTGAAAATCACTTAGCATGTATCTATAGCTGGAGCTTGTGACGGCCGAACTGCACGTCTATTTATCGAATAAATTAGCAATGATACATGAAAGTCATAATTTAGTTTTATCGAATTATTCTCTGATTCTCTCATTCTGATGTGAGAGATGAATTCTAACACTGACCACTGCTAGTCGAATTTCACGCTTCAATACGGCGTTTGAGGTTATTTATATATGTACAAGGAGTTCTACATTTCCTTCATTGTAAATGGCCGTGTATTTGTGTGACACCTTACGTGTTAATTCTCTTCATCAACTGTTCTTCACGATTAGTTTCACTGAAGGTTGACAAAAATTAACCTAAACTACCTGCATTACAATTTAAATGTCGGGAATTAAAGGTCCATTTTTCTGAATTGTGACCAGTCATGAAATGAAACTTACTGCCTCATTATAGAGCAACTGTGATCCACATGATTTCATCGAAAATGGCTAATGAAGAGTACATATTATTTCGGTTGTTAGCATTTTTGTCTGTGAAGCACATTTGTCGGTATTATTTCTAATACATCTATTCCATTATAATACATTTAGGTATTCATTTTTGCAGCATGAATTAGAATAAAGATTTTTTTTGAAAAAAATCAAGAAATATTATTTGTGTTCCGCGTATTTCAGAAGCACTCCTTATCAATTTTACAGATGCCAGATGCGACGGATTGCAATGGAAAAACACTGGCTCCGTGCGCGTTCCACGAATTGTGGGAGTGATACCGCGATATCGGAGAACTTCCTTCCAATGTCGTGGTGGAACTGGTGCCTTCCGAAAGGAGGTGTGGGAGGAATTGAATCCTTCGGAGAGGGAACTTATAGTAATTTTCTATTACGGAATAGATACAGATTACCATTTGGTCCCACATGGCAATGTAATTCACAACAGCAGAATCTTCAAGCGCACGCCATCCAGCGATTTGCAAGAATTAAAAGAATCGGAAGGAACGGCCAAAAATGTATATCGAAGCCGATGCTTAAAGGGCAAGTCTATCAAATTACACAAAATTAGTCACCGAGAGTAAAGAAAGTATAAAAATTAATATGAAAATGTCCAAATTTATCGCTGATTAAATGGAAAATATCCGCCAGTCCTTTATCACTATATTTCCTTTCGTAGACTCGGCTGTATTTTGATTAAGTGTGGTATTCTTTTGCTATTGCACGATACTCGTTTCATCCAACTTCCCCATAACTTGGTTGCTTAGTAGTAAAATAGGATCATTTACACAAAAATGGACTTTATGTGGTGCAGTAATGAGTAAGCTCTTTCTCCATTTCATTGACATGACTGATGGAAGCCGAACATTTCCATTAGTCCTAATGTAAGGTGCTTTCACATAAATGATGGTCCTGGAGTGATGTCCATTTAGCCTTCTCCTACTTCATGAAATATCCTCTAATTGTTTGATTTCTTCACTTAAGTTGGAAAAAGGAAGTATTTGATGGTCTTGTATGGATCAAATAGCAGCCATTCATTTCGGCTATATTCCACAGCCATTCGCAAGTAAAAAGGAATATCTTCTTTTCACTTGAAAATGACTGTGGTACGTACTTGTCATGTATAATTGACCATCAGATACTTGATCTTTCCAACCATAATGAGCACATTTTACTCTTCCTCAGCTTCATGACAAAGTACGCGATACCAGTGTACAAGATAAGCGCTGTTTGCCTGTCCTCAGGACTTTAGTTCCTCCTAAACGATTACCCATCATCAATGAAGATGTCATCGAAACCCGGTAGTCCCTACTGGCGGACAATAAGAGACATTTGTGGCGTGAGCATTTAAGGAACTGCTTGCAATTATTCTTTATTTGATTTTCATAATAGTGAATGGATAAATTCAGGCCAATCACTTCATTTCGCAATTTCTGATAATGCGACCACCTATCTTTAAAAATCACAGCAGCATAGACTTGAGAAAAGAGAAATATATTCTGCAAGTAGTCCTGCTTGGTTTATCCGAATTTGGATTGAACGAACTGAGACCCGCTGGTTTTTGGCTGAACACGGACTCAGTCCAAAAATCGACCGAGTCCACATCCCTGACAGTAGGTAATGCATACCGAACAGTAATCAGTAATAGCAACAAATATTCTTTGATGCATCATCATGAAACGTTGGTTGCATAAAGGATAAGATTGGTTAGATAGGGATACAGATAATTTCTGAATAGCAATTCGAGCCTTGATAAAGCGTCGTCTTGCAAAAAAAAGCGGTGGTGACAGCACTTTCTGGTATGGTATAATGCTGCATCTATACTAACTCTAACAACTATTAAATAACAGTAATTCTTTTATCATGCTCAGGCACGAAGTAGATGAAGCTATTAGAATATAAAGCGAACGGAAAATTTCGAGGCTGTGATGCAATCCCTGGTGAACTGTTGAAAGCTGGAGGTGATTCTAGGGTTGATGCTATGATCCGCATTTGTAGCTGTGTATGGAAGAGCATGAACTGGCTTGTCGATTGGAGCAATTCAATTTTCATCCCAATTTCCAAAAAAGGAGATAAGAAAGAATGCGCGAATTACAAAACGACCGCACTGATCCCGTATTCTAGTAAGGTCTTACTTAAAGTGCTTCTAAGGAGACTCGAGTATTTCTTACTCCCACGACGTCGAGAAGAAAAAGCCGGATTTTAGAGAGGAAGAGGTACTAGAAACCATATATGTAACTTGTGATTGATGTTAGCAAAAGCTCATTCTATGCAACATGGTTTTTTTGCTGTTTCATCGACTGCAGGAGGACTTTCGACTGCGTAGATCATGAGAGGCTTTAGTGTGTGTTGAACAGTGCTTTTGAGCAAGCGGCATTTTTTCAAGTTTTTGATGAGCGGATGAGCGAGTGAAAAAAATATTCCGTGAGCAAAAATTGAGAGAGCATGCGATGATTTTTTGCCGTAAGCAAGCGGTTGAGCGAGACATTTTTAGAAAAAACAAAAAATAGGAAGATCAAATAATCAAAAAGCGGAATATTTGACAAGTCTTTTAAAAATGCTTTCTAGTACATGCATGCACATAACTTGATTGAGGAACAGAGCATCCGAACCATTTTTCTCTTCTGTGGTTTTTATACACTCTTGACAATATGCATTGAATGCCTGTCTGGATTCTACTTGTGGATATGAACTTAGCAGGAAGAAGGTATTCGTGATCGATGATGTGCGCAATATCAGACCATCGACGTATTATTTATTCACATATCTTTCGAATCGGTCTCCCAATCGTCGCTTCGTCCCATAGATGTACTAATAGTCTCCGCAATTGCACGAAGCCATTAAGAGATACTTTAATTTGATAGAAGCATTTCGTTGATGGAACATACCTACATGTACATTCTTGAGAGACATTCTGTATCGTCAAACGCGAAAGAACCAACCACAAATTTAGAAATTTAGGAAGAATTGAAACCAACAAAATTAGGCCTACACTCGGACAATCCGAAAACTTGGGATCCCAAGACCGCCATTGTTGACCCTAGCATGGATTGCTCCCAGTGGCATATCCTTTGGCATACGTAGGGTATCACGAGAGTATTAAGAGAGTCTGCACTTTATGCAGACGATCTTGCTATTTGGGCGTCTTCTCCTCACATTCACCTCGCTACTGCCGCTGTCCAAGAAGCTCTGTCTGAGCTCGAGGCTTGGTCTTTAAAGTGGCAGCTTCCTCTAAATCCCGCTAAATGATAAGTCTCCTTCTTCAGCACCGCCACCCGTGAAGCTTCCGTTCAGCCCTCCCTGTCTCTTTTGGGCCGCCCCCTCTCGTTCAACGCTTCCCCCAAGTTCCTCGGAGTAACTTTAGACCGAACACTTTCCTTCTTCCCCCATAGCTTTGCCCTGAGATCCATCCACTCTTTTCCCTCGTTTAAGATCCCTCAGGGCTGTTTCATCCGCTTCTTGGGGTCCTTCCAAAGAGTCCCTTGCTTCTCTCTACAAGAACTTTTTTCTCCCCGTCCTCACTTATGCTTCCCCTGGTTGGTTCCCCTTCATTTACGCTAAACATCTTCAACACCTAGAAGCTACCCACCGCTCCGCGTACCGTACGATCACTGGCTGCTGTTTGACCACTCCTATTCCTCTTCTTTTGTTGGAAGCTGGACTTCCTCCCCTCTCCGTGACCCTCACCGCTCAGTCGCTCTACTCTTATGAGCGCGCTCTTCACCTCCCACCCTCGTTTCCCTTGTCTTCTCTAGCGACCCTTTCTGTCCCCAAGCGCGTCCGTTCCTTTTCGTGGCGCTTCTTCTGTACTTCTCATCCACTTTCTCCACCTGTTTCTTCTCCGCGTGAGCCCCTGGTCTCCTGCCCTCCCTTCCTCCAGTGGTCCCCTCCTCTGTTCTCCGTGTCCCTAGCCCTGTCTTCCCCCTGCTCCCGTTCCGACCCAGTCCCTCTTCGCACCGCTTTGGTCCGAGACCACCTTTCCTCCCTCCCCATTGCTGACCTGACCATCTGGACTGACGGCTCCGTTATTGGACGACTGGGACCAGGTGGCTCGGGTGTTTTCATAAACTGCTCTTCATGCTCTTCCACTTTCTCTCTTTCCTTTCATGCTGGTGCGCACTGTTCAAGCTTCACAGCTGAAATGGTTGCAATCCAGCATGCTCTCTCTTGGTCCGTTTCCCATCACTCCTCGTGTCTCTTTTCCTCTCTTCTTCTCTTGACCGACTCTCTTTCGGCTCTGACCGTGCTCTCTTCACCCCCGTCGCCCCACTTGTCCACGTCTATCCACTCTGTCTGGTCCTCTTTGTCGTCCCTCTGCTCTTCCTCGATCTCAGTGTTATTGCAGCGGCTTCCTGGTCACTCAAACATCAGTGGCAATGATACTGCAGATGCGCTTGCCAAAAGTGGCACTTCTCTCCCCTCTGCAGCTCCTCGGTGTCTGTCTTCTCTGAAGTCCTTCATTCGTCATTCCCTGTTCAACTCCTGGAGGACTTCCGTTCGTTCGTCTTTGATTTCTTAACAAGTCCCTAGCGTAGTAACTGAGGAGCTGTCCCTCCCTCGCGCTGTCCGTTGTGAGCTCTCACGTCTTCGTTGCAACGGCCACAGCCTTCCTCTCAACTCCTATCTTCACAGGATTGGCACGTCCACTTCTCCTGACTGCCCTGTTTGTGATGCAAACCACGATGTACCCCACTTACTGTGCTCTTGTCCCTCCCTCTCTTCTACCCGAGCGGCTACTTTCGGGTCCTCGGGCTCTGTTTTTGATCTTTGGCATCGCCCATGGGGGTTGCCCGCCTTGTCGGTCTGCGTGGCGTTCCGCCACGCCCCTATCCGCGGGACGGGGTCGGGAAATCCAGCCAGCCAGCCAGCCTTGGCATCCCAAATGTCGAACAGGTGGTGTGGTTTGCTAAGCAAAGGCGAATTGAGAAGATGGCGTCCTCACATCGACCCCATCGCGTCCTCACATCACACGCCACGACGGCATGTTGATGAACGGCTGTCATGGACGTCATGTTGACTTTTCCATATAGCTTGCTCTTAGCCTGTGTGCACCCTGCTGTGAACTGTGAACTCTTTTTAGTCCTTCTATAAATACCTCGCCATTCTCTCTGTTTCTATTGTGCCTTGATAAAGCCGTAAGGCGAAATTTTGGCAATTTATATAATAAATATTTGGTATCCGCTGAATATCTCGCTTTTTTAATCATTACTACCGGATACGTGGAAAAAAGGTCTCTGGACCCTGATGAAAGCCGCGGCCCGTGAGATACAATTCTCTCATGCAGCTAAAGTCTTGTGCCACCCCCTCAGAATCGGACCAAAAGCAGTAGCTAATAAGGAAGAGGCCCCAGCAACCTGGATTGAGAAGTGCAGCAAGTCTCACGATGGAGCCCCTCTATCACATCCAGATGCTGCGACGGTCAACTGGATCCAACAACCCACCAGAGTCTTCCCACGCCTGTTCATCAAGGCAATAGCACTGCGTGCGAGAACCCTCTCTACGAAGGCAAGAAGATCGAGAGGGAGAAACTATGACGACGTTCGGTGCAGAGGACCATGCGGCCGAGTCGAGAGCCTACCACATATCCTTGGCAAATGCGGTCATACTCACGCCGCTAGGATTCGACGACAACGACATCGCCAAGGCTATTTCTAAGAAATTTTGTCGTCTTCTTTTCCAGAGACCAGCATCATCTCTGGAACATCGTATGCCAAACCTGATACACTTGCAATGAGCATAAACGCGGCCACAGTACTGGAAGTGACGGTGGCGATCCACAGAGCGGAGGAGGCGTTCGACGCGAAGGAAAGAAAATACGAAACAAGAAGACCAAAAAGGATATCAGTGACTATGTGAACACTCCATATGGCCTGGATCAACTTTCTATCCTTCCGGTGGTCTTCAGCCAACGCGGGTTCCTCGAGCCACGTTCGGCAAGAGGCCTGTGGAGGATGGGGATCACCAACATCGATCTGGATCATCTCACGCTGTGTACTTTAAGTGGATCGGCCAAGTGTTACAACTGCTACTGTATGTCTAAGTTCCAACTCGAAATGTGAGAATTCGCGGAACTTTAACATCTGGTCCATTTCCCCAAGATTGTGACCCCTAGGTGCGTGTTGAGATCTGCGTTTGTGGAATTTCTTGTAAATTGACGGCTCTGGGGCAAACCCACCGGGAACCTCTGGGCCTGATATCACCGTTGCGGCTCTGTCCGCTTGTGCCGGGGCACTCGCAACCCTTCTGCAAGGAATAAAATCTTATCATAGCCAAATGTCTCGTCATCTGGCGAGAAACGGTCAATTCAGAACTGCCACGGACCAGAGGAATCCGACTGTCTAATCAAAATAAAGCATTATGATGGCCGTTGGTCGGTGTTGACATAATGTGATTTCTGCTCAGTGCTGTGGATGTCAATGTGAAGAAATGCAATGAAGCGGGAGTAACTATGACTCGCTTAAACTCTCCCTACTCCATAATACTCGCGCCAAATCGAGTAACGATGGCTTTAATTGTGCGGGTGCAGTAGTGGACATCCAAAAGGCGTTCGACATGGTTTCGCACAACACAATTCTTCGAGCGGCCACTAACATAGGTTTTCCATCTCCTCTTCTTAATTTTTCCCAACGGAAAAGTCATGTACGCGGGCGAACTTATTCATCCTACTCGTGGGCTACGGCAAGGAGACCCATTATCACCCCTTCTTTTCAATGCCGCATGGTCTACCGTATTCTCATCACATGCTCTACCGGAGGCTAATGCCAAATATTTTCAGCATGAAATTCATTATTTGGTTTATGCGGACGATGCGGTCTTGGTAATGGTTTCAAAAGAAAATGGAATCTCTTCATAATGAGGCAGACAAAGCAGGATTGTCAAATAATATTAACAAATCATTCATCATGTGCAAGTCACGGAATCATTTGGAACAAATCTTTTTTGAAAATACCTCAGAATGGTGGTTTGGGGTTTCCTTCTTTTCTTTCCTGGATACCAATCATTAGGAGGAAGCGCTTCTCCAAATTACTTCATTCAATTAATCCGCTTTTTAAAAAGTCGTGTTTTTATTTTCCAAAGTGCTGTTGATTCGATTTCTAGTCGGATGGTCAAATTTCAAGGCACTGAAGTTCGAAATCGACAGGCCCTGGTCTGATAGCTTGATTTCTTCCAAAGACGGGGAAGCGTTGAAAAATATCACGAAAGTTAGCACTATATTCTTAAAGGTCCCTTCAAGAATTTTTCCTCGTGTCCTTATTCAAGCCATCTATTCAAGATATCAAGATGTGGACCGCATGGGAAAGTTCTTGGCTGAAAGATGCAATAACTACGACAAAGAACCCCCATTCCTACATCTTTTGTTAAACCTGACCTGACAATTTGCCAAAAAGAGTCCATCATCGTGATGGATATTCAGGTATGTGGGGATACCAATTCCAATCATGCGTTTCTTGAGAAGCAACAGAAATATTCTGAATACAACTAAGAAGTTCTTCACTTTGACAGATCCCGTGCTTCTACTAATCTCAAGGAAGTTATTTACTGTCATATGATTGTTGCCTTCAGAGCTATCCTTTGTATGTATCCTTTACGAAAAATCTATCAACCTTGTCTCCATTTTTCGTTCATCAAATTGTTTTAAGTGATTGCTTGTCTGCTATGGTCCGGAGAGCTGCTGTGGATCGTGCTTATATCTCTTCGGTCATTTACTTCTTGCATTAACACTGCCATTGAGTTTGGATTTGCTTCATGTTTTTGTTTTATCTATTCGGTTATTACTCCTTTCTCATTGTAATGTGCTTATTTGCAATAAAATATCTTATATAGATAAACGCATAGACACTTTCTTCATGTGATGAATAAGTTACCGGTACTTAACTTTATGGCATATTATTTAACTAACTTTTCTAGTATATTGGAGATTTCAGCAGAGGATTAGGCCTATTGAGACAGCTTTATTGGACTCAGGAATCATGCCGCGTAATTATAAGAAAAAAAAGATTAGCACTTATAATATTGATAATAATTAGTAGCACAACCTATTTAAAAGCACACACATCTGCCCACTCACAAGCTGCTGCTAAATGAACCTCTTGACTCCATGCTATCACTGGAGTCCGATTTCTAGTTGCATGTATGTTTCACCAATCACTCAGACGTCAGTTTAAAAACATTTTCTCAAATACCGAAGCTTCACCAATGATTATGTTGGACATTATAGAGCAAGTACAAAAAGTGTGGAAATAAAAAAAAATTGTACTTCCAAAAGGACGATGGCCTTGGCATCCCAAATATCGAGCAGATGGTGTGGTTTGCGAAACAGAGGTGCATCGAGAAAATATCGTACTCTGATCGACCCCTGGTGAAAGTTGTGGGTTGTGTGGTCTAGTTCTATCATGCAGCCAAAGTCGTACGCCACCCAATCAGGATCGGCACTAAAGCAGTTGCTAACAAGGAAGAGGCCCAGGGATTGAGAAGTAGAGGAAATCTCACGATGTTTTCGACACCACCAATTGATGTGACAAGTATGCAGCCTATGAGCCTCTCTTACTTGGTTGTGCTCGTGGGGCCAGTCCTCTCGGTTCCCAAGTTTTGGCCGAGCCACGTCATTCAGCTTTCGTGAGAGACGTGACAGATGTGTCAGGACACGTTTTTTCATGGTGTAGTCTTCTCAATGAACCCCAGTGGCGCAACGCTTCTGAAGTAACTCGGGTGGAAGCACTATCTAAGCTTCCTATGCGCATTTATCGATTATCCTCGAAGTTGTTAATGCCATTGTCTCTATTGGGCAACCGACATGCGACGCGCAAACACGGACCATTTCATCGATGCACTAGACGCAATTCAAGATTTCATAGTGACCTTTTCGCCTCAACAAGGAAGAGGCCCAGGGATTGAGAAGTAGAGGAAATCTCACGATGTTTTCGACACCACCAATTGATGTGACAAGTATGCAGCCTATGAGCCTCTCTTACTTGGTTGTGCTCGTGGGGCCAGTCCTCTCGGTTCCCAAGTTTTGGCCGAGCCACGTCATTCAGCTTTCGTGAGAGACGTGACAGATGTGTCAGGACACGTTTTTTCATGGTGTAGTCTTCTCAATGAACCCCAGTGGCGCAACGCTTCTGAAGTAACTCGGGTGGAAGCACTATCTAAGCTTCCTATGCGCATTTATCGATTATCCTCGAAGTTGTTAATGCCATTGTCTCTATTGGGCAACCGACATGCGACGCGCAAACACGGACCATTTCATCGATGCACTAGACGCAATTCAAGATTTCATAGTGAACTTTTCGCCTCATCGTTGTCGTCTCATCGGCATATCAAGTGCAGTCCCGTCCAATCCCGTCATTGACATAAACAGCAGAGGAAAGTCTAAAAATTTTAAGTTGTAACGAAAAAAAGTTAATAACTTCCTTACAATCTTCTCAAACAATGTGACCCAAGATCCAGAAGTGAAACAAGAAATCTGACGAACCGCATACAGAGGTAAAAGAAAACGAACCGAAGCGAAAGATCAAGAAATTGCGAAAGGAAAACGGTAAGCAGCTATGCTTTTACTGTTATTGGACATTAGCATAGCTGCAGTTTAATATTCACAATTAGATTAATTGATAACATTAATTTACAAGTACAGTGTCCCGATTCTGATTTTTTGCAGAATTCGCGCCTCGGCAATTTTTTCGCGCCTGCCAAAAAATTCTCACAAGTCAAGTTTTCCGCTTGAATTAAGTTTACCATACAATAGCACGCTTGTTACCATAAACCATCGCTGTTATATTATGTTCATAATATGAACATAATATAACAGCGATGGTTTATATTATATTATATTGATTGATTCAATATATTATATTGATCAATGCTTCGTTCAATTTATGATCATTTCAACATCATTTTATGATCGCTTGATTTTCATGTATTACAATTCACCTAATTAAACAAAGTATTCATTTATGTTAATAACAAGTATCAAGAAAAACCAAATATATCCAGTCAATCTTGTACTTTCATGAAAATTCTGGCAGATCAGTTCAGTTTGGGGATTTTGTAGGAACACCCTGGTTCATCGGTTACTTTTCGTTTCATAAGTTCTCGAAAAACTCTGTCAGTGGCCTTCTACTTCCGCTCATCCACCCTCTTTCGGCATCCTTTTCAATCAGGTGTTTCCTGTACATTTAGCATTTTCTTTTTCTTGTCCATCAAAACTTCAATTCACTTTCTTTCAGACGCTTATTCGACCTTCTTACCTCTTCGAGTGACGGATACATATCCTTCATATTTTGCAGGTTTTTTTTCTTTCTCCAACCTTAGTTGCTCTGCTTTCAGCCGTTCGCTATACACAGCGTAGGTGTTGTAGAAATATTCTATCAAACTACTAAAGATTGGCAAAGGTTTAGTGTTCCAATTCATCGTGCGTAGGCACAACTTGATAACAACCAAAGCCGTAACAGTTTCTTTCTGAGGTTCGATCTCTTCTTTGCAATTATGTCAGTCAACACTCAACATGCTGAACTACCGCTCTACATCCGCATTTGCGGGTAGAATGACAATCATCGCTCGTGCCAATTTCACCAATGTAGGGAAGCTCTTCTCAGAATCCGTGAGAGACGAACTTTGTCGGAGTCGAGCCTCAACTTCCAATGAAGTTCTTTCTTCAGGACTGATGACACTCGGCAACAGATCAGCAGCATTATTGACCCAATACTCACAGGACTCGTTTGGTCTTGTGGCTCTAGAACTCATTCCCGAAGTAATGAAGTCATTCCCGAATGGCAAGTAATCCAAAAGTTTAGCGGAGCCCTTCTCGAAGAAAGCGTGTACTTGTTTCGAGACGGTTGACTGATCGCTAGCTGAAAGAGCATTAAACGATTTCTGGGCATCTGATCCAAATGAGATGTTGTAGGGACCTAAACAAACTTTATCTTTTAAATCGATCTTCCAAACAGGTTTCGATAGTCTGGTCGGCTTAAATCGTAGAATCCACTTTTCGGTAAGAATTATCATGGAGGTACTTTTTCCAAAATTATATCCTTTGACAACAATAAAATCGTCAATATAGTCAATTATAAAGTTAAGACTAAATCATATAATGCTACGTTTACAATAAAAAGCTCCAGATTCGCGCCTCGATCTCAAAATTCGCGCATTCGCGCCTAAAATACCCATTTTCGCGCCATAATCGTGAAACTGCAAGTAGCTTACCCTATGCGCATATAATTCAAATTAGCGATTTCAGATCGATCACACGAACACGAAATTAGATTAAAATTTATGAAATAATTTGATACAGGCACTTGTGAATTAGACAGCGACCGAACACTATCAAATGCTATCAAAAATTGATTGCATTTAAATTGGGCACATCTATCAATCAATATTAATTGTGGCAACATGCAATCAATTGATAGAGATAACTCGTCTTCACAAATCAATTAATTCCATAACAGCTGACGGAGGCCTTCAAGTAGTTGTGGAAATTATGCACTTCGTCAATTTACATTTCGTCATCATCATATATGTCTATTGAAATAATAAAAATCAGATATACAACTCAAGAAGACAGCAAGGATTGAGGGAAAAAAGTCACTTCATACACTGTCAAAAGATCAGAAAGTCAATTGTCAATTGAACCTGGATGACACATACAACCTATTGTAAAGTGAGCTGCAGTATGGTACGAAAGGATTCCTTCGGCGCAAGGTATTACACACGTAATCCGACATGTTGAGAGTACTGCTGTAGTGGTGGCATCAGTTCATGAAGCATGTTGTTCTCGTTCATCATTTCTTTGAAAACTTTCATTGCGTGGTAATTTCTTCGAATGTGCAAAGGCGTGAATTCACCGCAATCACACGCTGATCCGCAAATAATGCGGTTTGCCCTTTTGTGAATCTTCTCAAGTTTTTACTTTCTTGTGAATTGAGGCCAACAAGAAGAGGCGAGTTGTACTCTAGAACATTCCTAATGAAGGCGTTATACACTGCGATGAGTGATTCTTTGGCTAGGTAATCACGAAGTCTTCGAATAAGGTATAGACGACTCGTCGCTTTCCTCACAACATTGTCAATATGTACATTCCACTTGAGCGTTGATTGGATGGTTACACCACGTACTTTCATCTCAGTGCATGGACTGAAACTGGAGACAGGTATTTCCACTCTGCCCTTGGGAATAATCATTACTTTCGTCTTTGCATCATTGATTGCAAGCCCATTTCTGGAGCACCACTGTGTCACATTGTTGACTTCAGCTTCTATGGATGACTCTACCAATGACTCGTCAGCAAGCGATTGAACATACACAATGTCATCTGCATATCTGAATATGTGCGAATTTTGAACAAAAGCTGACAAGGAGCTGAGATGCACATAGAACAGGTAAGGAGACAATACGGAGCCCTGAGGTACACCTGACCAAACGTCCCGTTCACTGCTCATGTATTGTCGCTGAAGAATCACGCGTTGACGACGATTGCTTAGATATCCAATGCACCACTTGACAAAGGCCTTGGGTATGTCTGATGAGAGCAAACTTTGAATCAATGATTGATGGGACATGTAATCAAAGACTTTGCGCAGATCTAATGATATCATTGCAACGGCAGTAATTTCAGGCTTCTTTAATTCTGTCGTGATTAAATCGTGCATTTTTATATGTGCTTGCAAAGTCGAGCAGTTCGGTCGGAATCCGAATTGAGCATTATCATAAGATTTCAAGAGATATGGCTATACAGATTCTACAATTATTTTTGCTAAGACTTTTGCAAAAACTGGAATCAACGATATTGGACGTAAGTCTGTAATGGCCTTTGCATGAGGTTTAGGAACGGGAATAATTGACGCCAATTTCCACTGAATTGGGAGATCAAAATTCTCTACACACATAGCAAAGATATGTGTTAATGGAGGAGCGAGTACAGAGGCACAGTCTCGTATGAATCGCGGTGGTATCTCATCACTCCCACTGGCCTTTTTGATGTTCAGTTTACAAAGCTGTTGAAATGTCTTCAAGATGTCGATATCGGGTTTCCAACAATCTGACGATGAACACCTGATGTCTTCTTTAAGTTTTGATGGATCTGTAGGTAAAGAGAAGTTCTTTACAAGCGCCTCATTTATTGCATCCGCGGCATCAGAGGATGAGTTGAATTGATTCACAATTCTACGCAGTATACTGTCACTGACCACCTTCTTGCCACTCAACAAATCAGCGGTTTTCCATATATTTTTCTCAGAGTTTTGAATACTCTTTTTCCACATTTCTTTGGCTTGAGCAATTTCCTTTTTCATTTTTTCTTTATAATGATTGCAAGTAGAGTACTGATGATTTCGGAATGCTTCATAACGCAGGTTTATCAAATGTTTCAGTTTCGGGGTCATCCATGGACGATCAGTATTATGCATCTCAACTAAAACATATGGTATAGTCGCCATTGCTTCAATGGCTTCAATTTATACTGTTCATTGAATATTACCGCCGTCGAGAGCACATTTCTACTTGCCTTAGGCAGATGAACTGACTTCAGATAAATGAACGTTTAACACTCAAGGTCGGATACTTGTGCTATAAAGGACTTTACTTGAATTCGCCTGTGTACATTAATCAATAATCTCTCCCGTTCCCGTGCTTTTTCCTTCTATGGACACTCTCTGTGGTACTACATCCCCGTGATAATAGTATAGTTCGAGCAGTTTGTTGACTTTTAGGCGTCGCTTGAAGAAATTTTTGCCCACGAACACTTTTTCTTCTATTTTACAATAGCTTTCTGTAATTTGGGACTTTTTAGTGCTGTGAGCTTTTTTGACCATTTTATACAGACTTATTTTTAGCGTTTCTGGTATACTTGGGACCGGAACAGAGAGCAAAAGCTTTACCGCTGGTAGAAGCAGTGGTCTGTACATAATCCCCACTGGTTTGGGTGACCTTCCTGTCATGATTTATTGTGTTCGAACTCATCACTAATAGCCTAGCCAAATGACGTTTAATTGAAATATCAACGAAAACTATGATGCACTATTCTGCCAGTGGCAGCCATGTAGAATTCTGTTGGCATGATTTTAGACTGACATCCTCCTCAACTTGGTGTGGATGAAGGCGCATAAGTAGCCTACAGTGTTAAATTGAGAGATTCTTCCATAGATTTTTTATAGTTAACCCTCGGGGGGTTTTCTGGGTCCACGTGGACCCATTTTTCCAGATCACTTGCTGTTATTTATTAAGTTTTCATTATTTATTATTGATATCACTGGACTTTATCTGTATCGATATGTCAATTATAACTGCCAAGTGAAAATGTATTAGCTGTTGTTTAAATAATTGCAATACATCGCAAACCTTTTAGTAAATCTATGGGTCCAGCTCGACCCAGTCACACTGATTCGTTTCATCGGTCGTCATAGCGCAAAAATTCAGTCACTGCTATTCCAAATAACAAAGGCCCGTATTCGTGAAACCAGATAAGGATTTCCCGTATCCTTAGCGACGCTATATCTTAGCCTTATCCTGACCGTCATATTCGTGAAGGCAGCTATCGTCACGCGCTCACGATGTGTAGCATTTTTTCTATTTTTAGCCTTAACACCATGCACTTCAAAGGCTGACAACTGGTCAGATTTTGGAGACGTTGAAATCACAGGCGCACTTGCAAACGATTCCATCGATAAGTTTGTCGATCTGCCCAGGCCGATTGGGCCGCCTCAACTCGCCTGATACAATGCGAAACAGTAGATAATGAAGCATCGGAATAGCGGTAGTGCTTCTTGGCTGCACACAGACACACGCACACTCCTTCCCTGCACACAAAGACACACGGGATAACGCAGCTGAAACTTCGCTTTGCTTCAAAGCTTTTGCTATCGTCGCTATTGTCGCACGCAGGTGCAACTGTGACGAACTAATGAAATCGATTTTGATGTGACGCGTGAACAATGCTCCCTGCCTGCACTTGGCTATGAGACCGCGCAGGCAGGCCGTTCTGTCATTACACCGCACTGCTGTTTTATGCTACGAGCGAAGATGGCGGAACGCTCACAACGGAGCTCAAAAGTTGAAGCTTTGAGATTATTGAGGGGCGCGAAGGAAGACGTTCCCGAAGCTTCTTCATCTGCGAATGACACGGAGGACTCCAGTGAATCATCTGGTTCATCTGATATCGATGAAAGTGACAATATTTCACCTTCTGATGACGACGTATCCATTAACCAAGCAATCGGCAATCAAGTGAATATTTCATCCGCTGATGGAGAGCAATGGACTTCTCTCCTACCTCAAGAACAGAGACGTGGCAGGGAGCGAAGCGAGAATCTGCTTAGACCAGCACCAGGTCTTACAAGTTACTCTCTGCGGCATATTCGCGCGCCAAATACTATTATAAATAGCTGGGAAATTTTGTTTGATCACGATATGATGGAGAGAATAGTAAAAGAGACAAATCGGCGAGGGAGATCTATCAAAGGTGCAGCATGGACGGACGCTTCGATGGAAGAAATGTTAGCCTTCATTGGCCTGTTATATCTACGCGGCGTGTATCGTTCTCACATGGAGAGTACTGAAGAGCTGTGGTCGAAAGAACACGGAAGGCCCATCTTCAAAATAACAATGAGCCATTCAAGATTCAAAGAGTTACGTATCATGCTTCGTTTTGACAATCCTGAAACAAGGGCTGCTCGACAACTGCGAGACAAATTAGCAGCGGTTCGTCTTCTTTTGGATGGTTTCACGAACAACTGTCAAAAATCGTATGTGCCTGGTGCATTTCTTACCGTTGATGAGGAACTATATCCTTTGAGGTCGCTGTGCATATAAGCAATATATGCCAAGCAAACCATCAAGGTATGGACTTAAGTTCTGGCTGTTGTGCGATGCCAACAATTATTTTTGTTACAATCTACAAATGTACACAGACAAAGAAGACAATCCCAGTCATCACGGACTTGGAGAACGTGTTGTCATGGATTTGACCAGCTCTCTAGAAAATTCTGGATGACACATAACAACTGACAATTTCTTTCCTTCTTTGAAGCTCGCACGCTCTCTCCGCTCAAAAGACATGACTTTGTTAGGAACTCTGAGGAAAAACAGACGAGAAGTTCCTCCGCAGATGAAGAATCTACAGGGCCGTGCTGTTTACTCTTCAGATTTCCGATTCAACCTCGAAGATCAAACATGCCTCCTCAGTTACAAATGCAAGAAAAATGATTGTGTCCTTCTTTTGAGCACCTTCCATCAAGAGCCAGTTGTTGATCAACAGACTGACCGAAAGGTTCCAGAAATGATAAAAGACTACAATGCGACCAAAGGAGGTGTAGATAAAGCTGACCAAATGGTGGCGACATATACGGTGAAATACATCAGCCGAAGATGGCACACAATCGTGTTTTGCAACCTCTTGGATTTGTGTGGGATAAATGCATATGTGTTGAATTGCGAAATTGATCCTCATTGGGGAAGAGACAAGCCTCACAAAAGAAGACAATTTCTGCGATGCTTAGGAGAGGAGCTGGTCAAGCCATTTTTGGAGTCAAAAGACGTGCCACGGCCAATCATCGAAGCAAAGGTGGATGTTGAGAGAGCAACACGAAAAAAAGACAGATGTCAACTCTGCGGGTGGAAGAAAGATCGGAAAACGAGAAAAACCTGTGCTCGGTGTGGGAATCACTGTTGTGATGAACATTCGAACTCTGTGACTCGTACTTTCTGTACTAATTGTGCTTGATTGTGAAAATAGATCTTCTGGGTCCACGTGGACCCAGATTTTCACGAAATGGAATAGCGAATTTTAAACCTCCCGAGGGTTAAAAATATTTGAAAACTATTTAAATTCATAACCTAATATAAACGATCATTTAGATATGACTTTTTAGATATGATTTAGAGGCTGCATAATTTGCCATATTATGCCATCGTTCAGGTTTAACAGCCGTTAAAGCCTTCCCCGTTCATAGGGTAACACGTGGTCGAACGGGGAAGGCTCTAACGTCAGTCACTCGTCACTTATTTGATTGTTCCTTGGCTTAATGTGACTTAGTAGATCATAGAAGTAGGTTTATCATTGTCACGTGCACGATCAAAGAGCCTATTGTCCATACTCGAGGCATTGCTCATCAACAGTCAAAAGCCGATTTTATGTTCGAAGAAAGAATTTGTGTTGCAGCTATCACTGCAGTGGTGATCATGTAAATTGCACTAACTTGTTATCAGTTTTAACCGTGTCCCTCGTTCATTTGAAAACCAGACGAACCTTGAAAAGACAAGACGAAAGATCTGTGTAATTTTATATTTCTTTGTGATTTTCTTGCTTTTATTGAATACAACGACTACTTAGCAACGGTTTCTTTTTTTGCATTTTTTCAGAAGGTCAGTTGTCAGCAGAAGTTCGGCTCCAATTTTCAAAATCAGCAAGCTCTCCTAAGTTTCATTGGACATGCCCGACCGAGTCTCAGCTCGGTTCTTTCGAATCATGGTAACGACTCGTAACGCTCTATATCCGCGTTACAATGAAGAATGGTTAAAACTCCCAGCATAATCACTGCGAGCTTCTCGTACGGTCGTCAACCATCTATTGGATTTTTCCATAAACGATGTTAATGCCAGACTTCGTCACAGCGGAGACCATTGGCCACGGGAAGTGGATAAGTCTGGAACAGACGTTGTGGATTCGGGAATGGAAGAATTCCACACAGGAATAGGTTCACACTATTCGATGATTCCGCAACTTCAGCACCTCATCTACAACTTTTGCATTGTCCTTACAAAATAGCAATGAGGATTTTCATTTCCTGCTTCTAATCTCTTTCATTCTTGCTCTATTCAAATCAAAGTCGAGTCAGATGTAAAATACAACGAAAGAGAGCATTCAACTCTATTTCTAAAATAAACTTAAGAGGATTATCAATGACTAGAGCTATCGAAAATTTTATCTTTCTGGAGTTTGCAATGACGTTTGGAGAGATTTGCGGAATAAATGTGTAAGTTGGCACTGTAGCTTGTGTGGTTATTTCTTTCGATACTTGTTCTTTCCTTTTCATGTACTGGCACTTATTGGTTACAAAAAAACTCACATGCCAGTCATAGGTGCGAGCAAGCATTCTACTTGCACTTCGTAATTTAACCATGTTCGTAATCATTCGTTCTGATGTTGTCAGTGCTACTGAGTATCATGAAGTGCCATCTTCTTTAATTCATAGTGCATTGATCATTCAATACCATGGGTCTACTCTATAAACAAAGTGGAACATATTTATAATATAGAATTTTTCTCTTGTGAGACTGCCCTAGTCAAAATGTTGGATTGTTGGAAGAGCAACTGATTAGACAAAAACCTTGTTGGGACTGTATTTCTGGATATACGAAAGGCATTTGATTCTATCCCTCATGATATCTTGCTGCAAAAGCCAACGACAGACGTGTATTGTTTCTCAGAAATGCTATCAGGTTTCTCAGAAGTTACCTTTCAGATCGGCTTCAATTTGTGGAAATAAACGGTGTTGCTTCTGAAAGGAGATTTAATTCCTGTTCAATGCCCGTCTGAGATTCGTATCCGCCTTCGTATTGCCGCACATCGACTATGGTATCTGTACATGGGTCTTTGGGAATAAAAAACATTTCATCTGTCTTACTAGACTGTTCGGCAAAATAGTGAGACTTATTCTAGATGTAAATTTAATATATCATATAACCCCTGTCATGCATGCTTGTAAAAAAGCGATTGCTACCTATAAAACATCAAGCAAGATTCAAAACTAGTGTAATGGTCTACAAATCTTTACGGCCCCGGAATATTTGAAGGAATTGTTATCAATTCATCGTCCATCGCGCACTTCACCGTCTTCAAAAAGCAAATTACTCTCTGTTCCTTTCAGTCGCACAGGGATTGGAAGCTTGGCCTTTTCTGTTGTGGTTCCAACCATCTATAACGTACAGAAGTGATTGGTGTCTTATCCTCCCTTCCATCATGTAATTTTTGTTGCTGGACCATATCGAAAAAAAGAGTTTTTCCTAATGTGTTTCGAACTAAAATAAAATTATTATTATTATTATTTTTAAATTCAAACAAGAAATTTTGTTACACCTGGTTGCTAGGACATGTGATGTAGGATTAGAGTATAATGTAGATGTGTGTAACTCTACGAAGTAGGGTAGTCTGGGCTAATTCGGTGGTATATTCTACGAAAGACGGTCTACACATCTACACAGGGTATACGGCATTCAATCAAGCGATATCTGCTCCTCAACGTAATTCAAGGAACCACTTATGACTCTAACACACCATGTTTCATTTACGTACATAATCATTATATTGGTGTACTTCGGTGATCATTCAACATATCAATTAGGTTATATTATAATTTTTTCTTGATAATTGATGTAGCCAATGAGTAGTAGGCCTGTATCGATAATCTGAACTGAGAAAATCATTTGATTAAAGTAAATACCTCCAAATTGGTGGAGTTTACCTGACTCCTCTAGTATCTCTGTTTTATAAATCATTTCCACTTTCACCAGTAACGAAGCATCAATATCAGCGCACGGCCAATTGTACTTCGTTTCCAATAGAAATTAATTCAATCAGAAGTCAAAGTTTCAGGCAAATATAACAATTCCTTACATCCCTCCTTTAGGATGCCGCCCACAGTCACAGCCTTGCCTATAGATGCCTAGAATGCAATGTGAAATTTAGCAAGGAATATAGATAAGAATACAGTGCATAAGTGGAGTATGTTTATCAAAGACAATGATAAAAAGGCCCATCAAAGTTTGATTAGAGCTGCATCCGTGAAACCGGCATCCACATCACAGCAGACTGATTCTTATCACTTCCGATGAGTGACTCCACGTTCCTGTTTCCTCAACTTAGGATCCACCTCACAAAGACAATGGCATGATCATCTTCCCATGTAACACGTCCAAACGACAAACAACTTCAGATTCTTATTCTTTCGCCATTCTATCCGGACCTTGCTCCCGGACCTACTCTGACGAGCGAGACGTCGCTGCAGCAGTCATCGGTCCCTCTTCTGCAGCCCTACATGACACTCTTCTCGATCCCATCTGGCTACCGCCAACTCCAGATTCTCCATCTCACCCGCCATCACCTCAACCCGATATAGACTCCGATCAAAGTTGAACCCTCCTCTCCTCCCTGGCGACCGCGCACGCCGTCACCCCCGCCATCCCCCGCACCTCTGGCATGCGTTTTACTCTATTCTCCTGGATCCGCGTGCCCGTGATATCACAAATTTTTATCATCAAGGTCGCCGCTTTCGCTTTACGCGTTTACCCATGGGCCTAGGTTCTTCTCCTGGTGACCGGCAATCTGTGCTCCAAGACGTTATTCGACCTTTGCAAGCTCTGATTCCTTTGGCCAATGTCCACTTTGATGACACAATTCTCGCGGCGCTCCGACGAAAGATTCTCGTCGCCTGTTACTCCGCCTCCGATGGGCTAAGTTCGTGGTTCACCTCGCCAAGTCAGTGTTAAACCTACTCGCCGCCTCGACTACCTCGGTCTTCTCTTGGACTTCCGCTCTTCCGATCAGCGTCTCGGCCATCAAATCCGGTTCCTCCGAAACTACGACAATGTCTAGTGAGTTACTTGGTCTTCTGGCTCACCGCCACAATCCAACTTCACGCCCTCCTCCTAGTCATCCTTAAAACCTTTCGATGGCTTCTGCTAAAGACTTGTGGATTCCCATGACTACGTCTACTGTGGACTATGTGTACGTGGAAGCCACGCATTCGCAAATCTCATGGTATCATCCCGCCACCTCTACTGCGTGGGCTCAGCTCTCAAGCCAACACCAAGTCCATAACGAATGTTTGGCCCTCGCTTCGGCGAAGGCGTCAACTACTATGTGGATTGTGTGCCCTCTTCAACTGTGCAAGCCTTTAAATCTCCGGCATTCCTACATTTAGAGACTTCGCTTTCTTTACTTCATTTCTATAGTGTAGTGCTCCTCTGGGGACAATAGCTCGGTCTATTTACTGATATCCCTTAGGGGTAATGTCTACTGCGCGTTTTTATTCTCTTATTGTACGGTCTCAATTTTTAGCTTACCGGGGTGTCCCTTCTATCATTCAGGTGCGATGATCGCTTCTCATTGGCTGTCGCTCTAATATATACAAGCATTCATTCCATCTCCCCGGCACACCCGGTGCGTTGTTCATCTCGTGAGGCACGCAACATGTTGTACTATTGCTTTCACTAAGCTCGGATGCCTGCTATTTACCTGAAAACGTTGACTCCTTGCTAGATGAACCTCCATTGTAAACAGTACAACTGCATTGATATGGCATTTTCTAGGGGTTCATTGGATTTCAAATCCGGCTCGCATTTCATTATCTGAAATGCTGGTATTTTACCCCTGCCGATACTCATCGTTCTTCTCAGAAGCTCTACAATATGATGCTTTTTATTTATTTCCGGTCTATAGCATAAAATACTCCATACATTATTAAATCAATGCACACTGTGCAATCTACATGTAGATGTAGGCAATATAGAATGGATGTTATTGTTGCATGTAGGCTAAATCTAATGTATCATTCATTTGGTGATCACAACCCGATTTTTCGCCGAATGGCCACAAGTTCTGGAAGGTCACTTGTACAAGGAAATGACTGAAACCTATGTTGCACTACTTAGTTTCTTCTTTGAACCTAATAATTTTCGGGTACCTCTACCCTCCCCTTTCCCACGGTGGTTTGAATTCAATTATCACCTAAAAATTTCTCCAGTTTTTTGCAGTTTCTGGGCATACTTAGTACATGCTGTCGAGAGATGTCAATTTGAAAAAAATCATCCAGCATTTTCGAGAAAATTCAAATTTAAAATTTTTTGAGGAGTATGAAGGAGAGCATCTTTAAAATTTTATCATTAAAATTTCTCCAAACTGTTAACATTTTTTGAACATACCATGCACACTTGAGAAATATCAATCTTACTAATTATTCATTAATTACACGACTAACTCGATTAATTTTTAAATTTCTGATCAAGAATGTTTTCTAAGTATCTTATTTTTCTGGTTGCAGATTGTCAAATTGACGTGCTTGATATTTTAAGCTATTGATTTGATTACTTCATGATTATTTAGAGCAAGCTAAAAATACATTGTACATGTACATGTACATGTCGAGATACGGGCTCTCAGATTATTGGATTGGTTTCTCAGCTGGACAGGTTTCTTTCATGCCTTGTATTGTTCCATACAATAATTTAGTACTGAAACATTATCTTCTTCGTGCATAAAGATAGAAGAAAGTTACAATATCCAGTACTTTTCTTAGTTCCTTTGTCACACTAAATCCTGGACAAGTTAAGTATATTTTACTTGATCAATCAAGAATCAATATGGGAGCCATTTTCTGACTTGATCATTAGCGAACGTTATTTATCATCATTTCCATTTTCCGCCGTTTTGCCAACTGAAAGGAACCAGGCTGGGGCCGTGGAGTGAACAATCCGTCGAGTCATGTCATCCATGACTTTTCTGAAACGTGGAAAAACGATAAATTCACGAACACCACCCACCTCAATGACGAGAAGAAGCTACTTGCGGCTATTATTGCCTTTAACAGTCGACATGCATAGCATTTTAATGAAAAAAATTTGATCATTGGAATAAAAGTTTCGTTCATCTGTAAAAACGTGATTTACCATTCATTTCTGCTTGATTTTATATTATTATTTGGTATGGGATAATTCCATCCTTATAAGAAATAATCATCTAATAAACTTAACTCCGTGGCTAGACAATAGAACTAACTACAATTTTAACATTCCAATTTTCTCCATGAAAGTATGATAAGAAATATTTCCGAAAGTTAGACCTTTTTCAACTGTACCTACATATAAAAGAGTACATTCAAAGATGTCAACAGGTTTTTCAAAGATATTTTTATCAAACAAAATTAATGAATATTTAAACTACACAACAATTCAAAATTTGAATTTCCTTGAAAATGGCTCGATGATTTTTTCAAAATTGACATTTCTCGACAACATGTACTAAGTATGTCCAGAAACTGCAAACAGTTTTTGCAAACAGGAGAAATTTTTAGGTGATAATCGAATTCAAACCCATCGTGCCCCCTATATTTATCATTCCATATTCGGACAAAATGCGAGATTTACCATTTCCATCAACAAATCCGCGGAACCGTTCTATTCCCTATAAAGCGCACTCAAATAATCACAGATACAGCTCATACCCTGGCCCATTACTTTCTGGTCACGCCAAATATAACGGCCAGCATATGAGAACAACCAGTGTGCCACGAAAATTTCCTGTTTTACAAAGTTTCGTGTAATTTATAATAAGTATAATAACTAGGGCGGTCAATAAAGTCAATAGAGTAAAAATAAGGTCAAATGTAGTCAAATAAGGTCAAAAAGTTCAAATAAGACAATATATACTCGTAAGGATTTCAACGCACATAACTACATCTTTTTGTTAACTGACACTGACTATCTTTGATTGTTCGAAATGCACAAGACAGAATGATATCATGGAGATTGTTAACTTGGCACGTGACGATATTTCACCAACTGAATACAATCTTCTGTTGTGTGCACAATCAACCACAGCTGCGATCGAATGAAGCTTTTCCCAGTTGAAAAATCTCCTGCGTTTTACCAGAAACTTTTCTCCCCAAAACATTACTATGCAATAATGAATTACAACGGCAGTAACAATTAATTCGTTGTCTAAGAGGCATTCCTTACAAGATGTTTGATCCGCAGTTATCACCCGCCTACAAAAATATCAAATATCTGTTAAGGAAAAAACAAAGATAAGTATTTTCATGATGTTCATGGGCTAGTGGTTGAGCTTTTTGAATCAGTAACGGGCCAGATATTTCAGCTTTATGGTTTTCCAATTTAGAAAACCAGTTCAGGAGTTGCGATTCAATGTTTGGAAGATTGCCAAATCGCTTCCTCTTCCGCTCCATGTTCTCGCTCGCGGTCACACCTTCGAGCGAATGATTTAAAACTTTTTCTCGAGTTCGGCGGCCTTCATCCCAGAGTTGCTCTGTTCGATCACAGTGCGCTTTTTCTTGAGGGCTTCATGCCGTTTCCTCTTAGCTGGAGATGGGAAATCGTTGGGTTCCATGACTGTCACCGACGCGTAGGAATTGTTAGAACACGACGCAAACAGGATTCAAAGAAAACTTATAATGATTCCGAGCGGCGAGCAATAGATCAAGCCTACGTGTCTCGACTCGATACTGGCGTAGAAGCTGGCAAAAAGCACGTGACAATCTGACGCATAGGATAGGAGATCGGCAGCCAATCAGGAAGCGGAAGGCAGTAAGGAAGTTAGACCCCTGGAGTCACTAGAATGAGAGTATAGCTGACAGTTCAGGTGATTGCTACATCACAGACCTTGTCGATTAAAGAGACTTTCACAGCGAATTTCTTGTCGATTAAAGAATTATTTGAGCATATAGTAGTCGATAAAATAGACTTCTCGTATATCGGGTTATAGACTAACAAAAAGAGTCGCCAGATTGTAAATTCATTAACACAAGTTACATCGCGAGCGCTTTCAAGGCTTCTAATCATGTGATGCGGCCGCGTAAGTGAAACGCGTACACAGATGCAATGAATAAAACTCAAGACACGGACGGACGGAAACATGGCACAAAAGAATATTAGCAATGAAGACTACCAGGCCAACAAATAAACAATATGCAGACTCTTTATCAACACAGAGGGGTGGAGGGGGCTTCTAAAATACGCAAGGAAGTGAATTTTTGAACGTTCATCTAACCTTTCTTTCCATACTTTTCTCAGTTTCGCTTACTTTTATGTCCTTAGAATACCATTTCAAATTGGCCATGCTACAAATGTCATCCTCCTAAAGCACAGAATTATTATTAAAGGTGTACTCCGGGAGGTTTTCGGTTTCCATTATGTTGTAAATAATCGAAGGACTGACTCCAGTCTAACTGCCTCAATCAGTCCACTCAAAGTCACCTGAAATGAATCGGCAATGCGTAAAAGCGATTCAAAAGTTCTTGATGATGTCATTGGTGATCTTCCCCATGAGAGTGAATTAACAACAACCTTCCTACAGCCCTCCGCTTCGCTGACTAAAGCTGCTATGCGATGAACCGGTAGTTTCAACAATCAGCAAGAAGTTATGAAAAGTCATCGAGTGCTTTCTCGTTTAAGGGCATGCTTTTCGCATGGCTGCAACTTCTTTGTCTCATAATATTACCGCTTTTCCCGTCTACAAAATGCAAACTATGATCACACGAATACTGCCACTTCATATGAATAAAATGAAGTTTAGATTTTACAACCAGCATGAAAAACGTATTATTAAGTATATCATAAAAATAATTGCAGTTACCGGTATTTTAAATTTACGATATCACAAATAGTTAATAATGCATGATCAAACTACAGACAAAAGAGAAAAATTGAAGATGTGAGCATCTAAAATTTTTGTAATGGATAATAATACATAGTTCTCTATAAAGAAAAAATGATAGAGGTATTCACAATTAGATACACATGTTTTAAGATGTTTTATAAGATCAATGCATACACCGAGAGATTGCTTGAAATATTACATTCCTACACCTTCAATTAGAACATGTAATAACTAATATTAACCAAATACAATGTATTACATATGTATGAAATGTTGAAGCAACTAATGTGAAGTGCATACTCTCTACGGCCGATACAAACACACAAACTACTTCATCTTCATCAGTCCATTATGGAAGCTGTGACACTTTCTAAATCACTCTTCAATGCGCGTGCCGTTTTGTTAAGACAAATGCTTCTTTGAACATGGCGCTGTTATTTGTCTCTTCTTGTTGCTTCTTCAGATAAATGAAAGCTTTTTTCTTCTAAGTGTTTAATACAGAAATACCCCGGTATGTGCAACCAAGTTATACGCAATACATGCACTATAATTTTAAGTGTTTACTCGTGAAATCTCACAACGTGCCAGACAGGCCGGCTTCGAAGAGGTCGATGACACCGACGTCACTAAACTTCTGGAATCACATAATAAAGAGCTGATAAATGACGATCTGACAGCTTTGGAATGCGAAGAGAAAACAGATGAAAAGAGCGACTCAAGTTGAGAAAAAGATAAAATGCACTACATATCATCGGCACGTACATCATATCGGTGAATCGGCACGTACAATACATTCTCGTGTTACAGAACATTTAGGTAAAGAGAATTCTGCAGCATTTCAGCATTTAAAAGGTCACGACTCGGTCAATGCTGCACGCATAAAATCGAACGTCATTCACAGAAATCTCAAGTTAGTCAATGACCGACGGAAAGTGGAAGCTGCGGAGACTTCTGTTCAAGGCTCACAAATAGATGTTCATTTTGAGCGTTGAAAGACATTGCTTGACACCCCTGCTGAAGGCTATGCCGAAAATTTGGGTTCTATAATTTTCTTTTTTATCTTTATCTCTAATAAACGTTCGAAGGAATAAGAATACGGATATTTTCATTCAAGGAAATATGCTCATTCTACCCTAAGCATTTGTTTTATTATGAGTTTTGGAAACGAAAGTAGAGCGCAGTTTGACAAATCTCTTATTTATGCTGAGCTGCAGAACGCATCTTCTAATTTCGTATTGATTCTTTGCCCGATTTACGCAATGATTTCCAGGAACGCATCCCTTACGTAAGTAGTAAGTAAAACTCCACTTCTGGACCGCGCAAGATGGCCGCCGTCGAAAAAGTCGCTGACGTCCCCCCCTCCTCCTGTCCGTCGAGTCGGTCGTGGTGTGCCGCCGTGTTGCTTCGAGTCTGACGTCCCCCCTCCTGTCCGTCGAGTCGGTCGTGGTGTGCCGCCGTGTTGCTTCGAGTCTGACGTCCCCCCTCCTGTCCGTCGAGTCGGTCGTGGTGTGCCGCCGTGTTGCTTCGAGTCTGACGTCCCCCCTCCTGTCCGTCGAGTCGGTCGTGGTGTGCCGCCGTGTTGCTTCGAGTCTGACGTCCCCCCTCCTGTCCGTCGAGTCGGTCGTGGTGTGCCGCCGTGTTGCTTCCAGTCTGACGTCCCCCCCCTCTGGCCGGCCGTCGTAGCGCGCGGTGATGTGCTGTCCAGGTTGGCGTGGTGTGCCGGCCAGGTTGGGAGGGTGGACTGTCGTAGCTCACCTGAAAAAATCCTAAGTGTCAGAGTGGCTTTGTATGGGTAAAATTTTGAAAATTTTCCAAAGTGTGGCATTTTGACCTGGGACCTTCACCAAAACATTTTTCATCAAATTTCACTGACCCCCCCCCCGACAGCAATCTTTTCACTTTGGTTCTAGTGGACGGATTTTGTCTTATAGCTACTCGTTTGAAAGAGGAGAAAAACCTGCTTGATGCCATTTTTGGCGCGAGTCAATTGGACTAGTCGTTCAAAAGTTAGAGCTGTTACAAAATTTTAGGTCGGAGCTCACCTGAAAAAATCCTAAGTGTCAGAGTGACTTTGTATGGACAAAATTTTGAAAATTTTCCAAAGTGTGGCATTTCGACCTGGGACCTTCACCAAAACATTTTTCATCAAATTTCTCCGAATGAGGGGGTGTCCGTGAAATTTAATGAAAAATGTTTTTGTAAAGGTCCCAGGTCGAAATTCGGAAGTTGAAATTTTTCAAAATTTTCACCATACTGGAGCTCTCACACTTAGGTATTTTTTCACTTGTGGCATGTTACATGGACATGTGCTGACGGACCAACTTTCCGTGGTCATATGAGAATGGTTCAGGTGTCATATGATAGAGAATGATGAGACAAATCGTTTGCAACAAACTGCATGTCGCTACGATGAATACTTTCGGAGATAGAGCCATTTTAAGTTTTCTTCCGAGCATATATAAACCCCCGACAACGTAAGTCTGATCACTTCATCGAAAGACGAGGTAAGCGACGGTCGTCGCTCTGAGCTCCCGATATCGGGTGTTTCAAAGGACTCTATCTTTTGAAGTAGGCAAGCTATCTTCTTACTTCAAAGTTTGTATGATAGAATTTGATAGTGTCTTTACTACTGATAAATTTTTTAAAAGTATTATGAGTAGTAAAATGCGAAATTTTCTAAAACTTCTTAATTTTCAGTTTTTTCAAAGTTTTAACATGTAGACTAAGGTTGTCAAGTATGCTGAGTTCAAATCTGCTATCAGATTTGAAATTTAACTAAGTCTAAGGCAGCTTTGAGGGGTTAGATCCCAGCTACTGATCACTGCCTTTGACTCGGCGTTGCTGTTACCACTTCGGGGCAGTGACAATGATGTCTTCAGCTGTAAAGAGCGGGTATCGGGGAAGATCTCTCACTTCCCTAGTGATCAGTACAAGGCCTTCGGGCTGTCGACGGGATCGAGTGCCACTCACTATACTCAAATCTATCATTCCTCACTAATGTATATGACTATGTATATGACTGTACTACATGATTCCAAACTTATACAAATTTCATTATCTTACAGTTAACAAGAAATCTCAGGCATGGCTAACGATAAGAACCGCAATCTCTCTATTAAAATATGTACCTGTGGGCAAATAAATCGCAGTGCGGACGCCAAGGCTCATGTCAGGAAGGCGGCACCGACCACATGATTATCCTGAATAGGGTTGGGTGTGTGAAGTGTAGAGTGTTGAAGGGTGATGAGGATGAGGCGCGTTTTTACAGAGTGCATGCTGACTGTAGTGGAGGTTTGGTGAATGACTTGCGATTCACGCAGTTGATTGTTGAAGAGAGGGAGCGAATGTTGGCGATAGAGCGAGAGATGTGCCAAGCGAGCGAACCGAGATATCGAAGAAGCAACGTTCTGGGTAAATAGTAGTAGAGACGGTGAGCGGCAAAGCCCCTAAGAGTTAATGTTTGCAGCCACCTCTAAGAAGCCAGGAGTGACTACTGAGCGTAAACACATCCAGTGGGTAGGCCCTGAGCAGGTTGTCTCGGAAGAAAGTTCAAAGTATGAGGACTTAGATAGAAATCCTTTCAGTATTGGCGACAGAGTTTACCTGAAGAGTGTTTCGGGGAGGTGCGATAGTACTTGGTCGGGTCCCCATCGGATAACTAGCATCTGTTCTTGCGTAAGTTTTATTCTGAATGAAGATGGCGTTGCACGCCACGTTTCGCACCTAAGGCTAGTCCCTGGTGAGGAGTGTACGTTAGATACGTTTCCTACATACTCAAACAGTGATGAAAGCGGTTTAAGCGGTGAAGATGATGAGGATAATGAGGCCAGTATTTTACGTCGTAGCATTCGCGAGAGGAAGCCGCCGGATAGATTCGGTGACTTAGTGATGTGGTGTGCGTGTGAGGTCTGTCGACCTGGGGGGCGTGTGGGAGTTTGAGCTGTTGTGCGTTGCCGTTCCGTTCGCATATTGGAAGTTTGTGTGTGATTATCTAATCGCAACTTTCCCTCTTCCCATGCTAACTGCATGTGACGTCACTATTGACCATTAGCTGTGAATAAAGCTGAAACTCATATCACATCAAGTATGACATAAGCATGTTCTATTGAGAAGAGAGGACCTACTTATTGACACGAATTGCTGTTTTTCCTTGCGTCAATACAAGCTATCACGGCAAAGGCGGGAATGAAGCTAATCGACACGGTGAAGAAATTCTCGGGCGGCAGAGGAGAAGATGTTGAATTCTGGATGGATAAGTTCCTGCTAACAGCCGAAATCACCATTGAGAATAAGGACGAGAAGACCGATGACCGACTGGCGAAAATCCTACCTATCTTCCTGGAGGGAGCGGCCTACACCACATGGAAGCAGATGCCCCCTGCAAAGCAATCCGACCTTAGCGGAATTAAGGCCGAACTCATGCGAATGTTTGGCCGCTCAAAGCTGCGCGCATGGCAAGACTTGCAAGAAACGAAGTTGATACCAGGAGAGTCAGTAGACCTGGTCGTGGATCAGATCAAGAGCGCTCTTGGCGTCATGATCGGCAACCGAAGCGCAGTACCGGAACAACTCGTCTCGTATCATCTCGTGGACGCACTGCCAAAACAAATTGTGCCTCAAGTCAGGGTTCAATGTGGAGAGAAGATGGAGCTTTCCCAGATCATTTCCTGTGCTAAAGCCCTTCTGGCGAACCCATCAGAACTTTTGGACATTGCGGCAGCTGGAACAACCAGCGTCGGAACACGCCAACGTTGGGATCCGCAGAGAAAAAACAAACCGCGCTGCAGCGGCTGCAAGCGTATCAGGATCAAGACGAATGGCTCGATCATTACGGATTATGTCATATGCTTTCATTCTGATTTCTAAATTCTCTTCCGATAGCATAGAGACGAGAATATTTTCGCTATGCGCATAATACGCATTTTGTTTGAGAACTGGAAATACCACTGACTTTTCGTCTGCAGTAAGTAAACTGTTACAGAGTGAAACTAGTTTTAAAAAATGCTTAGCACCATGATGAATCAATTCATTCTTTTTAATGCAAAACCAGATTGGAACGTAGATATGAACAACACCATTTCTCCAGCCTGTATTTACGTTTGTCCCGTCACATCCAACTGAAAAAATATGAAAGTAATGAGAGTGACGAACAGCTTAATCGAAAAAAAAATATAATAATGAGACGAATTATCCTAGGTCTATGCATTACATGTAGTTTCCTAAGATTCATGCCGATACAAAACCAAAAATATCATACTCTTGCAAATGATAACTTAAATTTGTTATCTCAGCTTCTAATTTCACTTACGAAAGTGTAATGTAAGCATAATTGTAAATAAACATAAATAGCTAAATTCATATTACCGATATATACAGTAATCCTTTAGAAAATTTGTTGAAGTAATTTGTAAATTAGAATGTTAAAGACCGATGACTATCTTTACAACTGGGTATACCGGTAATAATGAAACGGAAAATTGTCCAACTTACCCAAGTGAAGATTGTTTAGATCGATGCCATTCTCGTCGAAATAGTCCGTAATAGAATTCACAATACTATTCGCAGTCCCAGATACAGGGGAAACATGACCAATGTATTTCGTGCCAGGTTCAGAAATTAAAACAAAATGCTCTTCTATTGTTATATACTTTCCATCAATCAAGGTGTCGACTTTTCGCCATCAAAATATAAGGCTTTTGTTTTTTCCTCATCAGATCGTGGGGGCAAATTTTCTCGGGACATTTTTCTTTCACGACGGATCTTATTGCGATCTACCATCTTGTCATGCCCAATATTCTGAAGAGTTGCTGAACAAAGAGCTGCCGCAGATGTGTCGCTTATCAAATATCGGTCAGCAATCATTGACACCTTTTGTAAATTTCTACCTCTTGGAAGTGATGTTGATACACATGGATTTTCTGGCAATTCGAAATCCTCATCTTGATATTCAGGTAAAGTGTGTTTTTCATATTCTTCAAACCCTTCTTCAAATTCTTCATTAATGACAAACGATGACGATGAGAGAGCCTTTTAATTTCTGTCGCATTCTTCAGCAATTCTTATGTTTCTCTTCATCCTTCTTTGTGTTTCATTTCTGTCAACAATCGATATAACCATTTTTCTTTTGCTTCGCTGATCACATAGAAATTCCCACTCACATTCGGGAACTTTGACAGTTCTATCACATGTACAAGTTACTCTCGACTTGCATTTACATGCTAAAATGTCGAGTAGTTTTGAAGATCATTTTTGTACGCTTCAAATTCTCTGATAACTTTTTCACTATTGCGTCTTTCGACAGGTATCTTTCTCAGTTTTTTGCTAGTGTCGAATATATCTTTGATTCTTGCTCCAAGTCTCGTTTCTGAAGTAACAGTTGGTATTTCTGCCATCTCCCAAATTTGCATTACTCTTCGTGCACAACTTCTTGCTTCATTATCAGTATTTGTTGTACCATTTGTTTTCTGTTCGCGGAGATACATCAAGTGCCGCATGCAGTCTAAAGCAGTTGGAAGTACATTAGCATTATCAATTCGTAATTCCGTTGATTTCCCAAAGAATTCGTAGGTACATTGCGATCGTAACATAATTCCTCAAGTAAAGAAATAATTCAAGTAAATTGCCAGGTCTCACTAGTTACTAAACCTTATTTGATATAAGTTACTGCGTGAGTCACGTCTTCACGACAACTCGAAATGCCAAGTCGAAGTTAGTGTTACGTAATAACATCTGTTGTTTTTAATTCGGTGGTATCGTATCGTGTTACAAATGAAATCCTTTGATCTTACATATTATCCTACTTTGTAATCATGTCAACTGAACCATTCAGGTCTGCTTTTGTTGATGATTGTCAATATTATTCGTAAATGTCAATTAGACAAATGCAAAACAAAATATTTTATTCAGACATGAAGTTGCAATGTTGACCTTTTGGAAGACAGAAGTTGTGAATTAAACGATCACCTGTTAAACGAATGGATTTAACAGACCAATATTCGTATATCAAACGTTATATCAACATCAGCGTTGAATTCTTATTTCTGAATGAATACTTATCAAGAGAATTCTGCTCAAATAGTTTCAATTTTCATGTGTGATGTGCTGGGGTCAAATGACTTAGGATTATGTTCACATTTCTCTCGACGCTCAATCGACACTTACTCTTTAATTCTATGACAAGGAAAAGTTAAGTAGTACGTTTTGTACTGTCATTAATTACACGATAAAAGACTAAAAATGGTTAAAATACAGAAAATATATGAATTTTGAAGCTCTGGTGCTGGGGTTAAACGTGTATGAAAACTAATCATATTTGCAAGGAAGTTTGTTCACATGTAATTGAACACTTTGGACCCAGGGAAAACTTTCTTCAAGGTAATTTCAAAAATATTCAAATATTTGAATAAAATCAAAATTTGAAATTCAAAATTTGAATGTTCGGGGGTCAAATATCATTTAATTTTCGATTTGAAAATGTTATGGTCATATTGGCATAATTTGTCAAAAAAATATGATAGGGAAAATTAAAAATTCAAGAAAAAGTTTTTTACGGCCACCCCTACTGTGGAGTCAAAGAAATAGGGTTGCAAAACGAATGTTGACGATATGCCACACCAGACACTCACTTTTTCAGGATGAAGCCCTTTCGAAACCAAAACACTGACTGGGCTAGGGCTCCATATGACACAGTTGTGCACTTGTGACATACAGTTTTTCACTTGTGGCATGTTACATGGACATGTGCTGACGGACCAACTTTCCGTGGTCATATGAGAATGGTTCAGGTGTCATATGATAGAGAATGATGAGACAAATCGTTTGCAACAAACTGCATGTCGCTACGATGAATACTTTCGGAGATAGAGCCATTTTAAGTTTTCTTCCGAGCATATATAAACCCCCGACAACGTAAGTCTGATCACTTCATCGAAAGACGAGGTAAGCGACGGTCGTCGCTCTGAGCTCCCGATATCGGGTGTTTCAAAGGACTCTATCTTTTGAAGTAGGCAAGCTATCTTCTTACTTCAAAGTTTGTATGATAGAATTTGATAGTGTCTTTACTACTGATAAATTTTTTAAAAGTATTATGAGTAGTAAAATGCGAAATTTTCTAAAACTTCTTAATTTTCAGTTTTTTCAAAGTTTTAACATGTAGAC
Source organism: Prostheceraeus crozeri (assembly GCA_907163375.1). NCBI lineage: Eukaryota > Metazoa > Platyhelminthes > Polycladida > Euryleptidae > Prostheceraeus > Prostheceraeus crozeri. The sequence continues at coordinate 46,924 of CAJQUW010013091.1, forward strand.
TAAGGTTGTCAAGTATGCTGAGTTCAAATCTGCTATCAGATTTGAAATTTAACTAAGTCTAAGGCAGCTTTGAGGGGTTAGATCCCAGCTACTGATCACTGCCTTTGACTCGGCGTTGCTGTTACCACTTCGGGGCAGTGACAATGATGTCTTCAGCTGTAAAGAGCGGGTATCGGGGAAGATCTCTCACTTCCCTAGTGATCAGTACAAGGCCTTCGGGCTGTCGACGGGATCGAGTGCCACTCACTATACTCAAATCTATCATTCCTCACTAATGTATATGACTATGTATATGACTGTACTACATGATTCCAAACTTATACAAATTTCATTATCTTACAGTTAACAAGAAATCTCAGGCATGGCTAACGATAAGAACCGCAATCTCTCTATTAAAATATGTACCTGTGGGCAAATAAATCGCAGTGCGGACGCCAAGGCTCATGTCAGGAAGGCGGGCACCGACCACATGATTATCCTGAATAGGGTTGGGTGTGTGAAGTGTAGAGTGTTGAAGGGTGATGAGGATGAGGCGCGTTTTTACAGAGTGCATGCTGACTGTAGTGGAGGTTTGGTGAATGACTTGCGATTCACGCAGTTGATTGTTGAAGAGAGGGAGCGAATGTTGGCGATAGAGCGAGAGATGTGCCAAGCGAGCGAACCGAGATATCGAAGAAGCAACGTTCTGGGTAAATAGTAGTAGAGACGGTGAGCGGCAAAGCCCCTAAGAGTTAATGTTTGCAGCCACCTCTAAGAAGCCAGGAGTGACTACTGAGCGTAAACACATCCAGTGGGTAGGCCCTGAGCAGGTTGTCTCGGAAGAAAGTTCAAAGTATGAGGACTTAGATAGAAATCCTTTCAGTATTGGCGACAGAGTTTACCTGAAGAGTGTTTCGGGGAGGTGCGATAGTACTTGGTCGGGTCCCCATCGGATAACTAGCATCTGTTCTTGCGTAAGTTTTATTCTGAATGAAGATGGCGTTGCACGCCACGTTTCGCACCTAAGGCTAGTCCCTGGTGAGGAGTGTACGTTAGATACGTTTCCTACATACTCAAACAGTGATGAAAGCGGTTTAAGCGGTGAAGATGATGAGGATAATGAGGCCAGTATTTTACGTCGTAGCATTCGCGAGAGGAAGCCGCCGGATAGATTCGGTGACTTAGTGATGTGGTGTGCGTGTGAGGTCTGTCGACCTGGGGGGCGTGTGGGAGTTTGAGCTGTTGTGCGTTGCCGTTCCGTTCGCATATTGGAAGTTTGTGTGTGATTATCTAATCGCAACTTTCCCTCTTCCCATGCTAACTGCATGTGACGTCACTATTGACCATTAGCTGTGAATAAAGCTGAAACTCATATCACATCAAGTATGACATAAGCATGTTCTATTGAGAAGAGAGGACCTACTTATTGACACGAATTGCTGTTTTTCCTTGCGTCAATACAAGCTATCACGGCAAAGGCGGGAATGAAGCTAATCGACACGGTGAAGAAATTCTCGGGCGGCAGAGGAGAAGATGTTGAATTCTGGATGGATAAGTTCCTGCTAACAGCCGAAATCACCATTGAGAATAAGGACGAGAAGACCGATGACCGACTGGCGAAAATCCTACCTATCTTCCTGGAGGGAGCGGCCAGACCACATGGAAGCAGATGCCCCCTGCAAAGCAATCCGACTTAGCGGAATTAAGGCCGAACTCATGCGAATGTTTGGCCGCTCAAAGCTGCGCGCATGGCAAGACTTGCAAGAAACGAAGTTGATACCAGGAGAGTCAGTAGACCTGGTCGTGGATCAGATCAAGAGCGCTCTTGGCGTCATGATCGGCAACCGAAGCGCAGTACCGGAACAACTCGTCTCGTATCATCTCGTGGACGCACTGCCAAAACAAATTGTGCCTCAAGTCAGGGTTCAATGTGGAGAGAAGATGGAGCTTTCCCAGATCATTTCCTGTGCTAAAGCCCTTCTGGCGAACCCATCAGAACTTTTGGACATTGCGGCAGCTGGAACAACCAGCGTCGGAACACGCCAACGTTGGGATCCGCAGAGAAAAAACAAACCGCGCTGCAGCGTCTGCAAGCGTATCAGGATCAAGACGAATGGCTCGATCATTACGGATTATGTCATATGCTTTCATTCTGATTTCTAAATTCTCTTCCGATAGCATAGAGACGAGAATATTTTCGCTATGCGCATAATACGCATTTTGTTTGAGAACTGGAAATACCACTGACTTTTCGTCTGCAGTAAGTAAACTGTTACAGAGTGAAACTAGTTTTAAAAAATGCTTAGCACCATGATGAATCAATTCATTCTTTTTAATGCAAAACCAGATTGGAACGTAGATATGAATAACACCATTTCTCCAGCCTGTATTTACGTTTGTCCCGTCACATCCAACTGAAAAAATATGAAAGTAATGAGAGTGACGAACAGCTTAATCGAAAAAAATATAATAATGAGACGAATTATCCTAGGTCTATGCATTACATGTAGTTTCCTAAGATTCATGCCGATACAAAACCAAAAATATCATACTCTTGCAAATGATAACTTAAATTTGTTATCTCAGCTTCTAATTTCACTTACGAAAGTGTAATGTAAGCATAATTGTAAATAAACATAAATAGCTAAATTCATATTACCGATATATACAGTAATCCTTTAGAAAATTTGTTGAAGTAATTTGTAAATTAGAATGTTAAAGACCGATGACTATCTTTACAACTGGGTATACCGGTAATAATGAAACGGAAAATTGTCCAACTTACCCAAGTGAAGATTGTTTAGATCGATGCCATTCTCGTCGAAATAGTCCGTAATAGAATTCACAATACTATTCGCAGTCCCAGATACAGGGGAAACATGACCAATGTATTTCGTGCCAGGTTCAGAAATTAAAACAAAATGCTCTTCTATTGTTATATACTTTCCATCAATCAAGGTGTCGACTTTTCGCCATCAAAATATAAGGCTTTTGTTTTTTCCTCATCAGATCGTGGGGCAAATTTTCTCGGGACATTTTCTTTCACGACGGATCTTATTGCGATCTACCATCTTGTCATGCCCAATATTCTGAAGAGTTGCTGAACAAAGAGCTGCCGCAGATGTGTCGCTTATCAAATATCGGTCAGCAATCATTGACACCTTTTGTAAATTTCTACCTCTTGGAAGTGATGTTGATACACATGGATTTTCTGGCAATTCGAAATCCTCATCTTGATATTCAGGTAAAGTGTGTTTTTCATATTCTTCAAACCCTTCTTCAAATTCTTCATTAATGACAAACGATGACGATGAGAGAGCCTTTTAATTTCTGTCGCATTCTTCAGCAATTCTTATGTTTCTCTTCATCCTTCTTTGTGTTTCATTTCTGTCAACAATCGATATAACCATTTTTCTTTTGCTTCGCTGATCACATAGAAATTCCCACTCACATTCGGGAACTTTGACAGTTCTATCACATGTACAAGTTACTCTCGACTTGCATTTACATGCTAAAATGTCGAGTAGTTTTGAAAGATCATTTTTGTACGCTTCAAATTCTCTGATAACTTTTTCACTATTGCGTCTTTCGACAGGTATCTTTCTCAGTTTTTTGCTAGTGTCGAATATATCTTTGATTCTTGCTCCAAGTCTCGTTTCTGAAGTAACAGTTGGTATTTCTGCCATCTCCCAAATTTGCATTACTCTTCGTGCACAACTTCTTGCTTCATTATCAGTATTTGTTGTACCATTTGTTTTCTGTTCGCGGAGATACATCAAGTGCCGCATGCAGTCTAAAGCAGTTGGAAGTACATTAGCATTATCAATTCGTAATTCCGTTGATTTCCCAAAGAATTCGTAGGTACATTGCGATCGTAACATAATTCCTCAAGTAAAGAAATAATTCAAGTAAATTGCCAGGTCTCACTAGTTACTAAACCTTATTTGATATAAGTTACTGCGTGAGTCACGTCTTCACGACAACTCGAAATGCCAAGTCGAAGTTAGTGTTACGTAATAACATCTGTTGTTTTTAATTCGGTGGTATCGTATCGTGTTACAAATGAAATCCTTTGATCTTACATATTATCCTACTTTGTAATCATGTCAACTGAACCATTCAGGTCTGCTTTTGTTGATGATTGTCAATATTATTCGTAAATGTCAATTAGACAAATGCAAAACAAAATATTTTATTCAGACATGAAGTTGCAATGTTGACCTTTTGGAAGACAGAAGTTGTGAATTAAACGATCACCTGTTAAACGAATGGATTTAACAGACCAATATTCGTATATCAAACGTTATATCAACATCAGCGTTGAATTCTTATTTCTGAATGAATACTTATCAAGAGAATTCTGCTCAAATAGTTTCAATTTTCATGTGTGATGTGCTGGGGTCAAATGACTTAGGATTATGTTCACATTTCTCTCGACGCTCAATCGACACTTACTCTTTAATTCTATGACAAGGAAAAGTTAAGTAGTACGTTTTGTACTGTCATTAATTACACGATAAAAGACTAAAAATGGTTAAAATACAGAAAATATATGAATTTTGAAGCTCTGGTGCTGGGGTTAAACGTGTATGAAAACTAATCATATTTGCAAGGAAGTTTGTTCACATGTAATTGAACACTTTGGACCCAGGGAAAACTTTCTTCAAGGTAATTTCAAAAATATTCAAATATTTGAATAAAATCAAAATTTGAAATTCAAAATTTGAATGTTCGGGGGTCAAATATCATTTAATTTTCGATTTGAAAATGTTATGGTCATATTGGCATAATTTGTCAAAAAAATATGATAGGGAAAATTAAAAATTCAAGAAAAAGTTTTTTACGGCCACCCCTACTGTGGAGTCAAAGAAATAGGGTTTGCAAAACGAATGTTGACGATATGCCACACCAGACACTCACTTTTTCAGGATGAAGCCCTTTCGAAACCAAAACACTGACTGGGCTAGGGCTCCATATGACACAGTTGTGCACTTGTGACATACAGTTTTTCACTTGTGGCATGTTACATGGACATGTGCTGACGGACCAACTTTCCGTGGTCATATGAGAATGGTTCAGGTGTCATATGATAGAGAATGATGAGACAAATCGTTTGCAACAAACTGCATGTCGCTACGATGAATACTTTCGGAGATAGAGCCATTTTAAGTTTTCTTCCGAGCATATATAAACCCCCCGACAACGTAAGTCTGATCACTTCATCGAAAGACGAGGTAAGCGACGGTCGTCGCTCTGAGCTCCCGATATCGGGTGTTTCAAAGGACTCTATCTTTTGAAGTAGGCAAGCTATCTTCTTACTTCAAAGTTTGTATGATAGAATTTGATAGTGTCTTTACTACTGATAAATTTTTTAAAAGTATTATGAGTAGTAAAATGCGAAATTTTCTAAAACTTCTTAATTTTCAGTTTTTTTCAAAGTTTTAACATGTAGACTAAGGTTGTCAAGTATGGCTGAGTTCAAATCTGCTATCAGATTTTGAAATTTAACTAAGTCTAAGGCAGCTTTGAGGGGTTAGATCCCAGCTACTGATTACTGCCTTTGACTCGGCGTTGCTGTTACCTCTTCGGGGCAGTGACAATGATGTCTTCAGCTGTAATAAAGAGCGGGTATCGGGGGAAGATCTCTTCAACTTCCCTAGTGATCAGTACAAGGCCGTTCGGGCTGTCGACGGGATCGAGTGCCACTCACTATACTCAAATCTATCATTCCTCACTAATGTATATGACTATGTATATGACTGTACTACATGATTTCCCAAACTTATACAAATTTCATTATCTTACAGTTAACAAGAAATCTCAGGCATCAATGGCTAACGATAAGAACCGCCAATCTCTCTATTAAAATATGTACCTGTGGGCAAATAAATCGCAGTGCGGACGCCAAGGCTCATGTCAGGAATGGCGGGCACCCGACCACTATGGATATTATCCTGAATAGGGTTGGGTGTGTGAATGTGTAGGAGTGTTGAAGGGTGATGATTATGATGAGCGCGTTTTTACAGAGTTCATGCTGACTGTAGTGGAGGTTTGGTGAATGACTTGCGATTCACGCAGTTGATTGTTGAAGAGAGGAGCGAATGTTGGCGATAGAGCGAGAGATGTGCCAAGCGAGGCCGAACCGAGATATCGAAGAAGCAACGTTCTGGGTAAATAGTAGTAGAGACGGTGAGCGGCAAAGCCCCTAAGAGTTAATGTTTGCAGCCACCTCTAAGAAGCCAGGATGTGACTACTGAGCGTAAACACATCCAGTGGGTAGGCCCTGAGCAGGTTGTCTCGGAAGAAAGTTCAAAGTATGAGGACTTAGATAGAAATCCTTTCAGTGATTTGGCGACATGAGTTTACCTGAAGAGTGTTTCGGGGAGTGCGATAGTACTTTGGTCGGGTCCCCATCGGATAACTAGCATCTGTTCTTGCGTAAGTTTTATTCTGAATGAAGATGGCGTTGCACGCACGTTTCGCACTAAGCGCTAGTCCCTGGTGAGGAGTGTACGTTAGATACGTTTTCCTACATTACTCAAAAACAGTGATGAAAGCGGTTTAAGCGGTGAAGATGATGAGGATAATGAGGCCAGTATTTTACGTCGTAGCTTTCGCGAGAGGAAGCCGCCGGATAGATTCGGTATGACTTAGTGATGTGGTGTGCGTGTGAGGTCTGTCGACCTGGGGGGCGTGTTCTGGGAGTTTGAGCTGTTGTGCGTTGCCGTTCCGTTCGCATATTGGAAGTTTGTGTGTGTGATTATCTAATCGCAACTTTCCCTCTTCCCATGCTAACTGCATGTGACGTCACTATTGACCATTAGCTGTGATAAAGAGCTGAAACTCCTATCCATCAAGTATGACATAAGCATGTTCTATTGAGGAAGAGAGGAGGACCTACTTATTGACACGAAATTGCTGTTTTTCCTTGCGTCAATACAAGCTATCACGGCAAAGGCGGGAATGAAGCTAATCGACACGTGAAGAAATTCTCGGGCGGCAGCAGAGGAGAAGATGTTGAATTCTGGATGGATAAGTTCCTGCTAACAGCCGAAATCACCATTGAGAATAAGGACGAGAAGACCGATGACCGACTGGCGAAAATCCTACCTATCTTCCTGGAGGGAGCGGCCAGACCACATGGAAGCAGATGCCCCCTGCAAAGCAATCCGACCTTAGCGGAATTAAGGCCGAACTCATGCGAATGTTTGGCCGCTCAAAGCTGCGCGCATGGCAAGACTTGCAAGAAACGAAGTTGATACCAGGAGAGTCAGTAGACCTGGTCGTGGATCAGATCAAGAGCGCTCTTGGCGTCATGATCGGCAACCGAAGCGCAGTACCGGAACAACTCGTCTCGTATCATCTCGTGGACGCACTGCCAAAACAAATTGTGCCTCAAGTCAGGGTTCAATGTGGAGAGAAGATGGAGCTTTCCCAGATCATTTCCTGTGCTAAAGCCCTTCTGGCGAACCCATCAGAACTTTTGGACATTGCGGCAGCTGGAACAACCAGCGTCGGAACACGCCAACGTTGGGATCCGCAGAGAAAAAACAAACCGCGCTGCAGCGGCTGCAAGCGTATCAGGATCAAGACGAATGGCTCGATCATTACGGATTATGTCATATGCTTTCATTCTGATTTCTAAATTCTCTTCCGATAGCATAGAGACGAGAATATTTTCGCTATGCGCATAATACGCATTTTGTTTGAGAACTGGAAATACCACTGACTTTTCGTCTGCAGTAAGTAAACTGTTTACAGAGTGAAACTAGTTCTTAAAAATGCTTAGCACCATGATGAATCAATTCATTCTTTTTAATGCCAAACCAGATTGGAACGTAGATATGAATAACACCATTTCTCCAGCCTGTATTTACGTTTGTCCCGTCACATCCAACTGAAAAAATATGAAAGTAATGAGAGTGACGAACAGCTTAATCGAAAAAAATATTAATAATGAGACGAATTATCCTAGGTCTATGCATTACATGTAGTTTCCTAAGATTCATGCCGATACAAAACCAAAAATATCATACTCTTGCAAATGATAACTTAAATTTGTTATCTCAGCTTCTAATTTCACTACGAAAGTGTAATGTAAGCATAATTGTAAATAAACACAAATAGCTAAATTCATATTACCGATATATACAGTAATCCTTTAGAAAATTTGTTGAAGTAATTTGTAAATTAGAATGTTAAAGACCGATGACTATCTTTACAACTGGGTATACCGGTAATAATGAAACGGAAAAATTGTCCAACTTTACCCAAGTGAAGATTGTTTAGATCGATGCCATTCTCGTCGAAATAGTCCGTAATAGAATTCACAATACTATTCGCAGTCCCAGATACAGGGGAAACATGACCAATGTATTTCGTGCCAGGTTCAGAAATTAAAACAAAATGCTCTTCTATTGTTATATACTTTCCATCAATCAAGGTGTCGACTTTTCGCCATCAAAATATAAGGCTTTTGTTTTTTCCTCATCAGATCGTGGGGGGCAAATTTTCTCGGGACATTTTTCTTTCACGACGGATCTTATTGCGATCTACCATCTTGTCATGCCCAATATTCTGAAGAGTTGCTGAACAAAGAGCTGCCGCAGATGTGTCGCTTATCAAATATCGGTCAGCAATCATTGACACCTTTTGTAAATTTCTACCTCTTGGAAGTGATGTTGATACACATGGATTTTCTGGCAATTCGAAATCCTCATCTTGATATTCAGGTAAAGTGTGTTTTTCATATTCTTCAAACCCTTCTTCAAATTCTTCATTAATGACAAACGATGACGATGAGAGAGCCTTTTAATTTCTGTCGCATTCTTCAGCAATTCTTATGTTTCTCTTCATCCTTCTTTGTGTTTCATTTCTGTCAACAATCGATATAACCATTTTTCTTTTGCTTCGCTGATCACATAGAAATTCCCACTCACATTCGGGAACTTTGACAGTTCTATCACATGTACAAGTTACTCTCGACTTGCATTTACATGCTAAAATGTCGAGTAGTTTTGAAAGATCATTTTTGTACGCTTCAAATTCTCTGATAACTTTTTCACTATTGCGTCTTTCGACAGGTATCTTTCTCAGTTTTTTGCTAGTGTCGAATATATCTTTGATTCTTGCTCCAAGTCTCGTTTCTGAAGTAACAGTTGGTATTTCTGCCATCTCCCAAATTTGCATTACTCTTCGTGCACAACTTCTTGCTTCATTATCAGTATTTGTTGTACCATTTGTTTTCTGTTCGCGGAGATACATCAAGTGCCGCATGCAGTCTAAAGCAGTTGGAAGTACATTAGCATTATCAATTCGTAATTCCGTTGATTTCCCAAAGAATTCGTAGGTACATTGCGATCGTAACATAATTCCTCAAGTAAAGAAATAATTCAAGTAAATTGCCAGGTCTCACTAGTTACTAAACCTTATTTGATATAAGTTACTGCGTGAGTCACGTCTTCACGACAACTCGAAATGCCAAGTCGAAGTTAGTGTTACGTAAATAACATCTGTTGTTTTTAATTCGGTGGTATCGTATCGTGTTACAAATGAAATCCTTTGATCTTACATATTATCCTACTTTGTAATCATGTCAACTGAACCATTCAGGTCTGCTTTTGTTGATGATTGTCAATATTATTCGTAAATGTCAATTAGACAAATGCAAAACAAAATATTTTATTCAGACATGAAGTTGCAATGTTGACCTTTTGGAAGACAGAAGTTGTGAATTAAACGATCACCTGTTAAACGAATGGATTTAACAGACCAATATTCGTATATCAAACGTTATATCAACATCAGCGTTGAATTCTTATTTCTGAATGAATACTTATCAAGAGAATTCTGCTCAAATAGTTTCAATTTTCATGTGTGATGTGCTGGGGTCAAATGACTTAGGATTATGTTCACATTTCTCTCGACGCTCAATCGACACTTACTCTTTAATTCTATGACAAGGAAAAGTTAAGTAGTACGTTTTGTACTGTCATTAATTACACGATAAAAGACTAAAAATGGTTAAAATACAGAAAATATATGAATTTTGAAGCTCTGGTGCTGGGGTTAAACGTGTATGAAAACTAATCATATTTGCAAGGAAGTTTGTTCACATGTAATTGAACACTTTGGACCCAGGGAAAACTTTCTTCAAGGTAATTTCAAAAATATTCAAATATTTGAATAAAATCAAAATTTGAAATTCAAAATTTGAATGTTCGGGGGTCAAATATCATTTAATTTTCGATTTGAAAATGTTATGGTTCATATTGGCATAATTTGTCAAAAAAATATGATAGGGAAAATTAAAAATTCAAGAAAAAGTTTTTTACGGCCACCCCTACTGTGGAGTCAAAGAAATAGGGTTGCAAAACGAATGTTGACGATATGCCACACCAGACACTCACTTTTTCAGGATGAAGCCCTTTCGAAACCAAAACACTGACTGGGCTAGGGCTCCATATGAACACAGTTGTGCACTTGTGACATACAGTTTTTCACTTGTGGCATGTTACATGGACATGTGCTGACGGACCAACTTTCCGTGGTCATATGAGAATGGTTCAGGTGTCATATGATAGAGAATGATGAGACAAATCGTTTGCAACAAACTGCATGTCGCTACGATGAATACTTTCGGAGATAGAGCCATTTTAAGTTTTCTTCCGAGCATATATAAACCCCCGACAACGTAAGTCTGATCACTTCATCGAAAGACGAGGTAAGCGACGGTCGTCGCTCTGAGTTCCCCGTTATCGGGTGTTTCAAAGGACTCTATCTTTTGAAGTAGGCAAGCTATCTTCTTACTTCAAAGTTTGTGTGATAGAGTTTGATAGTGTCTTTACTACTGATAAAATTTTTTAAAAGTAGTATGAGTAGTAAAATGCGAAATTTTCTAAAACTTCTTAATTTTCAGTTTTTTCAAAGTTTTAACATGTAGACTAAGGTTGTCAAGTATGCTGAGTTCAAATCTGCTATCAGATTTGAAATTTAACTAAGTCTAAGGCAGCTTTGAGGGGTTAGATCCCAGCTACTGATCACTGCCTTTGACTCGGCGTTGCTGTTACCACTTCGGGGCAGTGACAATGATGTCTTCAGCTGTAAAGAGCGGGTATCGGGGAAGATCTCTCACTTCCTAGTGATCAGTACAAGGCCTTCGGGCTGTCGACGGGATCGAGTGCCACTCACTATACTCAAATCTATCATTCCTCACTAATGTATATGACTATGTATATGACTGTACTACATGATTCCAAACTTATACAAATTTCATTATCTTACAGTTAACAAGAAATCTCAGGCATGGCTAACGATAAGAACCGCAATCTCTCTATTAAAATATGTACCTGTGGGCAAATAAATCGCAGTGCGGACGCCAAGGCTCATGTCAGGAAGGCGGGCACCGACCACATGATTATCCTGAATAGGGTTGGGTGTGTGAAGTGTAGAGTGTTGAAGGGTGATGAGGATGAGGCGCGTTTTTACAGAGTGCATGCTGACTGTAGTGGAGGTTTGGTGAATGACTTGCGATTCACGCAGTTGATTGTTGAAGAGAGGGAGCGAATGTTGGCGATAGAGCGAGAGATGTGCCAAGCGAGCGAACCGAGATATCGAAGAAGCAACGTTCTGGGTAAATAGTTAGTAGAGACGGTGAGCGGCAAAGCCCCTAAGAGTTAATGTTTGCAGCCACCTCTAGAAGCCAGGAGTGACTACTGAGCGTAAACACATCCAGTGGGTAGGCCCTGAGCAGGTTGTCTCGGAAGAAAGTTCAAAGTATGAGGACTTAGATAGAAATCCTTTCAGTATTGGCGACAGAGTTTACCTGAAGAGTGTTTCGGGGAGGTGCGATAGTACTTGGTCGGGTCCCCATCGGATAACTAGCATCTGTTCTTGCGTAAGTTTTATTCTGAATGAAGATGGCGTTGCACGCCACGTTTCGCACCTAAGGCTAGTCCCTGGTGAGGAGTGTACGTTAGATACGTTTCCTACATACTCAAACAGTGATGAAAGCGGTTTAAGCGGTGAAGATGATGAGGATAATGAGGCCAGTATTTTACGTCGTAGCATTCGCGAGAGGAAGCCGCCGGATAGATTCGGTGACTTAGTGATGTGGTGTGCGTGTGAGGTCTGTCGACCTGGGGGGCGTGTGGGAGTTTGAGCTGTTGTGCGTTGCCGTTCCGTTCGCATATTGGAAGTTTGTGTGTGATTATCTAATCGCAACTTTCCCTCTTCCCATGCTAACTGCATGTGACGTCACTATTGACCATTAGCTGTGAATAAAGCTGAAACTCCTATCACATCAAGTATGACATAAGCATGTTCTATTGAGAAGAGAGGACCTACTTATTGACACGAATTGCTGTTTTTCCTTGCGTCAATACAAGCTATCACGGCAAAAGGCGGGAATGAAGCTAATCGACACGGTGAAGAAATTCTCGGGCGGCAGAGGAGAAGATGTTGAATTCTGGATGGATAAGTTCCTGCTAACAGCCGAAATCACCATTGAGAATAAGGACGAGAAGACCGATGACCGACTGGCGAAAATCCTACCTATCTTCCTGGAGGGAGCGGCCAGACCACATGGAAGCAGATGCCCCCTGCAAAGCAATCCGACCTTAGCGGAATTAAGGCCGAACTCATGCGAATGTTTGGCCGCTCAAAGCTGCGCGCATGGCAAGACTTGCAAGAAACGAAGTTGATACCAGGAGAGTCAGTAGACCTGGTCGTGGATCAGATCAAGAGCGCTCTTGGCGTCATGATCGGCAACCGAAGCGCAGTACCGGAACAACTCGTCTCGTATCATCTCGTGGACGCACTGCCAAAACAAATTGTGCCTCAAGTCAGGGTTCAATGTGGAGAGAAGATGGAGCTTTCCCAGATCATTTCCTGTGCTAAAGCCCTTCTGGCGAACCCATCAGAACTTTTGGACATTGCGGCAGCTGGAACAACCAGCGTCGGAACACGCCAACGTTGGGATCCGCAGAGAAAAAACAAACCGCGCTGCAGCGGCTGCAAGGCGTATCAGGATCAAGACGAATGGCTCGATCATTACGGATTATGTCATATGCTTTCATTCTGATTTCTAAATTCTCTTCCGATAGCATAGAGACGAGAATATTTTCGCTATGCGCATAATACGCATTTTGTTTGAGAACTGGAAATACCACTGACTTTTCGTCTGCAGTAAGTAAACTGTTACAGAGTGAAACTAGTTTTAAAAAATGCTTAGCACCATGATGAATCAATTCATTCTTTTTAATGCAAAACCAGATTGGAACGTAGATATGAATAACACCATTTCTCCAGCCTGTATTTACGTTTGTCCCGTCACATCCAACTGGAAAAAAATATGAAAGTAATGAGAGTGACGAACAGCTTAATCGAAAAAAATATAATAATGAGACGAATTATCCTAGGTCTATGCATTACATGTAGTTTCCTAAGATTCATGCCGATACAAAACCAAAAATATCATACTCTTGCAAATGATAACTTAAATTTGTTATCTCAGCTTCTAATTTCACTTACGAAAGTGTAATGTAAGCATAATTGTAAATAAACATAAATAGCTAAATTCATATTACCGATATATACAGTAATCCTTTAGAAAATTTGTTGAAGTGTAATTTGTAAATTAGAATGTTTAAAGACCGATGACTATCATTTACAACTGGGTATACCGGTAATAATTGAACGGAAGAATTGTCCAACTTACCCAAGTGAACGAAAAGGAGTTGTTTAGATCGATTGCCATTACGTCGTCGCAAATAGTCCGTTTAAATAGAATTCACAATACCTCATTCGCAGTAGAGTAAGTCCAGATACAGGGGAAACATGGACCAATGTATTTCGTTCGCCAGGTTCAGAAATTAAAACAAAAATGCTCTTCTATTGTTATATACTTTCCATCAATCAAGGTTGTTCGGACTTTTCGCCATCAAAATATAAGGCTTTGTTTTTTCCTCATCAGATCGTGGGGGCAATATTTTTTCTCGGGGCAACATTTTTCTTTCACGACGGATCTTTATTGCGATCTACCATCTTGTCAATGCCCAATATTCTGAAGAGTTGCTGAACAAAGAGCTGCCGCAGATGTTGTCGCCTTATCAAATATCGGGGTCCAGCAATCTTTGGACACCTTTTGTAAATAAATTCTTAACCTCTTGGAAGTAGTGATGTTGATACACATGGATTTTCTGGCAATTCGAAATCCTCATCATTGATATTCAGGTAAAGTGTGTTTTCTCATATTCTTCAAACCTCTTCTTCCAAATTCTTCATTAATGACAAACGATAATTTGACGATGAGAAGAGCCTTTTAATGTGTCCTGTCGCATTCTTCAGCAATTCGGTCTATGTTTCTCTTGCTATCCTTCTTTGTGTTGCAATTTCGGTCAAACCAGAATCGTTATAACCATTTTCTTGGGGCGGTGCCTTACGCTGGATCACATAGAAATTCCCACTCTTCATTCGGGAACTTTGACAGTTCTATCACATGTACAAAGTTACTCTCCGACTTGAAATTTACATGCTAAAATGTCGAGTAGTTTTGAAAGTCTCATTTTTGTTTTACGCTCTCAAATTCTCTGATAATCCTTCTTTCACTATTGCGTTCTTTCGACAGGAGTATCTTTCTCTAGTTTTTTGCTAGTGTCGAATATATCTTTGATTTCTTGCACCTTACCCAAGTCTCGTTTCTGAAGTAACAGTTGGTATTTCTGCCATCTCCCAAATTTGCATTACTCTTCGTGCACAACTTCTTGCTTCATTATCAGTATTTGTTGTACCATTTGTTTTCTGTTCGCGGGAGATACATCCATGTGCCGCATGCAGTTCCCTTAAAAGCAGATTTGGAAAAGTACAATTAGCATTATCAATTCGTAATTCCGTTGATTTCCCCAAGAAGGGAATTCGTAGGTACATTGCGATCGTAACATAAATTCCTCAAGTTGAAAGAAATAATTCTAAGTAAATTGCCAGGGTCTCTCACTAGTTACTAAATCCTTATTTGATATAAAGTTACTGCGTGGAGTCACGTCTTCACGACTAACTTCGAAATGCCAAGTCGAAGTTAGTGTTACGTAATAACATCTGTTGTTTTTAATTCGGTGGTGATCGTATCGTGTTACAAATGAAATCCGTTTGATCCTTACATATTATCCTACTTTGTAATCATGTCAAGCTGGAACCATTCAAGGTCTGCTTTTGTTGATGATTGTCAATATTATTCGTAAATGTCAATTAGACAAATGCAAAAATACAAAATACTTCTTTATTCAGAATGAAAGTTGCAAATGTTGACCTTTTTGGAAGACAGAAGTTGATGAATTAAACGAATTCACCTGTTAAACGAATGGATTATAACAGAATCAATATTCGTATATATCAAACGTTATATCAACATCAGCGTTGAATTCTTATTTCTGAATGAATACTTATCAAGAGAATTCTGCTCAAATAGTTTCAATTTTCATGTTGTGTTTGTGCTGGGGTCAAATTGACTTAGATTATGTTCACATTTCTCTCGACGCTCAATCGACACTTACTCTTTAATTCTTATGCCACAAGGAAAAGTTAAGTAGTACGTTTTGTACTGTCATTAATTTTTTAACCACGAGATAAAAGAACTAAAAATGGTTAAAATACAGAAAAGATTTGAAATATATGAATTTGAAGCTCCTGGTGCTGGGTTAAACGTTCGTGTATGAAAACTTTAATCAATATTTGCAAGGAAGTTTGTTCACATGTAAATTGAACACTTTTGGACCCAGAGGAAAACTTTCTCAAGGGGTAATTTCCATTAGAAAATATTCAAATATTTGAAATAAAATCAAAATTTGAAATTCAAAAAATTTGGAATGTCTCGGGGGGTGGTCAAATATCATTTAATTTGTCGATTTGAAAATGTTATGGTCATATTGGCATAATTTGTCAAAAAAAATATGATAGGGGAAATAATTAAAAATTCAAGAAAAAGTAATTTTTACGGCCACCCTACTGTGGAGTCACAAAGAAATAGGGTTGCAAAACGAATGTTGGACGATATGCCACACCAGACACTCACTTTTTCAGGATGAAGCCCCTTTCGAAACCAAAACACTGAGCTGGCTAGGGCTCCATATGGACACAGTTGTGGCACTTGTGACATACAGTTTTTCACAATTGTGCATGTTACATGGACATGTGCTGACGGACCAACTTCCCGTGGTCATATGAGAATGGTTCAGGTGTCATATGATAGAGAATGATGAGACAAATCGTTTGCAACAAACCGCATGTCGCTACGATGAATACTTTCGGAGATTAGAGTCCCATTTTAAGTTTTTCTTCCGAGCATTATAATAAACCCCGACAACGTAAGTCTGATCACTTCATCGAAAGGACGAGGTTTGTTATATAAGAAAATATTAATTTTTTTAATTATTTTATTATAATTTTAATTTAGTTAACAATTAAATATATTAAAATTTTAAGAATATATTGTTTTTAAAATTTTTTTTGTGTTTAAATTTATAAATAAATAATTTAAGAATAATAATAAACCATACCTCACAAACATCAACTCTATTATACTAAAGCGACGGTCGTCGCTCTGAGCTCCCGGATAATCGGGTGTTTCACAGGACTCTATCTTTTGAAGTAGGCAAGCTATCTTCTTACTTCCAAAGTAATATTGTATGATAGCAATTTGATAGTAGTACTTTACTTTAACTGCATAACATATTTTTTAAAAAAGTATTTATGAGCTAGTCAAAATCAGCCGCGTAAATTCTTCTAAAAACTACTTATCTTTCCCACGCTCGTTTTTCAAGTTTCAAAGTTTAACATGTAGGACAAGGTTGTCAAGTATGCTTGAGTTCAAATCTGCTATCAGATAGTGAAATTTAACTAAAGTATTAAGGCAGCTAAGCTTTTGAAGGAGGTTTTGTGATCCAGCAGCTATCTGATCACTGCCCTTTGACTCGGCGTTGCTTGTTACCACTTCGGGGTGGCTAGTAGAAGTGTGACAATGATCGTCTTCAGCTTGTAAAAGAGCGGTGTCATCGGGGGAAGGAAGATCTCTCACTTCCCTACGTGATCAGTACAAGGCCTTCGGGCTTTTTTTTGTCGACGCGGTTTCTGAGTGCCACTCATCTATACTACAAAATCTATCATTCCTCATACATGTTATATGACTATGTATATGCTCTGTTACTACATGATTCCAAAATCTGTATACAAATTTCATTTATCTTACTGTTAACAAGAAATCTCAGGCGACTGGCTAACCGATAAGAACCGCAAATTCTGATATTAAAATGTGTACCTGTGGGACGAAATAAATCGCAGTGCTGGACGCCAAGGCTCATGTCAGGAAGGCGAGCGGGCACCGGCCACCCACCCATGATTATCCTGAATAGGGTTCGGGGTGTGTATGTGAAGTGTAGGAGTGTTGAAGGGTGTGATGAGGATTTGAAGCGCAGGCGCGTTTTTTACAGAGGTGGCATGCTGACTGTAGTGGAGGGGTTTGGTGAAATGGACTTTGCGATTTCACGCAGTTGATTTGTTGAAGAGAGGGAGCGAATGTTGGCGATAGAGCGAGAGATGAGAGAGATAGTGCCAAGCGAGCGAACCGAGATATCGGAAGAAAGCAACCGTTCTGGGTAAAATGTAGTTAGTAGAGACGGTTGAGCGGCCACAAGCCCCTACGAGTTAATGTTTGCAGCCCACCTCTAAGAAGCCAGGAGCTGACTACTGAGCGTAGTTAAATCACATCCAGTGGGTAGGCCATGAGCAGGGTCTTGTCTCAGGATTGTGGATAGGGGGAAAGAAAAGTTCCAAAGTTATGAGGTTGTTAGATAGAAATTCCCTTCAGTATTTGTGCGACCAGGTTTACCTGAAGAGTGTTTTTCGGGGAGGTGCGATAGAGGTACTTGGGTCGGCATTCCCATCGTTACCCAATAACTAGCATCTCGTTCCTCTTTGCGTAAGTTTTTATTCTTAATGAAGAGATGGCGTTGCACGCCACGGTTTCGCACCTAAGGCTAGTCCTGGTGAGGAGTGGTGATACGGTTTAGAATGATACGTTTCCTACATACTCAAAAACAGTGATGAAAAGCGGTTTT
Organism: Prostheceraeus crozeri; assembly: GCA_907163375.1. Classification (NCBI taxonomy): domain Eukaryota; kingdom Metazoa; phylum Platyhelminthes; order Polycladida; family Euryleptidae; genus Prostheceraeus; species Prostheceraeus crozeri. The sequence goes on from CAJQUW010013091.1 coordinate 65,010, forward strand.
TTAAGCGGGTTTGTGAAGATGAATGAGGATAATGAGGCCAAGGTATTCTTTTACGTCGTAGCCATTTCGCGGAGGAGGAAGCCGCCGAGTGATAGATGTCGGTTTGACTTAGTGATGTGTGTTGTGCGTTTGTGGTGAGGTCTGTCGAACCTGGGG